>JAVIWB010006049.1:0-600000 GCA_031893035.1 Dermolepida albohirtum
ATTTTCTTATTTTATTCTAAAAACAGACAGAACTTTCGGGTAGATCTAATATTTGCTTATATCAGCTTTAAATATAGAACCTGTTCTTAAGTTAGTTTTATCCGTTGATCTTCTTACATGGTTTTAAAATACCGAAAAAGAAGCATTTGCGTTATTTCCTTCAAAAATAAATTCTATCCAATGAATAGTATTAGTGAAAAAAGCCATAATCTAAAGAGAGTAATTTCTTTATATCCGCAAGCATGTCACTTTATACCATGATGTCTCGACCAATTCTAGTTTTCTTATTCAAAATTATTAAGAAGGTGCACCATCGAATCGAGTAAAGTTAAAGAAATATTACTTGATGTACCATCATTTAGCATTTAGTCTCTGTTCCCATCCGATGATTTCCTTTTATTCTCACCGGTCAGAAATACGTTACTGCAAATGCGTTTAACTTTAACCAATTTTGATGCTTTTATATTAGAAGTAAATAACAGTCTTCCAGAAAAATTAAAACATATTATGCAAACGAATATTGTCAAATACAGAAGAGAATCGTATTGATTGCAACGGGGAATAGATTTAAAATTAGAAATACTTACACTTAGTAGGTTACATTGTATATATAATTCGATTGTCAAACAAATATTCTTCTTGGTATAATCGAAAAATGAGGACAAAGGAAATTAAAAGAAGCATGTTAGGTCAACTTAATGCTCATATATTTATTGACATAGTAATAACAATAATAATTTAATTTAACATATTCTCTGGAATTTGTTGCTTAATACATTGAAATATTTTGTAAAACTTATCACAATCGTCATCTCCAGTGATTGTTTGACATTTTACGAAATCTATAGAAACGGTAGGTAAATCCTGCTGAATGGAGGCCTCAACAATTTTGTCATCAACTACAAAACCAATCTTTTTTGCAATACAAAGTTTTAGACATTTACCATTATGAGTGTATTCAATATTGTCGCGCACTCTGTCTTTCAACTCTTGCAGTTCACTTGGGTCAAAACCTAACTCTTTCAAACATTCATTTCCATAGGTATCTATTTCGGCACAGTTGTTTCTCTGAAATAATATATACAGATGCTTATAAGCAAACGCTAAATATTTGAAACAATAAATAGGGAACGATATCTTACCAAAAATGTGGAAACAAGAAGTAACAAGATAATACCTTTCATGTTAGATGCGTTTCTGTTTCTGTGGCGTATTAAATTGAAGCGGATATATATACACATGCAGATGTATACCCATTCAAAACCAATTATTTAAGTAGCCCAATTTGTTTTTTTTATATTATGTAATGATATGGAAGTCTATTGTATAAATAATTTTTATTACAAGTACGTATATATACACTGAATTTTTTATATACTGTACTAAACATTTATTAAATTGTCAAGAGGTAGACTCAAAATACTGGTACAAGTCCTTATTATTTTTCAGCATACTGAACTTCAGCGCACCTGCAACAATGATGATAAAATGTCATTATGTTATTTTTGTAATGGCCTTTCTCGAGATCTTCAAAATATTGCACTCTTGCTGCAATGTGTCCTCATGCGACCAAATCATCCTTCGATTAAGTAAAAACTTAAGTTTGTGGATTAATTTGGGGCTAGATCTGAGGCATAGATAGGACGAAACGCTAGAAATTAGTCCAAATAAGAAGTTACGCGGAATTTTAAATGAAGAATAAAAAGCAAAATCAAGAAAACAATTTCGATAAAAAAGATATGGAATGACTCATCACGCGCCTTCAGACATTAACGAAAGTCACGACAAATTAGTTCATTTGAGATTTACAATAGCGTTTCATCCTCTCTATCCTTCAGATCTAGCCCCAAATTAATCCACAAACTCAAGTTTTTACTTAATCGAAGGATGATTTGGTCACATGAGGGACACATTGCATCAAGAGTGCAATATTCTGAAGATCTGGAGAAAGACCATTATTTCCAGCATCTGTTTTAATTTTGAATCTACCTTTTGACAATTTAATAAATGTTTAGCACGGTATATAAAAAATTCAGTGTATATATACGTACTTATAATAAAAATTATTTATACAATAGAGCTTCGTACAATTACATAATATAAAAAACAAATTGAACTACTTAAATAACTAGCTTTGGATTTGTATACATCTGCACGTGTATATATATCCGCTTCAATTTAATACGCCACAGAAACAGAAACGCATCTAACATGAAAGGTATTATCTTGTTACTTCTTGTTTCAACATTTTTGGTAAGATATCATTCCCTGTTTATTCTTGCAAATATTTGGCGTTTGTTTATAAGCATCTGCATGTATTATTTCAGAGGAGCAACTGTACCGACATAGATACGTATGGAAATGAATGTTTGAAAGAGTTAGATTTTGACCCGAGTGAACTGCAACAGTTGAAAGACAGAGTGCGCGACAGTATTGAATACACTCATAATGGTAAATGCCTAAAACTCTGTATTGCAAAAAAGAGTGGTCTTATAGTTGATGGCAAAATTGATGAGGCCTCCATTCGGCAGAATTTTCCTACCGTTTCTATAGATTTCGTAAAATGTCAAACAATCACTGGAGATGACGATTGTGATAAGTTTTACAAAATATTTCAATGTATTAAGCAACAAATTCCAGAGAATATGTTAAATTAAATTATTATTGTTATTACTATATTAATAAACATACGAGCATTAAGTTAACCTGAGATGTTTCTTTTATATTCCTTTAACCTCATTTTTCGAATATACCAGAAAGAATATTTCTTTAACAATCGGATTATGTATACAATATAACCTACAAAGTGTAAGTATTTATAATTTTAAATCTATTCCCCTTTGCAATCAGTACGATTCTCTTCTGTATTTGACAATTTTCGTTTGCTAAATATATTTTAATTTTTCTGGAAAACTGTTATTTGCTTCTATTGTAAAAGCATTAAAATTGGTTAAAGTTAAACGCATTTCCAGTAACTTATTTCTGATCGGTGAGAATAAAAGGAAATCATCGGATGGGGACAGATACGGACTAAATGCTAAATGATGGTCCATCAAGTAATATTTCTTTAACTTTACTAGATTCGATGGTGCACCTTCTTAATAATTTTGAATAAGAAAACTAGAATTGGTCGAGATATCATGATATATAGTGACATGCTTGCAGATATAAAGAAATTACTCTCTTTAGATTATGGCTTCTTTCACTAATACTATTTATTGAATAGAATTTATTTTTGAAGAAAATGACGCTACTGCTTCTTTTTCGGTATTCTAAAACCATGTAAGAAGGTTCACGGATAAAACTAACTTAAAAACAGGTTCTACATTTGAAGCTGATATAAGCAAATATTAGATCTACCCGAAAGTTCTGTCTGTTTTTAGAATAAAATAAGAAAATTAAATTTTTATACCTTGTTTAAACTTTATTGGATAATATAACTTGCATCATTATTTATCACTTTTCGCCAGCGTGATGGCAATTTGTATATTCCATTTTTAAAGAATGTCTTATCGCTAGAGACAAAAAATTGTACCGGCGCTTGTCTGATATACGCTACAGTATTTTGTTTAAACTCTAATAAGGAAGAAACGCTACAGAAGCGTGTAGAAATATATTGTTCGTGTTTGATGAAGGTACAGTTTCTGATATAACATGCAGAAGATGGTTCGAAAAATTTCAAATATTTGGTTTCGATCTATCTGATAAACTACGCTCTGGACGGCCATCTTTGATCGACGACGATACTGTCAAGAACATGTTCGAGCAAAATCCTTCGTTGACAACTTCGGAGATCACGGAAAGCCTTGATTCAGCTCAACAAACCATTTCGGACCATATTCGGAAACTAAGACTGGTGTGGAAATATTCGAGATGAGTGCCACATGAGTTAAGTGAGAAGAATTTGAAGGATCGAGTCATGGTATGCACGTCTCTGTTTGCTTCGAAAACTTCTCTGTTCAAAATAAAACTATTTAAACCATTTATGTGTTTTATTTCAATTACAAAGAGCTTTCAGGGACTGAAAAATTTATAGAAGATATTGTAAATTTTGCGAAATATCAGAAAAGAGCACGTCATTACCAAGTGTAATAAAATTATATGCTAATTGGGAATGTATTTTCCAACTCGACCAGGTCTAGGAGGAAATAGTTTAATGACAATAATGTCAAGGTTTTCGCATATCCTTCTAGCAATCCGGATTTCATTTACTCAGACAACCTGACACTAAATAAAGAAGCAGTTAGAAAATGCACTCGACCGAACTATTCCAGCATTACGTGTCAAGCTATAGGAACTATGGAGTACATTTTCACCAGCGGATTCTCGAGATGCCTTTGAGAATCCGAGCAATTCATATAGCTACGTAATATCTTACTGAGTTGTTGTCGTAACATTTTGATGTCAGTATACTTGATGAAAAGCGCAAATATCATTCATCTCGCAAAATGTTCAAAAAAGCTAGAAAATGACAGCCCCACAAAGCCATGGTAAAACTGAAATAGGATTGAATCACACTCATATGTTGAATTATAATATTTAGCCTGTTCCACGTGAACGCGCTGTTTCCATTCAAATATAACGGGTCTTCCAATAGAGACTTCAGAACTTTGGCAGTTGATAACGGCCATATTGTTGGAGCTACATCTGTCGAATTGACTGTCATTTATTCAGTCTTCTTTGCCAAATCACCACGGACGGATATAGCGTTCAACAACACGTGCAAATGATAAAATTGTTTTATCAAAATGGGTGTTCTGTTCTGGCAACGTTCCGCGCGCTTCGCCGATTTTACGGTCGCGATAATTGTCCTACCGAGAGTACTATTCGCAGTAAATAATAAACTAACACCCGTACGACAACGAAACGCAAGATCTGCCGAAAACATCGTCGCTGTCCGTGAGAGTGTACTGGAGAATCTGAGGCAGTCGATTTCGCGTCGCTCAGAAGAACTCAGTCTTTCGCAGACCACAACATGACGAATTTTGTGTCCTGACTTAAGCCTGCACTCATCATCATCTTCAGTAATGAGGCCTGTTTCTGGAGAAATGGGTACGTCAACAAACAAAATTGTCGAATTTGGGACAACATGAGATCCAAGAGTGTTCAATGCATTTCGGAAAAGTTACTATTTGATGTGGATTTGCGCTGGCGGTGTCATCGGTCCATATTTCTTTGCGAACGGCGTTGACCAGGCCATCACTCTTCAATGGCGAACATTAAAAATCGATGATTATCAACTTCTTTTGGCTTGAATTGGATGATATGGACACCAACGACGTGTAGTTTCAACACGACAGCGCTACGTGCCACATAACTCATGCCATATAGGACATTCTGCACGAGCGATTTGAGGGCATGGTCATCTCAGGTGGAGGTAATGCGGACTAGCCTCAGGTCTATGCGAATAAGCCACAAACCACAGCGGCCCACAAAGCCAACATAACCCATGGCGTCGATCAAATTCAGCCTGATTTATGCCCTAGAATCATGAAAAATTGGACATTTCGGATGCGCGCCACCAAGCGAAGCTGCGATGGATATTTGCATGATGCCATATTCCATACATAATGGTATCGATAGGCCTTTCAAACGAATAAAAAGTTTCGATAATGTCTCACACACACTTTATTTTATTTAAATTTAAAGATATAAAGCGCTTAATGAAATACCCGTTACAAGTAAAAGAATTTCCAATGCAGCAAGTTTATTTTCCTTGCACCAATCTTCAAATATCATAAACTGCTTTTCATTGTTACGAGATTTAATGGGAAGTAAATTATTACTCTAATTTCAGATGGGATTGATGAAAATTCTCATTCGTTTTATATTATATTTAACAAGTATAAAATGTCAATATCAATTGACAACTTTAATTGGCAAATGTTATCATGTATTGCCAACTATTACGAAAATTCCCAAATAATAAATTTACTATTTTGTATCTGGAAAAGGTCATAAAAGAGGCAAGTTTGAAAAACTTGTGTGATCAAACCAATCTTATGACTTTCGTTTTATAATATGCTAAGCAATTTTTGAAAAAAATATTTTGTCTTTCCGGTAACGTATCTACTTTACACATGATTATGGTAAATATTTATCGTTGCATATCAAATTATAATACACATGTTCGCTAACAATTTTTATATTATTTGTGCAATGCAATTCTAAATATAGCTGACATTGCACATGCAGAATGAATTCAAAATTGCACCTTTGTTGTATAATTATTGTCCTAGACATATTTTTCCATATATAAACAGAACCGCACCTGATTTATAAGCCACAGAAGCTAAACTAATCTCAGCATGAAATACGTCGTATTACTCCTTTTTATTTCTACCTTTATGGTAAGTATTCCTTCTAAATTTATTAAGTAACTGTACTTAGTATTCGCGTCTATATTTCAGGAAAGTAAGGGTGCTGACATCAAATTTGCGAATGAATGTTTAGAAGAATTGGGCTTAGAATCTAGCGAACTCGAAGATCTGAGAGAAAAACGAGGCCATCATATTGAGCCTACCCATAACGGTAAATGTCTACATCTTTGTATTGTAACAAGGTCTAGTCTTGTAAAAGATGGCGAACTTAACGATGCAGCTGTTTTAAAGGATTTACCTTCTGGTGTTTCTGTAGACCTGGAACAATGCCGGTCCATAACTGGTGGTGATGATTGTGACAAGTTTTATAAAATATTTCAATGTATTGCGCAACAAATTCCCAAAGCGTAAATCGTATTGTAAATGTTATTCACTTTTATTAAAGCAAGTTAATATATGTTAAATATATGCAATGCAATTGTTCTTCCTCGTTTTCTTTGTTTCCAAAAATGTCACGATTTGATGATTTTTAAAATTTTATTGAACTGCTTTTAACACTGAGGAAGGTTACTACATTTAGATTATATTATATTATTATCAGGTGTACCGGAAAGTCATTACAGGTTTTCCCAACAGATGTCGCTAGGCTTAAGTATGCAATATTCTGATTTGACACATATGTCATTTTATGCTACTAACATTAAGCTACTAAAGCATACATGTTTTATTTTGCGAAAGTAACACTGTCATAGATTTATATCTGTTTGAAAATGGCGGGTTTCGTGTCTGACAAAGTGCATTTGCGGCGCACATTCTTTTCCTTATTTAATCAAAAGAAAACGCCGCTGAAAGTCATCGATTGCTGGTAGAAACTTACAGTAAGCATGCTCCAACAATAAAAACAGGTGAAGCGTAGTTTCGACAATTCAATAGTGGTGATTTCGACGTACAAGACAAAGAACTTTCTAGTAGACCGAAAAAGTTTGAAGATGCAAACCTGTAAGACTTATTGGATGAAGAGCCAAACCAAACTCAAGAACAATTGTCATAAGCGTTAAATGTAGCCCAAAAAGCGATCGGAAACTGATTATGAGCAATGGAAAAAATCCAAAAAATAGGAAAATGGGTGACACATCAATTGAGTGACAGGCAAATGGAAAATCGAAAAATCGTCTGTGAAATGCTTTAAGTAGAAAGTTAACCTGTTATTGGAATTGCTATCTGCTTCTGGGTTTCCGGGCTGGAACCGCATCACTTGTATATCTGCCGACGTTTCGTATCCATTTGTATGGGACATCTTCAGGGCTCAACTACTGACATTTTCCACCCTTATTTTGCGTTTTGCTTTCTTCGGGCTTAAATTTTTCGCTTTTATTTTTCTAAAACTAATTAACAAACTAAAAAATTTCAGTTTTACTGAATTGCTTGTACCAAAGTTTTAGTAAAAGAATTATTACGAAATAAAATTTGAACATTTATCTGAGCACCTATCCTTAAGAGTAATATTCTATTTTAGCAGCAAATTGCTCTCTTTTTGTATTTATCCAAATTATTCTTTAAGAAATATAACAACTTGTGTTCTTATATACATGTCTTAGTACAACGTGATTTCTCCTATGTAGGATGACTATCTTTACGTATCGAATCCATTGTTCCGTCGTCGTTCTTGTTCTTCTTGTTGTCCATTCCTTAATTGTATTCGCCACAAATTGTTGACTGAATTCTCACAAGTTCGCCTTGTACAATTTTATACCGTTTCGAGTACACTTTGTTTGCAGAGTATGTCTTGTCGTCGACTGTATTGTGTGAAATTGGATATAAATTACTTCATTCAACGATTTTGTGTAGGCTTTCGAATGGCGCATGTATTACATTAAAATAGAAATACATTTCGCAAGAAACTAAATAAATTAACGATTTATATTATGACTTTAGATGTAAATAGCCGATAATAGTAAATAATGAACATCGTTTAAGCATAATTAATAGTAATACTTAGAATTATATGATGTAAAAATAACATTTTTGTTCACTCAAGATATAACATTTAGCCTTTCTTTAAGAGACCCTCGCGCAGGTGCATTCTCAGAAAATATAATCGTAATTTAATGTCACTATATATTAGTTCTAACTCCTCAGCAAGGGATTATTCAATATTACATCCTTAATATCAAAACTAATCAATCTTGCAAAAAAGCAAAGACAAACTGTTAAGAAATCAGAACTTATTTCATTTATTCGAAAGCTTGGAAAGTAACTTGAAGAAGTGACATTAAGCAGGTTCATCAGCCTATTGAATATTATACTATACAATGTTCCTAATCGGGCCGAAACCAATACAAGAACAACTAAATATTGTCCCAGAACATCAATTCGGATTTCGTGAAGTACATTCAGCCACTGAAGAAGTATATAGAGTTGAAATAATAAAAAAATATTCTATCCTGCTACTTTCTTGATCGTTTGACAAGGTCTGGCGCCAGGGTGTACTATGATTGAAGTCAAAATCTACCGATACCCTACTACTGGGAATTAAATACAATTCTACCTATCCAATAGGTATTTTACAGTAGAATACAATGGAAAAATAAATGGTATTTACGCCATATAGTCAGGAGTATCCCAAAGTAGTTTCCTGGGGTCAATACTCTATCGTATCTTTACCACCAGCATATCTACTACACCAGATACTTTTACTGCTACCTGTATGGATACCGCCACAGTTATTGCAAGCAAGGTGCCAAGATGTACATCTGAGCTCCAAAGAGGACTAAACATCATTCAAACATGGTTACAAATAGCAGCTTGAAATTAATGAAACGAAATCCTCACACGTAACATTTATCTTACAAAAAGAAGCATGTCCAAATGGAACTCTTAGCGGGCAAAAACTTTCTAGAGGAGGCTATGATAAATACTTTGATATACACCTGGACTTAAAATTGAATCGGAAACACCATAATTTTGAGACATGATTTCTGAATTTTTTAAAAATCCTCGCGAGCAGTGACAATAGTATTTAAAAAACTTCGTCTACTAGAGTTCCCTAATGATACCTTTGAAATATACAATTCCGTACAATTTTTAGTTCCTCGAAAGAAAATTTGAATAGTATTTTGTACCACTGTTACTTTTAAAGATGTGATATTCGTCTCGGCTAAAGTGTTTTCTCTAGTCTCGTTCTCTTAGTTAAATCTAAAAGTTTGAAGAGCACGTTCTGCTCAAGCTTTCATTTTAATATAATACAAATATTCATGTGGTAAGATTCTTCTTATCTATTTGATTACTATCCGGAATAATAAATCTTCGCGAAGCTCATATCCGAATTCGATTTGCTCACAAGTTCTATCAGATAGAAAATATTTTACCAGTAACTGACTAAGTTAATAATCAAAAATATAAAATACTGCTTACCACATTAATATATGTATCTTACTATCTTTTGATAACTAAGTTGTCATCTCTAGTAATAATTAATCACAGTTTTAATTACTACTGAATATTACAACTTAGTTGTCGGAATACGTATCTAGTAGGATACGAATAATCATGTGGTAAGGTTCTTTTTATCATTTTGATTATTATCCTTTGTAAAGTTGATATCTGTATTCCCTCACGAGTTCTAGCAGAAACCGAATATTTTACTAGTAACAGTTTGATCTAATCAAACTCTAATCGAACGAAAATATTAACTGCTAGTTCGACTTTCGCCTTTACTTTTTAGTTTAGTGACTTTTTAATTTACTGACTAAGTGAATAATCAAAAATATAAAATACCGCTTACCACATTAATATTTGTATCTTACTAAATAAATCTTTTGATAACTAAGTTGTCATCTTCAGTAATAATTAACCGCAGTTTTAATTGCTACTAAATATGACAACTTAGTTGTCGGAATATGTATCTAATAGGATACAAATATTCATGTGGTAAGGTTCTGTTTATTTTTGACGTTAAAATGATTAGATAGAATACTGCCAAAGAAACTAGAAGAATTTGGAAATTACTTTAACTATGACCTCCTAAGAGTTTTTTTAAACCTCGCGCATCTATCGGAAATATTGACTCCAAGTTTGACTTTCGTCTTTACTTATTAATTTGTGAAAATTTTGGAAAATAAAGTAAAAATTCAATTTAAAAATGCATATAGTAAGAACACCCATTACACATTTTCTATATAAAAATACAAATTATCCAACCACTGAATTATAACACCTGATTTAAAAATTACAAATTGAGGTCAACCTAAATTGAGCGTGACAGAATTATAATTATTTTAACAGCGCATATTTTTCGCTGCCGTCATAAAAACTTGTGATGTTTTTATACTCTTTGTATTTTAATAACATAATTGTGATTGTATAAAACGGCATTAAATGTTATTCGAGTTAAAATAAATTTCATCACATTGTGAATGATCATGTGGTGCCCTTGATAATCCGGAAAGAAGAACCATCATTGGGTAAAATAAAATAATTAAATATGTGCATGTGCATATAATATTTTGCTGCCAGACTCAATGTTGAAACAGATCTGAATACATCGATGTGATAAGCTACTGGGTAAGTTAAAACACTGTTTAAATGAAAAAAGAACAAATGCTTTTTTTACAAAAATATGTTCATTTTCATTTACTCCATCATTTTTAAATAACAAAAGTAGCTGCAAATAACAAAAGTAACTGCAACGTCCTGAACAATACACATTAGCATTCATATGTGCCAGGCTTAGTCGAGAAATTAAAGAAGTAGGTATATTAATTGAATGTATCGTCGACTCTTAGTAAGACGTTTTAACTCATAAATATAGTTAAAGTTAAATCACTTAGTATAGTTTGATAAAATGTATTTTTTAAAAGCACTTCTATTTACGTTTTCGCCTTTAGGCATCATCAGAAAATTTCAAAAATAAACCTAACAGTATTACAATAAAATCTTATACACTTGTTGCTGTCTGCAAAATACTTAAAACTCACGATGATCTTCTTATGGTAAACATAGGAAGCAAGGGTGTTTTAACTTGGTGGGGAGTTAATTAAAAGTATGTAATCTGGTCAATTAGAGCATTAGGTAAGTTTTGATTAATATTTTCGGTTAATTTTTTTTATATAATACGATTCTAGGATACTTTGTTTGCAGTTTCTTTTCTACATGTAGTGTTATATTTTTCTATTGCGCATGTATATCTACTTTGAATTCTTTCTCCACTTTATTTAACCTAACTGATCTCATGCATTCCTCAGGTTTGGCTTCAAACAGGCAGGAATTTTAAAGTCGGGCGTGAAGAATATATGAGATTAGTTAGATCGTTTGTGTCACCAACTCCGAAGACTAATTTGATGATAAATTCATCTTTACATAATACATGTAAATCTGTTGATCTTTATTATAGTCTTGCTGTTCATAATATCCGGACGACACTGAGAAATGTACAATATCTGGGTGTAATGAAATATATTTACTGTTTACTTGTGTGTTAATTTAAGTTTATATTTTAACCTATACTAAGTGTTAGAAAGTAAATATTACTATTGCGTAGATTACACTCACTTCTTCATCTTAAAACCGCAAAACTTTTCACTTAACCTACCTATTCGTTTGAGCTCAGATTGTACGCAGCTGATACCGAGGTGTTATTATACATCAAAAAATTGCAAATTAATACCAGCTTTGTAGTGCTTTAAATCTCTATAAGAAGGAATATTATTATAATTAACATCTCTGTAGTTAAATGCAAATAAAGTAAATTTTTTGCGATACAATATTATATTTTTAAATTATTGTATTGTTAAGTTATATCTTTATATATGCAAATATATTTGAACCAACTATCTTTACAATAAAAAAATAGCATGAATTAAAGTATAAAATGTAAATATTAATAACAATATATAGGCCAGTGCTAACGTTTGGCTGCGAATCTTGGGTACTGAACCAGCGACAAAAAAGCAAAATCCAGGCTATGGAAATGAAATACTTGAAAAGAGTACGAGAAGTGCCAAGAATGGATCAAATGAGGAACGACGTAATTAGAAAAGGAATACGACCCATAGAGGAATTTATAGAGCAGACACAGTTGAGATGGTGGGGCCACCTACACCGAGTGGACGATACAAGGCCTGTAAAAGAAATATGGAGAGCCCAGGTTCAAAAAGTTAGGAAGAGAGGAAGACCGAAACAGACTTGGAACGAAGCCATAACAAAGATTATCGAGAAAAATGGGAGGAGGAGAACGGAAGCGAGGGAAATGGCAAAGGATAGAAATGGATGGAGAACATTCATAAGAAGTATACTCGACACCACTAATAGATTATATATATATTATATATATATTTAAAGATTAATACTATATTTACCTTTTTAGATGCTCCTACATGGAAAATTTTTATTACATATTGCTTGATATAGCCAACTTATCTACAAGAGCTTTACAACCAATTTATTATATAAATATTATTATAAAAACACCAATACTACTACAACTAAGATTTATCAATTTTGATAGATGTTTAAATTTACGCATTTTTGCATTTTCTATGCATTTTCTTTTCATAAATATTATGTCCTTTATAGAATCGTAAACTATGCATTTGATCATGTGATGATCTTTAGCAAAGTTGTTGCACATGAGCCCACGAAGGTTTCTAAGTTGGTACGATCAATTTTCGACAGAGGGCGCCACTGCCATTCCAATTGGAAATTTTGCAAAACTATTAATGGACATTGGAAATGGGCGAATGCCAGTTGATGAATCTACGCAATGTGTCACCTTACCAGCAAACTTCTGTAAGATCACAGAAAGCATAGACGAATTGGTGCAAAAAGTTTTCCCAAACAGTGCACAGAACTACAAAAATCATCAGTGGCTCAGTAAGCGTGCTATATTAGTGGCCAAAAACATCTATGTCAATACCATCAACTATACCATTAAGAATGGAATATCCGGCGAAACGACAACATATAAGTCCATCGATACTGTGGTGAACCAAGACGGAGTTGTCAACTATCCAACTGAATTCTTGAATTCGCTTGATTTGCCAGGCATGCCACCGCACGTTCTTACATTGAAAATTGGCGTACCCATCATTCTTCTTCGAAACATAAATCTACCACTCTCCACCAGACTCTCAGTCAAGAAAATAATGAACAATGTTATCGAGGCAACAATTTTGACTGGAAAATTCAAAGGTGAAGACGTACTGTTGCCACGTATCCCAATAATCCCGACAGATATGCCATTCGAATTCAAACGTTTGCAGTTCCCGGCACGACTCGCTTTCGCAATGACTATCAACAAAGCACGAGGACAAGTGCAAGTGTGTGAATTAAATTTGGAGAATCCATGCTTCTCACATGGGCAGCTTTATCTGGCCTGCTCACGCGTCAGAAAACCTGATTTATTCGTTTACGCACCAGATGGGAAAACAAGAAATATTGTGTATCCCACAGCACTTCAATAAATATCGAATTGAAACGAAACGCTGCAATGTCACGATTTTTTCAAAATTTATTTTAGGTGGTGGCGCAGCAATGCGCGCAGGGTACAGCTGAATTTATGCATTTTTGCATTTTCTTTTCATGAAAATATTAAACACAATTTAATTTCTCATGTCTCTAGTAACTGTGTATATATATATATATATATATGAGTTATTACGAATTTAATTATATATATATATGAATTATATGAATTCAGATCAAGTTCTTTAAGACTTTCATAGAGTTATTTAGAAATTATTCCATTCGCAGAAATTATAATTGGTACAATTTCGAGTTTCTGATGCCATAATTGATGTTTTTGCTGAAATTATGGATGTTAGGTATAGAAACATCAGTTAAATATGTCCTTTTTATTATTTTCATCAGTTAGTGTAATACCTGGTCAATTGTGTGCTACTGTGTGATATATGAGAATGTTTCTGTTTCAGTGTAATTTAACTTTCGAATATTCTAAAATTGTTTGATGTTCGTATTTTTGCCATGGGATAATTATGAGTACTCGTTTGTTTTTGCAAGATTTTTTATAATTTTTAATTATTACTAATAAATGCGGTGTCATATTATATGCAATATTTTTTGAAGAACATACGAAATTGTAAAACTCTTGCAAATTTAAAAAAAGCATTCTTAAAATCAACGAAATTATTTAAATAAAACTGAAATAATTCACATTACAACACCTTAATTTTACGTTAAATTGCTGTAAAAATTACTTACGTTGAGGTCTCGCTGTTGAAGTTTATGTCAGAATTTCCGAGCATAAAACATAACACAAACTTTATAATGTTAAAACATAGTAAAACTTTTAAGAGTAAGACATCCGAAGACACTTTCAATTTATATCTATTACCTTAACCAGTATATTATACTTACTTTTTTGCTTCCTCCTACGCGTCTAAGCACATGCAGCTCTAATAAAAATTAATGCTTTTGAGTGGAAAAGTAGGTGCATTATATTAATACCAAATGGATATATATGTATATAGACGTCTATCTCGTTCAAATAAGGCAAGTTTTTCGTTTTCTGTTTCGTTAAGGTGAATGTATATTATCTTTATAAAGTAAAGCTCTAGCTTGTATCCATCAGTTCTTTAAGAATTTACAACGAAAATTCTATTCACAAAATGAAATGTTTTCTTCCAATAAGTTTAAGTAATCTATTTTTAACCAACTTCTACGAATATTATCATAATCACAAAATAAACTGATTTTTTTAAAGATACTTCTAGGTTTACTTAAGCGCTTAAAATTGTCTATTCATCTGTAATTAAATACGCTGTGATTTCAGAAGATTAATTTTCATATTCAGGGAATGCTGATGAGGTTTATTTGTCGAAACATGGTCTGCCCTTTTAGTTTATTTACTCTTTTACACCAAGCGATTATATGGGTAATTTAAAAAGTTTCCAGCAAAGGTAAATTAAAACCCACTGATTTTAATGACAACCCTTGTTTTTCAATAGGCGCTACATTTAGGTTAAAAAGTACTCCATACCTCTACCTTTTTAAGCTTTTCCTATATAAATCAATGTTGTTTGGATCTATCTACCCACGAACGATTCTGATATCTTTTCTTTAATTTAATAATAAACAAATCTGATAATTTATTAAATCAGAACCAAAGGCTTAGGAGAGTTTGGCAAAATTTCTCATCAATATTCAGCTAATTCTACCTTGAATGAATGAAAAAAATTAAGCGAGCGTATTAACGTAATGAAACCAGACGCCCTTATAATCTTTTTAAGCTTTTCATGTCGAATGAATGCAAATTTCTTAAATTTTCTTTTGAGAAGAATAACTGTAAACTATCATTGCAATGATTCTACTTTAATTTTCAAGAAAATAACACTCGATCACAATCCTAAAAAATTGTGACCATTAACTTTCATAGCCTATATTTCTGCCTTAGCAGTTGTGGGTGCTATACAATCTTTTGGTAACTATTGTTCTTACTGTTACTTAGTAAGAAGATCAATTAATAACCCATAACAATCTTGCTTAGTAAGCTCCAGAAGTTTGTTTAAATAATTGATGTTGAATTCGCCACGTCAACTGATCTTTACACAATAACTTCTGTGTCCATCAAGGCAAAGATTTTCTTATATTCATCTAATCTTGTAACGGTCTCTGTTGGGTTTATGAATATGTCTAAAGTTTGAGTTATCATTCATTTCCAATGTTATTCGATTAATATTTTCTACTATAATTCCTACAGCATGGGTTTTTGTGAGAAACGAAAGTTGAAGTTGCTTTACTATGCTGTCTAAACTGGCGTTGTATAGGTTATTCCAATGATAGAGAATGATTGTCGATATTCCAAAAGTAATCGCTTACAAAGTTAAAAAAGGCAAGGATAATGTCTACAGAAAGAGTACAAGTAGCAGTTCTATGTCGTTTCAGTCCTGACAAAACCTACGTTCCTAAGGCTATGGATCTTTCCAAGATCCGAATGAAAAAAGAACTTGCGGATGGAATATTTCCCAACATTACTTATGGTATCAAATTCAGGTTTTATAACAGGCGATCTTTTGTAGAATGGGTTACGTATAGTTAAAAGTACGAGGTAGCCATGCTAGACCTAATTTAAGCAATAAGAGAAAATATATTTCACTGCGACATGAGGTTCACGATGCATATAAAAAGTTACAGTCGCAAAGTTTTACAGTTACTTAATTTGGCTTTTAACATGTTTCTAACGACGAATAAATTTAAATAATGACGAAGAACTTATCTACAATATATTACACATGTTTAGATAGGACAAACATAACTTTCTTAACTTATAACTATTATCATGGACAAAAATGTTTTTTAAAACAAAAACTATTCAAAACTACTTAAAAGAACATAACCCCGCGCGACGTAATGATTTATTATTCTACAAAAGTCATTGTCGGAATTTAGTCTTTTTATCAACATTAGATAGTACGAGTACACATAGTAAATACACGTTCCATCTAGACTGTGTTAAAAATTTATCTGTGCTTCCACGTATACATGAAGACAAAAATACCGACAATAGCCAAGACAGATACACCATAGTCCCATAAATAATTTTATTTCTATGTAAATGATATCTGATACAGCATACACTTCAATTCCATATTTGTATACGTACGACAACAGCTTTTGAAATAACTTTTAACAATTACATACTACTTCTTTCTTACATGTATAAAAGGAACCTAATCTTAATGTAATCTTCTTTCTTCACAATGAACAAAATCTGACGTTTATTGAATCTAGTTTCGATTTTAAATGTAAATTTAATACGAGAACGTATTTAAATATTCTTTTATCTCGTGTATTAATTCCACAAATCTCCGCATATATGTATATTTACATTATCATCACTTGTACAAAGTATTTTAACATCGGTTTCTTTTTTCCGCATTACGATTAGTATCTGTGATGTATAGAGCTATTCAAAACGTAGTATTTTCGTATTACGCCACTATTAACTTCATGTTGCAATGTTGTTTATTAAATTTATATATATGCCAAGAATGACTGTATTTTATAGCTGATTTGTTGTAATATTATAATGTGCATAAATAAATGAACATGTGCCAGTATTTTAAAAAGCATTTGTGTTTATTATTACGAGGGAGCGTTTTTATATTCGCGGAATGGGGGACAAGGGGTGGAAATAAAAAAACCAAATTATTTTTCTTTTTCAATATATTTACCTGCAAGACGGATACATTTTTCACATCTTTCAATTAATTTATTTATACCCTCATAAGAAAATGATTTCTCTTTATCTGCAAAATACGCCGAAACTGCCTCCTTGACTTCATCATCGGCAGTAAATTTTTTACCCCGCAGCTCTTTTTTCATTTTCGGAAACAGGTAATAATCACTCGGGGCCAGGTCTGGGCTGTAGGGTGGGTGATTCACAATTTCGAAGCCCACCTTATGCAGGGCAGCTAACGCAACGCAGCTCTTGTGGACGGGCGCGTTGTCGTGCAAAAGCAGAACACCTTTTGTCAATTTTCCCCGTCTTTTCTCTTTAATGGCTTCTTTTAGTCGCTCTAATATTGAAGCGTAATATTCTCCGGTTATAGAAACATCTTTATCTTTATAATCAATCAACAATATTCCTTCCGAGTCCCAAAATACCGTTGCCATGAGTTTCCCAGCTGATTGTGACACTTTAAATTTCTTGGGAGGTGCTGTGCCCTTTTTATGCCACTGCATAGAGTCTTGTTTGGACTCAGGTTCATAATGATGAACCCAAGTTTCGTCTCCAGTAACAATTCCACTCAATACACCATCCTTGTCTTCATTACAGAGGTCTAAAATGCACGCGAACACTCTACGCGCTGTTGTTTTTGCGGCGGCGTGAGCATTCTCGGCACCCATTTTGCGCTGACCTTAGACATGCCGAGATGATCGTGTAGGATTTTAAAAATTGTTGTATCGGATACTCCAACCATTTCTGCGAGTTGTTTATTCTTTAGTCGAGCATCTTCGAGTACAGTTTGTTCAACTTTTTGGATAAGTGCTGGCGTGGTCACCTCAATGCTCCTGCCCGGCCTCGGGTCGTCTTCAAGGGATTCCCTTCCTTGTTTAAATAAACTATGCCACTTGTACACCATGGTTTTTCCTGGACAAGAGTCGCCGTAAACCAATGACATCTCATTCATTATGGTCGCGACTGATTTTCCTTGCCTGGTAAGGAACTTTATAACGGCACGATATTCGATTTTTTCCATATTTCATTTTCACTCCTGATTATGTTACTTGGTTGACGATAGCTCACAGACTAACTGTCTAATAACAATGAAACTTCGTATTTATACTAATCATGAGTCGCTGCACAGGCCACGCCCCCAATGCGCCTACTCACCCCTCTACAACCCGCTCATTCCGCGAATTCAAAAACGCTCCCTCGTATATGTAAATATACACTGTTCGAATCACCAGATATTTCATAGAGATGATAATTAATTCTAAAAAAAATGTCGTTTTAACATCATTTTTTGATTTTAGTACAGCGTCTTTGGTCACCATTTGGGAAATTACCAGGTCATCTACGTCAATCCAGTTCTTCACAATCTTTGCTCGATGAGACGAAGATTGTAGTTCATAAGAATTGGATTCTGATTCCACTATGGTTGCGTAAGGAAATCAGTAGGTACCAGAATCTCGTTCAGATATTTCTAGACAGTGAGCGCCTATTTTTCAGAGAAAAAAGTGTGCCCTCCAGTATTTATAACAGTATCCGTAACATCGCCACCTAGATATTGAGGTATCTACCGGCAAAGTCTTCAAGTCTTACGTATGTTGAGATCATATCGCATCATAATATTCCTATTATCTGACTGTAACCTAAATCCCAATTCGTAAATCTGAAATCATCACAATATATGACCTTTCACTGTGACTCCAATATCCTCATAGTTCACTATTCTGCTATGTCTTTTATGGTCTATACTAAGAGGAATGCAAACCAATGGTCTTCGGGTATATGTATCATCTAGAGGTATGTAAACAATTTCTTATTGCCTGCGTTAATTCTTCAGTAGCTGTTCTTCTGTCAATGTTAACACTTAATTGGGTTAACATCTCGATTGTAATAAAAGTGGGTATTGTTCATATTAGCCGACTTTGTCCTTGCTTTTTCAAACACCTACAATTTCCAAAGAGCGTTCCAAAATCGCTTTGGTCCTAACCTCTAGCTCTTATTGTGATATGTGTCAGCTTCGGACAACAGTAAAACTTTCAAATCTTCGCTACTTGTCAGAGACATCAACTTTTAGATACTAACTGAGGAGCATGGAGTACGCTCTTCTACACTCCGACGAAGATCGTTGTCACGAAAATAAAAATTATCTACGATAAATTGTTGTACGTGAATTGTTTTGGTTGTTGCTTGCTATGAAGGTAAACTAGTAACTCAAAGTTCAATTACTTATAACACTGTTATTTAAGAAGCTTCAGAAATCCATTTAAAAATTGACACAATAGTTGATGAAGCGCATCGACTATTGTCCAACCCAACCCAACCGCACGCGATCCTACAGTGTGCGGAATTTGTTTTCGTAAGGGTACTTTTACCGTAGTTTTGCAGGTGCGACACTGTTTAATTATCTGTTGATGATGACAACTTAGTTGTCGAAGTACGTATACAGAATACGAAAATTAATGTGGCAACGAGTTATATATCAACCTTCAGTGATCTACGTATATAATTATAATTCCATTTTAACATTACATATTTCAAAACCATCCAATTAATTTTTCTAAAAATCGTAATTTTTAAAAACCCTTAGTGCATATATGAATGAAACAAAGCGCTTACTTGATACTCATCTTGCCTAATATGAGTGCTTGACTAGGACACTCTACACATAGCCGAATTTACACTTGTCGAACACAGACTGTAAACGAGGCTCGGAATTTCATTTAATTCTCTCCAAACAGTGTGAATCGTTTCTCACTTTCGAATTATTCATTTTTTTTTATTTTAACAGCTCTGGTATTATGTCAATGTTCGCCTTTTCACTGCTAAAATTTCAAATATTTGATGCTTTCGATTCTATGTGGAAATTTTATCAGTATTAATTAATAATAATAATAATAATTAAATATTTAAGTAAGATACTTCGGTTTTTTATCAATAATTTTTTGATTACTATTTGTAATCATTTACAATTTTTACTATCCATTCATCATTCGAAAATGAATCCTAAAAGTTGAAACTGCAATTATAATCTGGCAGGAGATGAGATTCGATTACTAGCTCCATCTTTCTTAAAAATTTAGTGTTTACTTTATGAAGCTTGGTCAATTTCTGAAGTTTGATGTCAAAATCACAACTATGGGAATTAAGTGTCTAAATGGAAAACTCCAAAACTCATGTACTTGCAATTCATTGTGCAATATTGTAACTATTTTTAAATGACTAAATACAAATAAAATTTTGACTGAAATGAAACTAACTTTGGGCGACAACGCCCTTTCGAAAACCACAATTTGTTGCTAGGTTATGCAATTCGAACGTAGTGATTTAAGCATCAAAGGTAATGTGCATCCAATAACATCAAAAACTGCAGCAACTTCGTATATGATTAATAGAATTAACATTTTTTGAATGGTCAAAAAATTGACATCAATTGGATAGAGTTAAAATGTTGAACATATCCACGGAACACGTACGTCACATTTTATGGACAAAATAGGACATGTAAAACCAGTTATCGATGTAGGTCTCAGAAATCTTGAAGTGTGATAAAACGCTGAAAAAGTGGGAATTTCAAGCCACAATTTGAATAACAATTTGTTATAGTTAGTAAATCTAATCTCAACAATAGACGACACATCATAATAGTTGTCCCCCATATACAATTAAATACAAACAATATAGCTGATTGCAAATTACGAAATTAACATGCAGTAAATCTGTTTCGTAGACTTCCGTCGTGGTTGTCTAGACTTTCTTCATCTTGGCTTCTTAGCTGGAACCGATTAAAGACTGTGTTTCTCTAAGATCGCCTGGTGTATACAGGATTCTTTGTTTGTGCGACAGTGCATATATTGGTGAAACAAAGCGGTCTACTAGTACTCGTGTTTCAGAGCATAAGCGTTACATCGGGCTTCTCCAAGTAACCGGTTCCTATACTCTCTGAGCATAAGTTTGAAACTGGACACCATATCCAGTTCGATTCTAGTAAAATCCTAGCTGGCACAAGTCATTGTTATTGTCGCAAAATCCCTGAATCTATAGAGGAGTCTGAATACTCTAATAACCTAATGATGATGTTACCCCTTACATAACCGCAATACTCCATTGGCCTATGACCAATATCCCTATATAAAAACATCAACAACAGACTTAAATCAGTCCCAGTGCAATAATGCAAGCAGTAGCAGCAGTTAAGCCCTTAAGATGTCCCATACAAATGATGACAAAACACCGGTTAACATGCAGTTGTTAATGAAGAATTGATTTTTCAAAAAGCTTTGAATAAACTATTCTTAATTCTCATTTGACACATTTGTTAACTCAATTTATGAAAGATTAGTGCCTTTCTTGTATCATTTCAAAAAAAAAGACATTATTGGCAAAGGCTGATCAACTCCGAGCTCAGCTAAACGTAGCTATTGAAAAGGTGAATGAGTTGGAACAACGATCTAAATTATACAGTCTCCAATTATATGGACTGCTTAAATAACAGACAGGAGATACTAATCGTATTATCACCACATCTTGCCCTGCAATGAGAATTATAATTTATAGAAGCAAAGGCACGCTAAAGGGATCCAGTAGTATAATGGATCATCTAATGCAATCCAAAATTGCATTATTAAAAAAAGTCTCAAAGTACGAGTCTATAAAATCGTCATGAACAAACTGTGGAAAAATATTAAGATACTGAACAATATTAAATTAGTCCCATGTATGATCAGAAGAATGTGGGTCCTTCCAACGGCAGACAACAGCAAGTCAAGTGCTTGAGTTTTCACTTGGTTTTAGCTGCTTAGGAGAAACACAGTTTGTTTAAAGAAAAAAAGTATTTGATTTACATATGTTGTTTGATTTCTTATTTACTCAATTATACGCATTAACATTTATCAATTTTCCTTCCTATTGCAAATTCCTTGATTCACTATAATTATTTCTTATAATTATTATTAAATATAGGACCATTAATTTGTTTTTCTTTTTAGTAGAAATATATTTTCAATTATTGGATTTCCATATGCAGTGGTCATTTTCTTTCGTATTATTGTTGCTAAAATATAATGTGTCCTTGCTCATTTGTTTCATATCATATCATAACGAATAGTAATAAATAAATTAGTGGTGAAAACATAGTTACGTATTAAGCACAAAAATTCAGTTGTGTAATTTTCACAAAATATCTGTATTAAAAAATAGTAACAATTGTTTCGCCAACACTATGGCGTCTTCAGACTGAAAGAGAAATCAACAAACGGAATATATTCTAGTCAACTAAACTATTTTCATGGAGGTGATATACAATTACAAGGAAACAAGTGTAACTGTATATCACCACCACCCTGAAAATATTGTAGTTTAGTTCACTAGAATATATTCTGTTTGTGTTAGAGTTACCTTTTAGTCTGAAGAGTTTTTGTGTTTAATTTTGTTATGGATTTTCATCAAATAAAAGTCCATCAGTTAATTATTACATAGCTGTGTTTTATTTGTGTACTTAATATCTCCAAATAACCGAAAATTCCATTTTAATTCGTACATGATATGGATTATTTCATTCTTGGGAAAGAAGTACATACAGCAAGTATTCATTATGGTAACTTCATTCAAAATCCAGTAGTATTTGCTGTAAAGACAAAGAGCTACTACTATCGAAGGGCTTTTTATGTGACTTAAAAAATCCAGAATTGAGTACATTAATATAAAAGCTTTCATCAGTTTCGTTCGGTTATACTTTTTCTCTTTCCTACATCCTCGGCATTTAATCATTTCCCTATTCTACTAAAGTTTCCTACTTGCGTCGTCTTATGTTATCGTCAACAAGGAATGTATTTATCAACTGTTGAACTATACTTGTTCTCCAAACTGGAAATGGAGCTAAAACGGCGTCAATTTGAGGATTATTCAGCCATGCTAAATACTATATAATTGCATCTCAGATGAACAGGGGAAACAATGACGCATTGGGGCCATGTGATCCGTTAGCTTTGATTAATAGTGACATCTGTACGTATATATTGGAATAATGCACTGTTGACGTGATTTACATATTAATTAATCGAAAACATTTAATCAAATCAACGGGCACGTCAGGGCAAGATGGGATTTACACAGAATAATATCTATTCTCATTACATTAGGGACAAAATCTTATTTATGTGTGCCTCTGTATCGTATCTAATGTCATCTGAAATAACAGAATCTTAATCTGTGCTTGATGTAAATAAATACAATTATCCTAACAAATTTGCATAAGTAGTTGACGAATATAGTTTAACCAGCTTTGGTTGAATTTCTGTAAGATGTCTTGTAGAATAATATTTTAACAATGTCAACAACATTTACATCTTAGTTATCTAAAATAAAAGATGTAAATTTCTCTTGCATTGTTAAAATATTATTAGGTGCGCAACTAAGTTCTCGCTGTTTTTTTTATGAAAATGCAACTGTATTGTGAAAAAATGTTTACAAATGACTGATTCAAAATATTGCCTATTGCTAGCGACATATTTTTCCCATCTTTCTGGCAGAGCTCGAATACCGTCACGGTAGAAGTGTTCGTCTTTTGAGGCTATCCACGAATCCTTGATTCGACAGTGGATAGCCTCAAAAGACATTGAGATGTCTTCATATGAGCAGAACTGCTGATTAGCCAGACCATGTGCCATCATACGGAACAAGTAATAATCGGACGGCGCAATATCTGGGGAATATGGCGGGTGGGATAGGACCTCCCATTTGAGAGTTTCTAAGTAGGTTTTAACGGATTTGGCAACGTGAGGCCGAGCGTTGTCATGCTGTAGAAACACTTTTTCGTGCCTCTGCTCGTATTGTGTCCGCTTTTCCGCAATGCTCGGCTCAATCGCATCAATTGAGATCGATACCGTTCCCCAGTGATGGTTTCGTTCGGTTTCAACAGCTCATAATAAATAACACCGCCCTGATCCCACCAAATACACAGCAAAACCTTCGCAGCGTGAATATTCGACCGAACCGACGACGTAGAAGCATGACCGGGCAGTCCCCATGAATTTGTTCTCTTCGAGTTGATGTAATGAATCCATTTTTCATCACCCGTAACGATGCGATGAAGAAAACCCTTCCTTTTTTGCCTCTAAAGCAGTTGTTCACAGGCGAAAAAACGACGCTCAACGTCTCTTGGCTTCAAATCATAAGGAACGCAAGTTCCTTGTTTTTGAATCATTCCCAACGCTCGCAATCGCTGGAAAATGGCTTAGCGAGTAACCTTTAATGCTGAAGCAAGCTCTTTTTGCGTTTGGCACGGATCCTCATCGAGCAATGAATCCAATTCAGCGTCTTCGAAGGTTTGTGGTCTTCCTTCACGCGAACGGTCGTCAACATCGAAATCACCATCTTTAAAGCGACGGAACCAATCACGGCACGTTGTTTCACTTAGAGCAGCATCTCCGAAAACTTTTGGAGTTCTCGATACGCTTCAGCCGCCGTTTTCTTCGAATGAAAGAAGAAAAACTACACTTCCCGCAAATGACGACTATTTGGCACAAAATCAGACATTTTCACAAAACCAAAAGTATATGACGCAAAAACAAAATCACTAATGTGGCAAAGCGGTTTGTTTACCATATGTCTAAGCTTGGTTCATGACGTTTTGGTTATGTTACAATCGACCAGCACCTACTACTGGAGCCATCTCTTGGAAAACAGCAAGAACTTACTTGGATCATATGACTTCATATTTTGGCTGACAAATTAATATACATTTCCATTTATATATTCAGAAGCAAGCTGAGTCACTTCAAGAAGTATAGGATATCAAGAAGAATGAAAAATATGGTAACAGAATATCTATCCATTCACGCTAGCAAAACAGCTGCTCAACCAGGGTTTTCATAGGACTGTAACACCCTTGCTGAACGGTAAAAGAAGGATCAAATCGTATTTTTAAAAAAGATGGAAGGCTCGCCAGGTCGAAGGCAAATAATAATTCCTCATAAAACAATGGGCCAGATTTACAATCAACCTACTTAATGAGGACAGAAATTCTGACAATAGTGTGTCTACCCACAGAGCATTGTAAGCTCAACAAATAGAAAAATCGTATGTGCGTCCTGCTTAGCAAAATAGGAAAACGTAATTGACATATTATTCCGATGTAAGAACTTCGAAAAAACACGAATGAGAGAGGAATATGCTGCTATATCTATTAAAAGAACGATGTAAGAGAACGAATTTTAAAGAGACATTCAGATCATAATAAATATGAAAAGGTGGCAATAGAATAGGCTCTGTGGTTCCTCATATCTACCTGTCTAGAACGAAGAAGCGAAACACCTTAAGAGCATTACACCATAATTTGACGTAGTAGCTAAACTAAAGTTGGGTCTACATATGTTAGGAAGCGATGCAAATAAACTCACTGGCATGACAATTAAATTTAACTGGTTACAGTTCAAAAATATTTTCTAAGCGGTGTGATTAAGTCGACAAAATAGCATGTGTGCTATGAAAATGTATTTGAAGATAATCTATATATTCTTATTTAATTCTTCATCGTTGAAAGTATAATTTCATGGAAATCTATAAAAGAATTAAAACTGTAATGCTGACGATAGTTATTCTCATATAGCGATGGCTGAATAGTATACTAAATTATACAGAAAATAATTTACTAACAAACTTTCTTTACCGAAAAATGAACATACCGCAAGTGAAAATTGCTTTATGTGCAAATAGGTAAACAAAAGTTAGGTAATTTTTTAAAACGTTAGAAATTAATATCTACTTCCATCATAATCTTGCTCATCTCATAGTTGCTGCCCAGTTGATTCCATGACCACTTACTAATTGTCAAAAAAATTCGTATTCGTTCTTTTCATTACAACCTATTTATACCAAATTGTTACCGTTTAACACTATAAAGAGTTCAAACGATAGAGTTTGCAACGGAAACGTGGAAAATCTTCAAAGACAGCTAAATCTCCATCCGTAAAAACGATTGCGACCATATTTTTTGGTTACCAAGTTACCCATAGCGTTTAGATTTGAAAAAACTGGTTGTCAAAGCTAATCGATATGTAGACGATTTAAGCTTTGGGTGCTAGAATCAGGAATAAACTTCTACATAATGCATCCACCATGTACAGCAAACAGTTGAAAATCCGCCTTATGATGCATATTGGTAAGCTTGAAAACAAGTCCAGATTTATCTTCTCCAATTTGTATTTAAATAATATCTAAAAAAAGGAGTGGTCCAATTCGAACGTCGAGATAGAATTCACTGTTAACGCTATTAAAGAATTCTGTCATTGGATGTAGGCATTTCCGTCCTAATTTTAGTGAAGATTCCTTTAAATTCGTTAGACAGAAATTGTGCTTCTATTGAATATTTCTCATAATACAGATAGCCATTACAAGAGATTTGCTTTAATTAATTCATGCCAATTATTCAAGTCAATAACCCTAGGACAAATTAAAAAAAAATTTTGATGTTCAGAAAATGCAATCGAAATGATCTCGGCCTGGCACAGAGATGACCCAAATATGAACAAATGACTAGAATATTCGTCAAATATGTTCCTCAGAGGGCGAGCTGCGAAAACTTTTCTGAATATCGCAGGGCGTGGTGTTCATTGCTTATCTATAACAAGGCAAGATCATCATCGAGAAGTATTACATTTTTCCAGTTCACAAATTGAAGAGTGTTATTCAGGCCAAGCGCAAAGGCAATGCACCTCACATATAGATTTTTAGTAGTTGTTGGGAGTTTTTACAACTTCCACATTTGACAGACTTGACTTTCAGCATTTTCCCTTTCCTACATCCCCGACATTTAATCATTGCTCTATTCTACTAAAGTTGACTACTTGCATTGTCTTATGTTATCGTCAACAAGGAATGTATTTATCAACTGTTGAACTATACTTATTCCACAAACTGGAAATAGAGAAGTATTGCATTTTACCAGTTGACCAATTGAAGAGTGTTATTCAGGCCAAGCGCAAGGATACTGTACCTTACATATAGATTTTGGGTAGTTGCTGGGAGTTTTTGCAACCTCCGCATTTGACAGACTTGACTCTCAGCAATTACGTCTTCACAAACTTGAAGAAATAATGCGTTAGATGAAGACTGACAATAAATCGCATTAAGTTTAAAGTATTTAAAAATGGAAATTCAAATTCAAATTTTCCGTTTGAAAAATAAAAAAATCTATAGAAAATCTTGTTTTTCTCTTCGAACCGAGAACATTCGGAAAGCCCCTTGTATATAAAATTGTAATTTTTTTATTTTTAAACAACGTCTTATGTTTATTTCTTCATTACAGACAATTCTATACATCAGGCGCTTCAATTGCGTTTTTGTTCGCCAAACAAGTTTCGCATTTTAACAATTGACGTCAATGTTAAACAGATGGAGTATTATGCCTGAAATAGATCTAGGTTGCGTAAATAAAGGCAACACTTCACAACAGTTAACAAGGTAAAAAATGTTAATAAGTGTGAATAGGTTACCACATTATTTGAATGCTAATGAAATGCCTTTGTGCTCTTAAAAGCGTCTCGAGTTATTTTAAAAATTTTATTTTTACTTCTTTATATTAGGTAATTTTGATGGAGCCTGTGGTTGATTAACTTAATCACTGAAGGTTGATATATAACCTTTTTTCACACTAATTTTTGTATACCGTACACGTATTTCGACAACTAAGTTGTCATCATCAGAAGAAAACTACGGCGAAAATCCGCTCGAAACAAATTCCTTACACGATCTGTACCGTCGAAAGCCAAAACACACGAAATACGTATACAGAAAACGGAAATTAATGTGGAAAAGGGTTATAAATGTATCAACCTTAAGAGATTAAGTTTTCGTTATACTAATCGGTTGATTAATCAGTACAATATTTACTTTTAAAAGTAACTAAAGTAATAAATAAAATGACTTTTTCAATTTTTAAAATCAATTCGAATTCAGAATCCCACTTGGAATGTAAACTCTTAAGATTCACGTATGTCCTGGTAAAATATGAGTCGTCTTCATTGTAAACGGGATACACAAGTTCGGTCAAATGGGGAAAATGGGAGCCATTTGAGAAAGCAATTCAATGATGCACTCGCATTCTCTAACAAGTGCATCGCCCAATGCATGTGAAATAAGAGAAAAATCTTTTCTTCGGAATGTAAAATCTCTTGTATTTCTAGGATTAGATGGAGTAAAATTGCTTTTTCCTTTTTTTTTTGAACGGGTATTCTGTCTTTACATACGGAGATAGAAAAGGAATTACGAAAAATTCTAAGTAGAGTGCTTCACCTCCATTAAGATTCGCTTTAAAGTAATACTAATTATTTTTGTTTAATTATGGTATTAAATTTTCAGAAAAAAAGAATCTATTAACAAAGAAACGAAAACATTACTTGTCGGAAAACTGCAATAATTAATTTTATGTACTCAAATATTAAATACCTTTTAGTGATAGTAGGTTTTTATGGAGTGATGAAAGTGAAAATATCAATGAAAGAAATTTTACAACACTTTGGAACTTGTCCAAAATCTTTTCAAAAATTGTTAATGTTTATCAGTGTAGTAAATTACTTTTTTTTAAGTTACTCAGACTTTGGGGTTTTGAGAATTTTCTTTCTCAAAGCTTTATATTTCAATGACTTTCCAAAGGTCTCTTTTTTTGACTAGCAGTCAGTTACAATTTCGGATCTCTGGTTGTTAGTGTAGATATTAATGGCTGAAATATCGAAGAAGAAGCTCCTGTCCTAGTCTACCATAATCATTCTATTTCTGAATTTTTTGTTCTCGATCACGCATATCTCATTTGAACACCCATGCAAATTCGTTTTAAGTAAATTATTCCAAGATATATGCCTTATTGTCTTGGTGTTATGGAATAAACCGCAGCAATTATTATTTAGTGCTCCCGTAGTCTTGAATTCCTGTTCAGTTGTTGGTAATTTCTTGTTCAATTGTTAGTAGTCCAATCGCTATGAATGTATACTGACCAATTTAGCACAGAAATTTTTAACGACGTACTCCGCCTTACGTTTGTTAAGTCTTATTCGATATAGGTTCAGTAAAGTTTAAAAATCATATACATCCTATGAAACAATCACTTGACCATTAGCAAAGTGTTTTGTGAAAAAAATAGAGATGTTTTTGAATAATAACAGCAAATGTCTTCATATCCTCGAGAGTTCAACGCTAATTATAAGGTTTTGGCAATCCATGAGTTATTACAATCGCGCTCGTGAACCGATTAATACTTTTGACTGCCATCATTTACTTTAAACGAATCACGAAACAGCTTCTCGGGCGACAGCCTTGGATTCCAACGCCCAATTCCGCCATAAGACAGTAATTTATCACTTATTTATCATCTCAAGCTACTCATTTCCTTTATTTTCAGAAAGAATTAAATATCGTAAAACAAGTTGTGCTTAATAACGGTTATAAGAGCGATTTGATTGATAGCTTGTTAAGCAAATTAATAATTTACTTAAGGAAGATGATGTAGATATTGATCTTCAAACTAACAATACACTAGGAAAGTTAATAAAAATTAAGCAAGACACAATAAGTAAATCCAACAAACCGAGAGTCTATAAGCTTTCTTGTGGTGATTGCTCTAAGATATATATTAACCAACTGGAAGACCTATGGAAACAAGGACACCAGAACTCAAAGAAGCTTTAAGTATAACAAAAATGATTCCAACTATGCAGTACATTTAAATACTTGTAATCATTCTTTTAGTTCAGAGCTCACTAATCAATAAAGTTATCATTACTTGAAACTATATAAATAACGTAATAATTTATTAAATGACAAAATAGATTTGAATAAATCTCCACTGTTAAACTTATTCTCTTGTAACTATATATCACGTTCTCGCTAAAAAAGTTAAGTTGATTAGAATATATTCTGTTTGTTTTAAATTTAGTTTCAGTCTAAAGAGCAATTGGCGAAGCAATTATTACTATTTTTTTAATTAAGATATTTTGAGTTTGTGCTTAATTTTGTTATGGATTTTCATCAAGTAAAGGCCACCGCAGCTAATTAACAAAGTTATGTTAATATACGTTACATGAAAAACTTAAACACTGTTCTGAACAGTTTGTGTTGAAACCAATGCATTGAAGAAAAGTGCACGTTTCTGTATTATTCCTTGGACGCAATTTGTTTTCCATCAAAAAAATAGTAATTAATAAAGATATTTTGAGTAGAACGTACAGCATTATAAGTTAATGTATATATAATTGAAAAATTAGATGATTCAACTTTGTCCGCCACTGACATAATAAATTTCGAGAGACCAATTAAGTGAAATTAAACGAAAAATTAACCTTGACGAAGATGACGTTTGACCGGTAATAAATCATTTTTACGACAACCGTATACGCAAATGAGAATGCAAAGCCATCGTTACATCAGCTAAGCGCACACTCTTTTCTGCCATCCGAAACGACTAGCAAACGAAGGCGTAGGAGTACGCTCACCACATACCACCATAATTTTCTTCCTCCTCATTGTGGAATCGAAAAAAAATGCCTGAATTAATAACAAACATTGTAAGGATGGGGACATAAAGAAAAGAGAACAATTACGCTACGATTAATTGCAGTTTTCGAACCTAGAAACCCGAACATTAGACACAGAGATGTACGTTCGAGTTGGGGGACCGTCAAAGAATCAGTAGTGCGTAATTATGATTTATGTATTTACTATGCCTCGGTGTATGAATAATGGAGTAATACTAATTTATCGTCGACCATGTATGCAAATCTTATAATAGGATTAAATCCTACTTCGTACTCTAGCACCAGATGTATACACATAATCGGTAGAAACGCTCTTCGGATACGGTTTCTTTCAATCGCTCCTGCCTTTATTAAATTCTTTTAGTTAATCCTAGGAAGTTGTATATGGGAGTTGCGAAATATAATATGCAAAGCATGACGAAAAATATGTTCATGTTTAACACGTTTAGCATCAGACAATACGTGCTAGAAATGTATTTTGGTCTAATTTACAACTTACTTTCATTAAAGTTTAACAAATTATATATTAGGCTATTTATGTCTTTGCCTATTTTTCAAAACGAAAATAAGACAAATTGTTACGCGCTCATTTTGTCATCGATACAAATTTTTTGTACAACACTGTATGTGGTAATGTAATAATCTTTTGTGAATGTCTGAACGATCGTACTTGTTTTTTGTGATGTCACTAGCGCCCTCTCGATAGTAATAACTTAAATCTGGTTATTATAAGAGTAAAGGAATAATGACTAATTTCTTTGCTACTATTTTCCTTATTGTGATTTAATTCTAGATTTCGGGGATGTAGACTTTCATGCTTAATGGTTTTGAATATATTCTTCTTGGTTAAAGAAGAATATATTCAAAACCATTAAGCATGAAGTCTACATCCCCGAAATCTAGAATACCTGTTGATTAGCAGCCTCTGTTTTATGATGAAGTAATTTAAGTGTACCGAAGGAAAACATCTTTTCTTCAACTATTGTTGGATGATGCTTCGTTTAAATTAAATTTCGTCATATATTATTTTGAAATCTGTTTGGAACGACGATATTCACGAAGCACGTTAAGGCATAACCACAATTTTGTTCTGCTACACATAGAAAATTTCATTCAGCGACTCTCCACGATCATTGAGGTAGGAATATTAATGATTGCTTATTTTATTTTATTACCTGCTGTCATTTTCCTGTGGAATTTCAGTGTTAGCTGAGATTTCTTTTAACAGTTAGATTATCATAGAGATATTTTAAGCACCACACCAACCACAGGTGGTTTCAGTAGCTGTCTTCGCATTTCTGGACCATGAATTAATTAAACCTGCTCTGGAATCCATCGAGACATAGTAACCTCTAAATTCACTCACTAGCACAACTGGCTAAACATTGACTCGACTGGCCCCGAAGGATATTGATGAGTAAGAGTGGAGGAACATTTATTAGTTTAGTCATTAGCAAATTGAGTAGTCGAATAACAACTTTGTTGATTAGTTAAAGAAATATTGAGAATAGCTAGAGAGTCAAATCTTAATTTATATATTACTTTGTTAACTATTGAAGATCATAGATGCTGTACGTAGATTGTTTTGTATCGGTTCTCTTTAGTAAATTGGCCTTCAGCTAATAGGCAAAACATTTATGTAAAATTTTGAAAGGCATAGATGCTATGTGTATTATATAATTTACATGAACTGCATACTTATCCAGTCTTACTTCATAAGAGATCTTGAGAACTTAAAATATATAGTATTGCTCATCTAATATTATTGATTATCTGCTAAATTATTAGACTAATATTACTGAAGATCTGTATACTAATTTTTCCCATCCAATGTTATTGATTACTTGCTAATAATTAGTGTAATATTATTGATTGCATGCCAACGGTTCAATTAACATTACTAAAGATGTATGTATATACCAGCAGTCATTCAAGTTGTTGATTACATGCTAGAAATTAGATTAATATTTCGGATACTTATATACCAGGATTGCTCATTTAGTCATTGATTATATTCTACCAATTAGATTACTATTTCTGAGGACTTACATTCCAAGACTGCTTATTTAGTAATTGATTACATGCTAATAAATGAGCAGACAGTTTAAAATTCATTTTGAGTTTTCTTCCATTAGCACCTTCATTGTTCAACTTTGTGCTGCTGTAAATTTTGTCATTGGCACGTATTTTAGAATGCATGTGCTTCATTATTTGCAAGGATACTTCTAGGAATTATTGCTAATGTCTTCCCCTAAGAACGTTTGTATAGACTAGGTTCTTCTCTAGGAGTAACGAAGTATTATTAGTTCTCTTTTAAGGTAAGCAACACAGGCTCTTGTGCTGCCATTTACACTAGGGTAAAGAGTGGAGAAGGCGTTACAAAATATTTTGTTAAAAACGCATTTTTAGTAAATAATAGAAACCTATAATTTCTTCAGGATTTAATTCAGAATATAATAATATGTTTTAAATTCACCAAATGTTTTAAAATTTTTATAACTACTTGTAAAACTATTGTTTAGATTTAATCACTGAAGGTTGATATATAATCCCTTTCCACATTATTTTTCGTGTATACAGAATGAGAAAATTAATATGGGAAGGGGTTTTATATCAACAGTGATTAAGTTAGATTAAGTAATTAAGTTAATCGCCAACAGGCTCCATTAAAATTACCTATTGTTTAGACTCTAAAACAAATAATGGGTGTCCCAAAATTAACGCAAAATTTGAATTTGTCGCCATTTGTGCAGTAAAGTGTTGGCAACCCTAAAAAAAACAATTCGACAGCTGACAGTTTAGGGTTAGTAAAAATGGAGCGTTACACGATAGAACAACGTGTCTTCACTATTGAACAATATTTCAAAAATAATGAAAGCTTGGCTGACGCAGTTCGTAAATTTCATACAAAATATGGTCGGAATAATGTTTTAACTTCGTCAACTGTGAATAGATTAATTGAAAAATTCAGGGACACTGGATCCGTTGGAGACGCCAAACACACTGGTCGTCCAAAAACAAGCCGTTCAAATGTCAATATCGAAGCGGTGCGTGAGAGTGTCGGTGACAATCCAGGAACCTCAATTCGGCGTCGTGAACAAGAATTGCAAATTTCAAGAAGCTCTCTACTGTGTATACTCACTAAAGATCTGTGTCTCTATGCTTACAAAATTCAATTAACACAACAACTGAAGCCTAATGACCATGCACAGCTAAAAGAGTTCGTTGAATGGATTATTGAACATCAACAAATGAATGCTGATTTTTCTAGCGAAATCATCCTAAGCGATGAAGTACATTTTCACATTCATGGCTTTGTTAATCGCCAAAATTGCCGCTTTTGGGGTTTTGAGTACCCATATGTGATTGTCGAAAAACAAATGCATCCACAACGTGTCACTGTTTGGTGTGAATTTTGGGCTGAAGGCATAATTGAACTATACTTTTTGAAAATGAGGCTGGTCAAGCAGTAACTGCTACTGGTGCTCGATATCGCGACATAATAACAAAGTTCTTTCTGCCGAAATTGGATGATATTGATGTGGCCAATATGTGGTTTCAATGAGACATTTCCAGGTCGTGCACTCTCTCGTTTCGGTGACCAGAATTGGCCCCCAGATCGTGTAATTTAACACCATTGGATTTCTTTTTATGGAGTTATTTGAAATCACTGGTCTATGTCAACAAGTCCACAACCACCCGTGCATTAAAGGAAGAGATTCAACGCTGCATCAACGAATTTCAGCCATATTTATGCATAATGGTCATGGAAAATTTCGACAAACGAGTGCGTATGTGCATGCAAAGCCATGGAGGCCATTTGCCCGATTTGTTATTCTATAAATAAACCTATCCTATGTACTTTATGATTCAATAAAGAAATAACAATCGAAAGACTAAAAACTGTGTTTTCTATTTAATTCAAATCTTGCATTAATTTTTGGGATACTTTTTAAAAATCTAATGATACAATATTTGGTGCACTATCGTGGAAGCATCACGGTGTAGTTCCCCGACTTATTTAATGTATCTGACAATTATTTGTAACGTAGTACGTTATACTATAACGGTAACAAATTCGCTTGTATTAATAGGTTTAGCTTGAAACAAATTGTATTGTCTGTTTCAAACTTTCTGCCAGTAGTGTATCTGGATAGCCTTACTTTACTTTAATTGCCATTTCTTCTTCTTTTAAAACACGTGTACGAAATGATTTATTAAAAATTTTTTATAATACTTCATTCTAAAATTTCACACTAAATTTAACTTCTCATTACAGGAAATAATTTTCTGTCTTTCAGCGTAAATGTGTTTTAAGATCAATTTCAATTATAGCCTAATAAAATGGATGAAATTAGAGCGTATTAACTTCCATTCGTATGGTACAAGGCATAATAATCAAGGAGGGTCCTTTAAATAATACTCGCTTATTAAATTCTTGCTTTTTATCGTCCCCCCATCCTCTCTTATATAAAACGATCGCAATCATTGAACCGAGGAATCTCCACTGTTTCTCAACATAAACCGTGACGCTACAAAAACCAATAAACGACGAACGGATTGCCTTTTCCTTGATCCTCTTTCGATGTTCTTAAAACTTTAATAACACTAACTAGATTAAAAATAACTTAATGCTTCGATTGCGTCAGTTGTTCAGTAAAATATTCTGTAAAGTTATGGTTCGCGTTTAATAACCTATAGAGTACTTCTTTAAATAAAAATAAAAATTTCATTTCCTTAAACGACGTTTCTGAATACTATTTTAGATAAAATTCTTGAATATTAACTCTTGAATGTGCCAGTTTCTTTAGAAGAACGCGATTAAATTACAGCCGTATAAACATAAAACAATATATGCGACATAAGTACAGGGATATCCACTTACTGGATTATAATACCTTATGGTATTTGTTTGTACAGAAATAAAGAAACGCTTCTGGTTTAGATTGTTGGATAGGTACTTACCTTTCTTTTTCGTGTATCCTGTTCTATGGTTTCGCAGCACGTTTTCTCATTAAAGAGTTTTTTCTTTGTAAAATACTTCACGCTTGAAACTTTTATAATGTATGCAAATACTAAAAATTGCACGCAAAATTGTACGTATCACGAAAGTAACGAGACCAAGAACTTTTCCCTTTTTCTAGTACTTAGATAATCTTTAAAATTTAATTAATGTTTTTTAGTAAAAGCAGAAAAACAAGATAGTTTCTAAGTAAATCGTACATTAATAGACACATTTAATTTACGTTTTATTTCGTTAACTTCATAGTCATTCTACGAAATAAAATGTCAACATTTTCAACCATAATTCAGTAAGAATGTGTAATAAATAATATCAATAGTAAAAATCAAAATAATTCTGATATATATTGTATATATAAGAGGAATATTTAATTAATATTATCCAGAATAATAGTAATTAAAATAAAATACAAAAAAGAATAACAACTAGAATAATATACAATTTGGTCTTTTAGCTTTCGACAGGAGTAACAGTCAGAGAATATTTAATTTGATTCTTCAAGAGACGGATAATAATATAGACAATTATGGGTAATTGTGTATGTGCGATTAACTAACCTTTGTATGTCCTAAAACGGTTTTCAATTTGAAGGAAAGTTCTATGCGCAAAAACAGGGAACTGCAATTGGAAATCGTTCTTCTCCATTTATAGCGGATTTATTCATGAGTAATTTTGTTGAATTAAATAAAACATAAGACCAAATATCTTCCAAGAATCTGGATTATGTATGTAGATGATATTTCCGCGATTTTCAATACACATAAATGCAACTTGGAAGATTTCGTCAAGTAATTAAATTTAAAATTTCCGACGATTAAATTTACAGTAGAAAAAGAAAACAACGGACACGCTAGTTAGTAGGAATAATCTTAAAATAGAAATTGATATTTTCCGAAAAGAAACCAATGTCAATAGATTCATCACGGCGGACTCAAACCATAGCATGCTGCAAAAGATGGCTTCCTTCAGTTTTCTTATCAATCGCTTGCTTAATTTCAATAACTAAAGATACGAAAAAGAATTGAACTTTATTAAGAATATCGCGAGATACAATGGTTGTGATTCGGAAATTATTAATGGATTAATTAGGAAGGGTAACATAAGAAAAACAAACCGGGATACCACATGTTTGTCACCTCAAAGCAATCGGGACAAGCAGTTTGTATGTTTACCTTTTAACCCTTTGACGAAAAATTTAAATAGTGTTTCAAACAGCACGATTTTCAAGCTGCATTTTGGTCCACTAACTCCATCAAATCTCTTTTAGGAAATGCAAAAGACAAGATCGAGGACATCAAAAAATCGGGAATTTATGGAATTAAATGTATAGATTGTAGTCAATAATACATCGGCCAAACAAAACTATCCATAGAGACCTGGTATAAAGAACATATTGCGCACATAAAATTCAATCGGCCAGAAAAATCCGATTTAGCAAAACACGTGTTGGAAAGAAATCGTAGTGTTTACGCGGATTGTTTGCATTTGATAAAGAATATGTGTGATTATCGCAAATTAGATACGTATGAAAGTATGTACATTTTGAAGTATAAAGGCCATGTGTAGAATATTGACAAACAATAATCAAAAAATAATAAACGAGAGAATAAAGAAGAACTTAATGGTTGAGCAAACAGATGCGTGCGTTACGCCTATCGATTTTCTTGGCTCACGATGAAATCAAGAAATAGAAAAACAATACCTCCCTCTGTCGTTTAAACATACGGATGTATGAACGAAAGAACAAGGGCGAGTTCATCTCCCTAAAATTTGTAACAAAGTTTCTAGTGTGTATATAGATAAATACTTTAAAATCTCGACTAATTACCAATAGATAAATGTTAAGAGAACATTCACCAATCATCAGGTGAACTTGTATTATTAACGAACAATTTTTTATAGGCTTATCATACGTTTCTGATACAGAAAAATAATGAGAAGCAATACCTCCCTCTGTCGTTCAAACGCACAAATGTACGAACGAAGGAACAAGGGCATGTCATCTTGCTAAAATCCGTAACAAGGTTACTAGTGTGTATATAGACGAACCCTTTAAAATCTCGGAGTAAGCTGGGGGTATAATACAGTCTGTAAAATAAATGCCAAACATGAAACGTTAAATAAATTTTTAAATAATTTCTAGGTTTGCTTTGTTATTTAAGTTTAATATTCGAAAGTCATTTCTACAGCACCATCCATAATGCCTTAAGTATTAAGTAACAAAAAACACTTACGTTCTTTTTGTTTTTTTTTTCACCTATACTTATCTACTTTCTCACAAAATAATATTAATAATCTTTTGTATATACAAATACATATACATAAACAATATCTTAAGAAATAAATGCTTTTCCGGTTAGTAATTTTTATGTAGATAATAAATAAAAAATGTAAAACAACAAAGATTTCTAATGTTCTTATTATTATACAATGTAGACTTCACTTGACAACAATAAACTGGTATTGAATTACGACTGCAGAGAACTGTGGTTCTTGAGGCACAATGAAATTAATTACACATCCAGCATATTACAGTAAGAATTATATTATTCATACGTAATAGAATTTATATTCCCATTTTCTTTTCAAATATAAATTACACGGGATCTTTTTTGTCCAAGAATTTTAAAAGAGAACGAAAAGAATGTAACCATAGATAAACAAAACGTAGCCAATGTTGTAACCTCTTTTCCGAAGAATATATGTCCGATATAATATCTCGCATCTGAACTGCGCGCGCGTGTGTATTTTTTTTTATCCTAGAAATGAGATACTTTACTGATTTACGAGTCTGATATACAAGTGAACGTTGAGGGTAAAATTATGGCAATCCGATACGGGATGGATTTTTGGTATCGGCCATGCCATGGGCTGAAAGGGAATTGGTGCTTAATCGAAAATTACCCTTCGCTTTGCCATATGCTGCACTTATTTCCATACAAAAAATATAAATTACGTCAAGCGGTAAAGTGGTTTTAAAAAGCCTATGAAACTGACTGTTTGATAACCGTGTGATTAAAATGTTAGAATTGTAATGGGATATTTAAGTGAAATATGTCAATATTTGGCGGTATTTCCGATAGATAATGAGAAAATTTAGTATTTTGGGAACAACTGAAAATTAATTATTCAAACTTAAGACAGACGAATTTTTTAAAAATATGAGTTAGAAACGAAGATAGTTTGATAAGTAGTGAGAATGACACATAGGTGGCGCTCTAATTGGTAAAACAAATGCACTGTAATTTAGGTTGCCTATTTATATGTTTACATTCCGATATTTAGATAAATCGGTTGATTAGTTTATTTTTAACAGCTGATTGAAAAAGAAGCAACACGTCGTTTTGTTAAAATGGAAAAAGCAGAGTATCGTGCGGTGATTAAATACTTAATTAAGGGTATGAAAGCTACCGAAATAAAAGATGAGTTACGGGAAACATTAGGTGAATCTGCTCCATCATCCGCCACAATAAGTAAATGGGTAAATGAATTTAAACGTGGTAGCGCGCTCTGGAGCACCCAAAATCGTGACTTCTAGGGAAATGATTATAAAAATCCATAATATTATTACGCAAGATCGACGACTCAAAGTGAGAGAGATAGCAGACATGGTAAACATTTCAACACAATGCGTACACAACAATTTAACGACAGAATTGGGCCTTTCCAAGCTTTCGGCAAGATGGGTGCCGCGATTGCTTACGACTGATCAAAAGTTCACTCGTTTGCGCATTTCCAATGAGTGTTTGGACCTTTATAAGCGGAATTCGGTTGATTTTTGTAGGCGATTTGTTACCATACTTGCGATGAAACTTAAGTACGCTACAGTACACCCGAAACTAAACAACATTCGAAACAATGGTTAGAACGTGGTTCTGCACTTCCAAAGAAAGCGAAAGCCACTTTATCTGCAAACGAGGTGATGGCATCAATTTTTTGGGATTTAAATGGCATTTTGCTCATTGATTACATTCAGAAAGGTGCCACAATAAACGGACAATATTATGCAGAACTTCTACAAAAATTAAATGTGGATATTCGTGCTAAACGGCCAGAAATGGCAAAGAAAAAGATTCTGTTTCACCAAGATAACGCTCCTTTGTATACCAGCACAGTTGCGATGTCCAAAATCCACGAGTTGCATTTCCAATTAGTACCGCATGTGCCTTATTCGTCGGTTCTAGCCCCTTCCGACTTCCACCTTTTTCTAAAATTGAAAACGGCACTAGGTGAAAAGAAATTTTCGTCTAACGAACTTATCATCTTCGTAAATGAGTATTTTGCAAGCCATCCGGAATCGCATTTTAGAGATGGTATAAGGGCATTGGACCACCGTTGGAGTAAATGTATTGCTCTTTTAGGAAAAGGAACATGTCCTCCAGTCAGGCTAAATAACACCCAGCTGCCTCAGTCAGACTCGGTCAAATATCTTGGAATTCATCTGGATAGAAGGCTCACATGGCGAAAACATATATTTACGGAGAGGATACAATTGGAAATGAAATTTCATCAACTATATTGGCTTATAGGGCGAAAATCACAATTATCTATAAAAAATAAACTACTTGTATACAAATCAATCATTATGCCTATTTGGACGTACGGTATCCAGCTATGGGGAACAGCAGGCGTTTCAAATATAGAGATTATCCAAAGATTTTAAAACAAGATGATGCGAAGCATTGTTGACGCCCCATGGTACGTGCTAAACTACGTTATTCAAGGAGACATCTCCCTCCATCGCTTCAGTTAAGGAAGTGATCGGATTATACAGTGACAAATATCGTAGAAGAGTTGCACAACACCCAAATAATTTAGCCCAACAGTTTAAAGTGAACAGTGTAGTGGGTCGTCTAAAAAGAGTAAAACCTTCCGATTTGGGAAATGGACCGACCTGAAATGATTTTAGTTTAGTAAAAACACACATAAAAGAATTCTCTGATTTATTCAATTACAACAGGTTTATAACTTAAGTCCATAGTGAAGTTCGATGGAGCTAACCTATACGTGTCATGTGCAACCAATATAACTAGCTTATTGCCTTTGGGCAGATTGCAGAATGAAGGAGACAAAAAAAATTCAGTATACAACTAACTCCAGCTGGCAAGTAAATCTTGTGACAAAAGTTAAAGGCAAAAATGAATTCCATGTATGTATATTGGGCTGATTAGAAGGAAATTTATTTTTTTAAATAATAGAAATGATCAACAATTCTTTTATAACGTATAAGTATTTTATTCAATTCAACGCGGATTATCTTTTAAGTTTTGCATATAAAACTGGAATAAAACGATTGATAGCTTTTAAAGACTTCATTATTTTTCGAAGTATTCTCCACGAAGATTAATGCACTTTCGCTCGAACCATCTCTGCAAGCAGTTGCTTCATACGTTTTTTGGTATAGTCAAAACTGCTCTTTCTTTAGCAGAATATTATTAATTGTATTTTTATTTGGCGTTTTGATCAATGAATAACTTTATTTTGCCTTCATCAGTTTCAATTTAATTTAACAAAAATAGATACATGAAATATAATCAGAATACACCGTTTCCGCAGAATATCATTCTATATATGAATTTGGAATTATAATTCCTAATGAAATAACTAATGATTCTGTTACAATATACATAGGTGTTAAATTCTTCTTTCCAAGTTAATATACATATTATCTGTTCTTAAGTATGGATTGAACAATTCAAAGTACGTCTTCTTTTTTGTTTTAATCACAATCACGTTGTCAAATACCCTATCATTAAGCCACAGCCCTAAAAAATTTAACAGTGGCAAGACAATACTTTATAAATTGATTTTAGTGAAGCACTTTTTTCCACTTCAGCATTTCATATCAACGAAGCGAATAATTGTTAAGTACCAATGGTGGATCTTTTGTACTCGTTTCATAATGGGAATATTTACGGAAGAATGGTTAGACTTATTTCAATCGTCGGCAACACTTTTTTCCCAATTAAAAATACAATACTTAGGAAGTATTTATAGTAATTTATGCTTCGTTTATCGCTTATATATATATATATATATAGTGTGTTTTATGTGTAGCTGACTTATTATTCAAAAAGTCTTAGCAGCTTAGTTTGAAATCTCCGAAGAGTTCCATTGTTAATTAACTAACTAATGTACTAGTGTACGAGAGAGTTGAATGCCATAAGTCGAAATGAGCTTTAATATAACTGGAGATTACTATGAGATGAACCGGAAAAGTTTACTGCGTAATAACGAAATAAAATACAATACAATTATTATTCTATAAGAAAAAATATTTTCTTTTGTAAAATGGCGTACTCTGAGGTGCTTTTCCAAGTTTCTAAATAAAAAGAAGTAGAACTGAGCCAAATTCTGAATATATTTGTTGTCCTGATAGAAAGAATTTTTCTAGCTGAAAATGGGTTGAACTTTAGCTGCCTTATGAATCCGCACACCGTCCTAAAGAAGAATTTCTTTATAGCGTAAACCTGGACGCTTGTAGTTAATAGCTGTTTGTAATTCTGTTAACCTAGGACTGCGTCTCCCATCCAGTTACATCACAGGATTTTTAATCTTTTGTCGTTAACAGAATTCATTGGATTTTATTGGTCAGCTTAGGGGCAAAACTGGATGGATGGGTGTATTCTTAACTTTTACTTTTTAAATTTTCTGGCATTGGTCTATTATATTTAATTTGCTTTGTAGATTATCATTAGAAAATGAAATTATGGTGACAATATGGCCGTCGGTAAGTCAGTCATAAATAAAGGATTCGAAACAGGTTAGACTTAGCAATTTCCTGCGGTACACAAGAAGAGTATAATTAACTTTATTATTCATTTCCGGAGTTTTTGATTATCCTGGTCGCATATTTTCTCCACGTTTATATTTCGCAACTCGTGGCGTTTGAAGGATTATAGCTGCCTTACGTTTATTACACATTAATCAAACTACCTTTTTATTAAACAACACTTTCTCAATATAGTAAGGGAAAATAGAGAAAGAATATGTCTCAAAATTAACAATTGTTTGCTGACGATGACAACTTGGTTGTCGAAATACGTGTACAGAATACGAATATAGGTGTGGTAAGGGATTTTATTTACCTTTTTTGATTATAGGTAAATTTTAATGGAAACTGGCTAATTAAATTAATTAATTTAGTTAACCCCTTTCAGCACTAATTTTCGTATTCTGTATACGTATTTCGACAACCAAGTTGTCATTATCAACAGATAATTAATCACAGTTTCGCACCTGGAACCACGACAAAATCCGCACGAAGACAATCTCCGTACTAAACTTACACGGTCGAAAACCAAACACATGTTGTAAATCTACTTCGCAAAATTTAAATTGTATTCTAGTCTTAAACAAAATACTTATCCTAAGGTATCTGCGTGCATGTACGAAACCTTTTTGTTTTTCATTCGTATATTGCTAAGTGGGCAGACATGAATTATTGATAGGACCCCCATCGATGAACACATGGTTTCTGCTTTTTGAAATGTATATGCTTTCATAGATATCTAATTATCAGAAATTATACACATTCTTAACCAAACGTAAACAATCTTCGGTTACGTTATGATTATTTTTAAACACGTTCTCTGCTAAACTAGATTTTTCAGGACGATTGAATTTGATGTGGGCCATATAATAATAATAATAATAATAATAATAATAATAATAATAATAATAATAATAATAATAATAATAACGTTTATTGTCCAACAGGTAGAACCCACTTACAGGACAAAATAGATTACGTACATAAACTATCATACAAAATAAGAATAATAAAGAAAAGAAAAAAAAAAAGGTACATAGATATACTTATACATATAAGTTACATAACAGTTCCATTGAAAATGTCACTGTAAATAACGTCGGCGTTCCTAGACATATGAACTAATGGAGTCCTCCACCGTAGATTGGTCCCTGGGGTACCACAAGTGAAGGTAGGCATACAGCGGGACCACGCACGAAAGTAGAAACAATCAATCTCATTATTGATTAGTTTGAAGAGAAATCGCGCACTATGGACATACGATGCGACAAAGTTAGCACATCATGTTGCCGCAACAGTTATCCACACCCCAATCCATATAAGATTTGAAACTTAGGAATCGCAAAAACTGTATAGTCCACAAAATACTTCTGGATGCTGTTGAAAATGTCAGCTTAGGTACCACTAAAGCGAAGTACAAAGTCTTGATTAACATTGTACAATTATAATAATAAATAATAACATTGAGAAATTGAAAATTCCTTGTAGATTTCCATTTGCGATGGTAATAATCTTTCATTTTCAGGTTGTTCTTAATTACATTATTAAACCAAGGTGGATATGAAAGTGCTACAGACGGAGAGGGTACAGATCTACAAGTGAAGGTAGGCATACAGCGGGACCACGCACGAGGAACACAAAAACTCACACTGGCGAGTAGATCTGAACAATCAATCTCATTATTGATTACACTCGAGGAGGAAAACTGAACGGGTTTCGTAATAGATGAAGACTCAACATCAATAAGTAGAGCCGGATGATAGAGATCCTCCTGGACAAGTGCCATATCGTCACGAGTGACCGTTATCATACTATCCAGGTTAGAGAAAATCAAATCCAGAAAACGACCATCCAAATTAGCAATAGTGTTATACTATATAATAGTGTTATACTATATTCTTTATATCGGGTTTCTTCCGATCGTATTGTCTGACCTATGTATTCCTTCTTGCAATCTAGACATTTAATTTCGTAAATCTCCGATTTCTTATTGCCCTCAACTTTGTCCCTCGCATATGCTAAGAGGGATTTCGTGGAGTTAGTAGACCGAAATGTAACTTGAAAACCGCGCTCCTTAAAAACACACAAAAATTTTTCGTCAAAGGATGAAATGGTAAACATATAAATTGCTTTGAGGTAACAGATACGTGGTATCCCGAATTGTCTTTTTTATGTAAGCTTCCTAATAATTTACCATCAATTGATGGATATATGTACATTAGCAGAAGCAAAAGTTAAAGACAAGAAAAGATATATAAAGTACTAAATCAATTAAATATATATATATATATATATATATATATATATATATGTATATATATATATATATACACTGCAGGCCATAAGTTTGGAATCAGTTCCAGTAAATTCATAAAAATTAAAATTTATCTATGTTACGTTCGTATTACTTTGATATAAGTACAAAGGATTATTCTTAAGTACATTATAAAGCTTTACATAAAAGATGTAGTTTTAAATGCATTAATAGTTGGAAAATAACCAGAGATTAAGGAAACTCTGCGTGCGGTATTATTTATTCGAGCAGGTAATATTTCTGCATAATGAACGATTACCTGGAATGGACAAATTTTATTGCAGACCCTTCCGCATAAACCTTTTGTAATTACATTTAGTTTTTATATTTATAAGTATTTATACATTTTGAAGTAATGAGAATATTATAATTGCTTCGTATCATTTAATATGTGTAGACACATAAAAGTGTGTAGAATCAGTAAACATCGTTTGATTATGGCGAAGAGAAAGCAGATATCGCTAGAAAAACGTGTATAAATTATTAGTCATCATAATCGGGGAGATTCTATACGGGATATCGCGAAAAGAATGAAGATATCGTACAAAGGTGTACAAAATACAATTAAAAGATACCAGTCTACTGGAGGGTATACGGACAGAAAACGATCAGGAAGACCAAAAATTACAACTCCTGCAGAAGATCAGACAATTATATTGACGTCGAAAAGAGATAGAAGATTAACGGCCTCGCAAATTCGCGGTGAGTTTAACAGGGAGCGTGAAACTCGGATCTCTTTAACCACAGTAAAAAGGCGGCTCAGAGCGGCTGGACTGATGGGACGTGTAGCAGTTCGCAAACCGCTTCTACGTCCGCAAAATAAAATAAAAAGGCTACAATGGGCTAAGTTACACAAAGGTTGGACAATAGAACAGTGGGAAAAAGTACTATGGACCGACGAATCAAAGTACGAGGTCTTCGGTTCCAGACGTCGGATATTTGTAAGAAGAACTGCTACGGAAAAATGTTACAGCAATGTGTGGTGCCCACGGTAAAACATGGTGGCGGTTCTGTAATGGTTTGGGGATGTTTTTCTTCGGCTGGTGTAGGAGATCTGGTGAAAATCGACGGAGTTTTGAAAAAGGAGGGTTACAGACAGATTCTCGAACACAACGCTGTGCTCTCCGGTCTGAGATTACTTGGAGAAAATTTTATATTCATGCAAGACAACGACCCAAAACATTCTTCTCATTTATGTAGAGGATATCTCCAACAACAGGAAGCTGACGGTGTTTTACAAAACATGGTTTGGCCGGCACAATCGTCAGACCTCAATCCAATAGAGCTGTTGTGGGAAGAATTGGATAGAAAAGTGCGTGAAAAGTGTCCGACGTCCCAGACTCACATGTGGCAAGTTATACAAGATTCTTGGGCAAATATACCCAATGAAACCCTTACAAAATTAGTGTCTCGTTTACCGCCATTGTGTGCTGCCGTCATTAAAGCAAAAGGAGGGTATTTCGATGAAAAGTCCGTTTAGTTGATAATAAAAATAAGTGGATGTAAATAAATAAAATTTGCTTTTTTTCCTGCTTATTTTATAATAAAACGTTTTGGTATATTAATATTGTTTTATTTTTACAATGTTTGTTAAAGCCACTACAATATTTCCATTATATTCAGAAGTGATTCCTAACTTATGCAAGTGATTCCAAACTTATGGCCTGCAGTGTATATATATATATATATATATATATATATATATATATATATATATATATATATATATATATATATATATATATATATATATATATATATATATACAGAAGCAAAGCAAAGAAATGAACCTAGAAGATAAATGGAAAAATTCAGGGAAAATGTATTAAAAGGGGCAGACGATAGTTGTAGTGAATTAGACCAAGTATTTTGAAACAATTTCCCCGAAACTTCCTTACTAGATACTGTATAGATATAATTTACATTATTATTGTGACGAAAGTTCTGCAAATGGCAATATTTCCTGTCCATGCCGCAATGCTTCAAATCTATTGAAATATTTCTAAATAAAGGTTGAAATAGGATCGCTTCTAGACTTTAAATGTTACATAAAAACCGTATCGCAATAAATCGTACCTACACTCGTTGTTATCTGGTGGTACGAGAACGCGACAAGCGTGTGTGTTATGACTGGAGCCTGCCTCTTGATTGCGATTTATGATTTTCTTCTGCACTAATGAACGACATTTTTGTGTGTAACCGTCTCGCCGTTTATTTTAGTATCATTTAGATCTCTCCGACTTGTTGAGATAAATTTCTTTCACTATAATATTGGTAACAATCAAATTAAACGAGGATGTGTTCGTGTATGTTTTCGTCAAACTACCGAATTAGAAAATATGCGAAATATTTATATTAATTAGTATAAAATGGTTGCTTCTAAGTAGTAGCAATTAAATTGGTACAATTTCTACAGAGTATGTTCGAGTATCAAAAGTGTACATATTAAACTACTCTTCGGGAGGCGAATCGTCTGTATCCTTATTTCTATTTACAAAATATGGGTACAGACATCAATTTTGTACGTAACACTGATACTAATAACAATAAATTGAATGACAAAAAATGTAGAATACTACATTAAAAGAGAACGAATGACAAATAGCAGCAATAGTAAAACAAACTGGAATTTTAAAAAACTTGACACTAATTTAATTAACAAAAAAGGAAAAGGCGAAAAGTGCTTCCGACATGGCTTCACATGAAGCTGCCGCATTGCGTTGTAAAATATTGCAATAATTATTACATTATATAAGCAAAATATAGTGAAACCCGCTTATTGGAATACTTTTATTGTCCGCCAAAATTATTCCTATATGCGGATTATTGCATTATCCTTTTTTTAACTTATTTTTTCTTATTACTAGTAAGTTAAGTATGTATATACATACATACTTCGTATTCTTTACATCTGCGATTTTATAACTATAAAATTGACTTCAGTATAATACTGTAAATTTATGTTGCGATTTTCATAAAATGTATTTAAAGAATACATACAAAAGAAATAAAACACATTTCAGCGTAATACATATCTTTTAATTAATACTATTTTTTTAATTTCAAACTCTACACATCCTTAACAAAATAATCTGTAATTTTATTTTGTTTTCTTTCTTTACACAAAATATCAGTGATTTGGTTATCTAATGCATAGAAATGTGCAAAATTACAATCAGTTTTTGATTCTTAAAAATGACCTATAGTGTCACATGCTAATTTCACTTCATAAGATGATGGCGCGGTTGCTGGAATATCCTTTGAATATGTATTTTCTTCTGCTTCTTCTTCCTCCTTCAGTTCCATCACCTTGTTTGCATTTTCTACGTCAGCATTCTTCCCGTTGCGTCTTCGTTTTTGAGTAGATTTAAAATTATCATGCCAATCACTTAAAATACTATCTTTTCTTTTTAACAATTTACTCAGTTGTGCTTGAGACACACCAAATTTTTTGGCAACATCCGACTGACTGCAAGTTGTTTCTTCTAAAAACTCAAGCAATTTTACTTTTTCCTTCAGAGCAAGGTTTTTTCTTTTCAAGTTTGTCGAAGAAGACATTTTTCACTTACTTTCGATTGCAATGTCAAATAACAAACTGACCAGAAATATAGAAACTTCCTGCTTCTAAAACCTGTGAAAAAATTTTTATTGTATGTATGTAATTCGCACAGAATTAGCCATTATCTAAATACTGTTTAAATTCATTTAGGTACAAGATTTTATTGCAATACGTAATTATTATAGCATTCTAAAATTAAAGTAAACAGTCATAGTAACTTTTGGTTTACATCCACCTTTAGTTAAGTAGGTAGAGAAATTTATTATTTTATGAAGAAAAAATCGCATAATTTTATTAATACTTAAAGGGAAATGGTTTTGTTCTTGCGATTTTAATTCCTTTAACCGATATATTCTATTAAGAGAGTTTCCAATAAACAGGTTTCACTGTATTATTTAAGACAAAAGATAAAAGTAATTTTATTGGAGCCTGTGGTTGATTAACTTAATCACTTAAGGTTGATATATATCTCCTTTCTACATTAATTATTCTGTATTCTGTATACGTATTTCAATAACTAAATTGTCATCATCAGTAGATAATAATCATAATATTTATTGTATTTGTAAATTTTTACAAAAACAAAAGTCAGGCATTAATCTACATTAATAATAGAAAAAAGTAAATTAAAAGAAAAATAAAACGAACATATTACTAATAATAACGAACGAATTATTATACAAAATGTTACACGTTTAAATAGTCAGTTAATGAATATAGTTCTAGATTAACTAGCAAATAATGTAATCTATGCTTCAGCAAACTAATAGGCTGTGTGGATTTAATAAATATTGGAAGTTTATTGTATACTTGCAAACTAGAGTAATGCAGGGCCTTTTCTGTGAGAGTGAGTCTGTGGATGGGATACGAATAATTTATATTGCTTGAACGTGTGTTATACCGATGTGAAATCTCGGAATTTTGAAAATATTGTTTGTTTCTGATGAGAGACATTACACATTCATAGATATAAACACCATGCGCAGTCAGGATATTGTGTTTCCTAAATACAGTTCGACAACTTTGATTAAAATTAAGACCAAGAATCAATCTAATCATTCGTTTTTGTACTATAAATATCCTATTTATGTCGCCTACAATTAAACAGTGTCGCACCTGGAAAACTACGGCAAGAACCAGCACGAAACAAATTCCGCACACGATCTGTACCGTCGAAAGCCGAAACGCACACATAATTTTTTTAACAGAAATTAAATTGTATTATAGCCTTAAAATATCCTAAAAAAAAGTACCTGCATGCGTTTATTGCACCTTTGCTTATCTATCGTATAAGAGATCAAAGACAGACGAGTTATGGTTAGGACCCAAGTCAGTGTCCAAAACATGGCCTTTATTTTTCAAAATGTGCATGCCTTCATACGAATTCTGTTACCCTTCTTAATGATCAATTAGATTTAAACAATTTATATTTTTTAAATTTATCTTAATTATTAGCACTCGTTATTTCTATTTTAATCTTATACTCCAATAGAACCCTATAATTTCACTTCTAAACGTTTTCGTATTATTTATATTTATAGATTTCGAAAACGTCCTATTACTGATAAATAATCTTGTATGTACATTTTACCCGATCCGTTTCTTGCAACCGGATTTAATTGCTGCTTTGCGTTTTCTTATAAAAAAGAGGTTGTAGCTTCCATTATACTTGCTCTATAATGTTCAATATATAATATAATGTGATATTTAGACTGTTTTCTATATTCCTTAGTATTTTATTTAATCCATAGTTCAATAGAATTTCACAAAATAACGATCTCGACAGTCAACTATTTAAGAAATTCTCCATAATAATTACGAATTCAATGGGAAGAAATTAAAAGCAAAAACTATAATACCTCAGTATCATTCCTTTAATACATAGCTAAAAAAATCGACCATTCTCACACGCACATTCAACAAAATAAACTTTAAACACCTGTACACTTCACAGCCATGAAATATCCTTTTGCCGCCTGTGCTGCTCTTTTAAAATTTTAATTTGACTGAATTGACCAGTAATTAGTGGGACTATTAAAATATTTAAGGAACTAACAATACTCATGGACACTCTTAATTGATCGTCTGGCACTTAGTGCCTCCGGGGAACCACCTTTGGGAATAATCATTAATTGTGTGTGTTAGTAGTATTCGTTTGATAATTTGTATGTTTGATGGTCAGATAATATACATTGTTGTGGTTAATTTGAGGTAAACAATGTTGTGTGTAAAGAATAAATATTAAATGAACGTTTAAAAGAAGGTTTTAATAATACAGTTATAGTAAACTGACAATAACAATGTAAACGTTTAAGTTTTGTTGATGGAATATGTTTGGTCGATTGCCATATGTCCTCGGGATGATTTATTTTTGATCTTCAGCAATTAGTTCTTCCTTCTTATCTTAACAAGCACTACACCATCTGGGATACATAGGTACTTCCTTTATACACGTTAAATTTTGCCATCGTTATTAAAGTTATTTTAATGTATAATTTATCTTTGATCTACTATCGACGTAATATTGTAAAGTATTGTCGCAAATTTTAAATTTAATTTCTTTAGTAAAAGATGGTCTTCTAAGAAACATTTTAAATTGTTTCTATAGAGCAAAACAGAAGTACTGTTTTTCTAGTTAAAGATAATATCTTAATTAACAAAATAATTCCTGCAAAAAATTTCACTCATCCTAATTAATTTTGTAATTGAACGGAAGAGAAAATATTGTATCCGTATTCTTTCATTGCGATTTAATAGTATTTTAGGTTTCGGTCAGCGATGCTTGTAGCAGAGAACACCACTGACAATAAACACAAGTGGATTTACAATTATTCGTTCTTTTCAATAGGAGTATACTTAAATACTATAGCCTGTCTCAGAGAAAACGGAACTTTCTTAAAATCAAAACAAAAGCTTACTATTTTAGTAAAATTCATTTATTTTATTCAAAGTAGTCGCTTTTGGCTTCAATACAACGTTTTGCACGATTAATTAATATGAAGACTGAATTTTTAATTTTATCGTTTGAGATATCCTTTAAGATCGCTGTTGATGCCTTTTTAATGGCTTAGACGTCGTCATAACGCTGTTCTTTCATCGACAAATGTAGTATGGAGAATAAATAGGAATTACAGAGGCTCCAAATCCGGTGAACACGGTGAATGGTTGATGATTAAAATGCCGTTTGTAAAAAAAAGACGCTTTGTAACACTAAGATAATTATACAGCATTGACTGTTTGACTAGTTGGTATAAACTATTTGCGCACTATGTCATTCCAATCATAAAAATAGATCAACATTGTCTTGACTTTTGACTTCTCCAAACGGCTTTTTCTCGGTCTTCCTTCCCCTGGATGCTTCCGTTCAGAGCTTTGACACTTGGTCTCTGGATCATATTGAAAAAACAACGCATCATCGCCAGTTACAATAGAATACTTGAAAACTTCAATCGCCCTTTTTTGGGTCTTTAATCAAGTCTGTACAATGTTGTACAAATCAAAATGCAATGAATTGAATCTTTGGTGTTATTTAATTCCATTCCCACGTATCGCAATGAGGATTTCGGCTCATTTCTGATAAGTTCACGCACAAGTTCAATGTTACTTTCCGTAACCACAAATTTTTTTGACCAGGATGCATCATTTATGTTCGTAAGACAGTCTTTATACCGTTTATACCAGTCATACATACTCGTACGTGACAAACACGCATACACTTGCTTCATCAAATTAAACGTTTCAGTAAACGATTTTCCGACCAATGCCAAATACACACTGTTACTTTATGCACAATTTCTCTGTTTCTAATGATGCAAATGTAATAATGTTATGACATAATATTGGTGAAATAACTGCCTTACCTACGCATATTTTTTTTACTAGATGGGGCCACTAAAAATTATTATTTAAAAAAAATTCCGATTTCTCTGCGACAGACTGTTTATTTAATGATTTTTTTCCCTTTTAAAAAATTGTGTACTAATTTAAATGAGTAGACAATATATCTATAAAAGAACTTGATTAAGAAAGTAATTGGGGGTGATAGTACCATTTATTCAATTCTTCGATAAATATTCTACAAAATTCGGTGTATCACAAAGTGATGGATTCGACTTGTGCATTATGTTCGCCGTATATCTATACATGACTAGTTTATTTGCAAAATGAAATGTGTGTGCAGGGCTCGGTAGTTCTCATCGTTAGTCAACTATTGCAAAAAAGAAAACGAATACATAGACGTATTCTAATATGTTTACATATGTGTAAAGCTATCGCCACTATGTGTAAAGGTATCGTCAAGATCAGTGTCCAAAAGTTCACCTTTGGTTCTAGTAGTGAAGATTTTCAATTTAGAGTATCGTCCGGAATGAAAAAATATCATGCCACTGGAAAGCTACTATTAACGCAAATATTAAGAAATTGCTCTTATATCTTTGAAGACCATTGGCTTGCGTTCCTCTTACTGTAGAGAATAAAAGAGCCTGTAAAATTTAGGTTATCGAAGATATCAATTGGTGCCACAATGAGTAGAGGTCCAAGTGTCCAAATGATCATCAGGCACAATTTACACAAAATAATTTGCTAAGAGCTTTAGTACCCAATAATCACGGCTATTTACTAATATCCCAGTGTATGAGTTAACAACGCAGCTAAAGTTCAACCCATCCTAATTGAGTGTAACTTTCTTTAGCTGAATCACTCACTATATAATCCACGTCTTTTTCAAAATAGAACCAATTGAAAGTGGATATTGATAACAAAGTTACACAGAAACCATTTTTTTGTTGTAAGAAAGCTGTTGTGGGACAGTTGATGCAAGTTCGTTGAAATTCAGTGGAATTACATTGAAATATAAAATTATCAAAAGAATCTTAGGTTTTGGTTTTTGGCGGAAAACTTTTATAGTTCTTTTCGTACTTCACGCTCAAGATCTTTGGCTGCCAATATTCATTTAAACAAGACAGGATCTCGAAAGACCCCCGTAAAAATCTAGTAAGTTACCACTGACCTAACAACCGACTCTTAAAATATTAATTACCTGTGTTTTACTAAGTTAAAATTGCATCTTTTTATCTCTTTAGTATTTAAATAGAATTACACTGAAGAATCATAAAATAAAGTAACTGTACATAAATAAAATGTTACCATGTCGTGTAACGAACGCAGACTTTCGTATCTCCAATTAACTCGAGCCACGAAAACGAAACGCCGCGAACATCCTTTGACCAGATAATTACACTTGACGAGAAAAAGGCACTGAGTAGTGTGCCGGTAGTACACACTACCTAAAGCGAAAAGCAAATTGAAATAAAAATCACTTATCTTATTCGGACAACGTATTGGTGGCGGGCGGATGGTCGTTCGCTTATAAGCCTCTCCTTGGTATTGCGTTTACCATAAGCAGAAACGCCGAATAACAAGAACTTCGAATATCGAACTGATAAAATAAACGATGACTATAAATATCGCGTCACACGGCTTCGGAATTAACAAGTACCAATATTTACGTTATGGTATCAATTAAAGGTGCTTTATTAACAAACTCATGTCTCTGTATCAAGTCGACAAAAACATAAAAGAAGAATCGTTCCTCTTCAGTTGTCTCGTTAAGTTACGATACGATACACTGTCAAATACAACAGACAAAAAATTCAAGTCAATAAAATTGCAACATGTCCAAAGTAGTTAAAACCAAAAAATTTAGAAAATCGTTTTGGAGAAGCGTACAAGCTATACATACAAGCTATAAGGATTCTTTTCACCCGATTTCTTTTCGAAACTATAAAAATGTTCCAAAGAAATTAAAATACTACGCGAGTCGTGTCAAATTTGTGGTAATTTAGTTAATTTTTTTTTATCATTTTTCGTCCTGTTATGCTGTTGTGGATTAAATAGCGATCTACAATTGACAACCGTTAAGTCACCAATAACAGCCTATCGACATAGAGGAATCTTAATGTTCAAAATTTTATTATAAAAAAGAATTATGAAAGAAAAAACGAAAATTTAGTTAGAGATTGTGGTTAATCAAATTTATTAAAAAAGATAAGAAACTTACCACATCAATGTTCGCATTCTATACAAGCATTTCAGCAAATAAGTTGTCATTATCAGCAAAAACTAGTCATAGTGTCGCACCGGTCCGCAATAAAGCTCACACAAAAAAGTCCACGAACTACTTTACGCGAAGATATTCACTGACATTTTACCACGGACTCAAGTGCAACACTGATTAATTTCTATAGATGATGATATGTACAAAATATGTACACAGAATACGAACATTAATATGGTAAGGGATTTTTTACCTTTATTGATTAAAAGCATGCAATAATTATCTGCTCAAAAGATCATTATTAGTGGTAAGATGTAAGCTAACATTGCGACAATCAATTCATATAAAATAATATAGATTCTATAAATATTTTGCAGTCCAAAGTTAATTTTGATCTTTTGCAATTCGTCTCAGCAGCGAAAAGCATGAAATGAGAAATCTTCTTCGAACGCATTACATTGCTTGAGCGACCTTCGGCTGGTTTTACACATTTTCAGCTTTATAACGCCTCAGTAGATATCAACCACTTATGTAGCTGATAACACAGGTCAATCAATAAATATTTTTTAAAAACCTTTTTCAAAGTTAAGCCTGTTTCTTATGTACTTTGCTGTGCTGAATCCAAATTTTCGGTCAGTTTTTTTCTACCACGTACCAATTTTTCGCAATCTTTATCTTTTGTTGGATATGATAGTATTAAAATATATAGGTCAGATTTAAAGGTACGTAATTTATTATCAGAATATAATTGAAAAATTTAACTTTTTATTCTTACAATGGTAGTGTAAGTTTAAATATGAATAGTTTTTTACTTGTTAATCTAAAGTTTTGTATTTCCTCAACCTCTTCACGGTAAAAGTTCGAGTGTAACTTTTGCTTTTATATGATGCTTCTGGAGTTGCTCGTAGATCCAACTGTTGACATTCCAACGACCCTGATACCGTTTCTCCATCTGCTTTATATCTTGGTGGAAAGGCTCACCTTGTTTCTGACTTACAGCTCCAAGATTGTCAGGGAAAAAATTTAAATGTTAGTGTAAAAAATGTACCTTCACACTCACGTTACATCCAAGTTCTCGAAATGTTTTCAACATGTTTTGAACTATATTTTCGTAATTAGGGTCTTTCTGATTGCCTAAAACTACAAAACACTTACAATGCATAAATAACGTAAAGCAAGCATGCGAGGAAACCTTACGTCTTGTGTTATTTTAAAGTTCATTTTCGGATTCAGCACGTCAAAAAACATAAAGGGGAGTCAAATTCATAAAAAAGTTTTTTCATGTTTTGACTGGCTGTCTCGAATAACGTTTTTTTCTATCATTTATAAAACGTGTAATTTTCTGAGTACTTTTAAGAAAATATTTTTGATATGAAACCCTCCCAATTTTTTTAATAAAAAAGTAAATTATCTATTTGCTATAAAGCAAATTTTCGTGAGATTTCCGAAGCACAAGCTGATCGTGAAATAAAGTTAAAATTAAATTATTTACTTTGCGTTCCCTATTAATTTCTTCTGAAGAGATTTTACCTACTTACCTGCACGGAGACCACTTCAGAAAGAACATCAAGTGAGGTTGTGGACTGAATCATTGATTAACTTTAAAAAGAACACATCCTCAGGAAGTGTCAGGGGTACGAACAACTTGTGGAGAAAATATATCCCGGATTTATATCTCCAATGCGATAATACACTGTCAGGAAATGACTTTCAACGTGTTCAGTATTTAAAACTTTCCAAGTTTCTAATGAAGAGTTACGCTTATCTTTCCCTATTCCTCTCTCTCTCTCTCTCTACATGTATGTGTAGGTGTAAAGTTCCTGGAGCGAAAGTATGCTTTTGAACTTTACGGCAATTGTTTTTATAACACGCTTACTTTTAAAATACAATGAACAGATAGCTGCAAAGTTTATCTAACGGAATTTTCTAACACGATATTATACTGCCAAGAAGGAGACTGTTATCGAAGGGGATCTAAAGAATACTTCTCCTGTTTGTGTTAGTTTGTAATTTACGGGGTTTCGAAGAGAGACAAACTTCGATAAAGCGCAATTATTAATTTTTGTATATTCCGTCTTAATCAACTTTTATTTATAACACATTACAATAAATATAAAAAAATATGACCAATTGTGAAAAAGGTAAAACAAGATCCTTCAAAGTCAAAAATAATTGAGAAAGTAACATGTATAGTATGGAAACGGTTACACAGAATATAAAAAGTAGAACGCAGTGAAACTACAATTTTTATTAAAAGAATTGCATAGAAGAGTAGCAAGATTGAAAAAGAGGATAAGCAAACCAGACTCCCCGAGGTAATAGTAATAAATCTATCCGAGGCTACTATGCGGGACATTAAACAACTGAACTATTATAAGTGAAATATGTAAAATAGAGAGAGAGATGGAATTGGAATCCTTTTTCCAGCAAAAGAGAATTTATAAGCAACGAAAACTTTACTTATAATTAGTTTCTAACAGTAAAATGTTGCGATGCAGAATTTAGACGAGACCGTAAGAGCTACCAAAACGAACAATGGTGGACCAAATGAGGCTACTTCACCAGAAATGTTGAGAAAAAATCCTCAAGATGGTGTTGAATGACCATCGAGAGCTAGCAGCTATGGTAGGTATTTGAAAAAGTACTATACATCGCATGTTTACTGAAAATTTGGACATGAAAAACCATGGACAACACTTGGGTCTATCACTTTACACCTGAGACGGAGGAAGAGACAAAACAACGGACTGAAAGAGAAGAATCGGCTCCAGAGAAGAGGAAAACAGTTCCGTCTGCAGATAAGGTCATGGCGTCAGTTTTTTGGAATGCACGTGGGATAACTTTCATTCATTATCTTCGAAAATGAAATCAAGAAAAATCGGTCGCATTTGAAGAAAAAAAGATTTAATTTCATCAAGACAATGAACCAGTTCACACATTCGTTCTCACAATCAGATATTTGGAAAAGTACTATACATCGCATGTTTACTGAAAATTTGGACATGAAAAACCATGGACAATACTTGGGTCTATCACTTTACACCTGAGACGGAGGAAGAGACAAAACAACGGACTGAAAGAGAAGAATCGGCTCCAGAGAAGAGGAAAACAGTTCCGTCTGCAGATAAGGTCATGGCGTCAGTTTTTTGGAATGCACGTGCGATAACTTTCATTCATTATCTTCGAAAATGAAATCAAGAAAAATCGGTCGCATTTGAAGAAAAAAAGATTTAATTTCATCAAGACAATGAACCAGTTCACACATTCGTTCTCACAATCAGATATTTGGAAAAGTACTATACATCGCATGTTTACTGAAAATTTGGACATGAGAAACCATGGACAACACTTGGGTCTATCACTTTACACCTGAGACGGAGGAAGAGACAAAACAACGGACTGAAAGAGAAGAATTGGCTCCAGAGAAGAGGAAAACAGTTCCGTCTGCAGATAAGGTCATGGCGTCAGTCTTTTTGGATTGCACGTGGGATAACTTTCATTCATTATCTTAGAAAATGAAATCAAGAAAAATCGGTCGCATTTGACGAAAAAAAGATTTAATTTCATCAAGACAATGAACCAGTTCACACATTCGTTCTCACAATAGCCAAAATCAATGAGATAAAGTTCGAATTACTTCCTCATGCACCTTATTCGCTAGATTTAGTTCTCTCCAATTATTTTCTCTTTCTAAGCTTAAAAATGATTCGGGGGTAAAAGATTTGCTAACAATAAAGTTGTGGAGTCTACGGTTGATGGCTATTTTGAGAACTTAAAAATTCTCAGTATGAATAGGATACCGAAACTAATAAACTTCCCTGAAAAAAGTGTATCGAGTTAACAGGAGCCTATGTAGAGAAAAAAATTTATAGGTCGATTACTTCTGGGACTAACGTCGTACACGGTGGTTCTAATTCCGTTGCACGGTACTGTATAAGTGCATTTGTTTTATACAAATTACGTATGTATTTTGAATCATTTAAGCGTCTTTTCGTCTTACGAGGTTAAAATTTAAAAATGTCTTTGAATTACGGTGAAATAAGTACACTTTTGATTTTTAAATTACAGTGTAGGACAAGTTTGACATGTTGAAAAAAGCATTCAAATCCAGTTATTTGGATATACAACAATAGCATTTATTTATTTTTAACTATCGATTTAAAATGGTTTCTATTCCTCTTCTTAAAGCACTCTTCAACACAAAAAATAGTTCTTAACACGTTCTAAAGTGTATTACTTATTCATAATGTTTCAACTTTATTTGATTTTCCGTATTGGAAATTTTCTGTTATAAGTACAAATACTAAAAGGTGAAAATTCAGACGACAATCAACCGATAATAGTCATTTCTAAATTGATATGCGTTGTTTTACACACGCTCCTTAATTATGTTCCAATCTAAAATGATCACATCTATACCTGAGTATGTGTGGTTCATTTATTGTATTAGTTAACGTTTAAATTACTTTACAACAAAATATTTTAGACTGCTGCGTGGTTTTGAAACAGCGCCAACTTTCACAATACAAAATAAAATGATTTTAAAATTCGCGAAAATTGTATATAGAACCTAACCCGAACTGTAAACGCCCACAAACTTTTCCAGGAAAATTTACAAAAGCCTCTAAAGCGAACAGTTTAAAGCCAGGCATCACGAATTTAGTATTGTCGCAAATTATATTGTAAAGCTAGCCTTAAGACATCTTTTATACCGTTAGCAAGCGAAGTGTCGAGCCCTCATAGTTACACATATACATCGAATATTCATTACCCTGTGGTGGAAGGACACAAAGACGGTCCATTGTTTTGCGCAATAATAACAGTATTATATCTCGAGTAACAATAAATATCCAACGAGGTGGAGAATTGAGACAGAGTCGGATTATTCATTAGTCCAGGGGTCTAGGCGATAATATCGTAAAATCATATCTTCAAAGGCTTTGCAAATTCTATAATTTAACTCTTTGGTTATTATGTAAAAGCACATATATAAACGCACAAAACTCCGTTTGCTTTCCCTTTCCAAAGCCTTTCATAATACAACGACTAATAATCGACAAATTTGTATTTCGGGCCTACGTATAGTTCATTGGAAATTGGAACAAAAATTTCTATTTCAATGCCATTAACAGATTTTAAGAACTAATATTTAAAATTATTAATAAGTTTCTTTTAATTATTCTCAAAAAGAAATTAAAAATTCTCAAAGACACGGACGATACACGACCCACTAGTATTTTCTTTCTAGGAAACAAACAACAAATATCTTCTGTTTATGAGTACACCATGGAAGTTGTGACAGTTTTTCCAACTGAGGTGCTTGTAATTGCAACCTGTGCTGGTCATATCAAAGAAGAAGATTGCACATAATTGACATAAAAGAAAAGCATATTTGGTAGTCAAACAGACATAAATTACTATTGCCAAGTGGAAACTACAAAAAAAACCAATGGACTGGTACATGATAACAGCGTCTCACTAACTTGGTTGCCAAGATATGGGTACAATAAAGGCGAAATAATAAACCAGTCCGAGAAGACTCAGAAAGTTCAGAGTTTCAGAATCTATACATGAGCTTTCTATAATTTTTGCCAGATTGATTTGAATAAAGTTAGAAAGGAGATACGGAAAAAGTAGGAGCCGATCGAAAGTTAGTTCCGTATTAATATATTATTTGACGAAAATTCTCGGCAAACTTATTTCAAGATAACGAGAAAGAAATTATAATAATCGTTAGCCTGGAAGGTTCTATATAATATAAGCATAGTCAGAAAACTTTTGTACAGGAAGCATAAATTGGAGGAGGAAACTAATACGGATATATCTTCTTCTACTACTGTTTGACGCACTGAAACTGACAGTTTCAGTGCGAAAAACAGTAGCAGTAGTTGAGCCTTGAAGATGACCCATACAAGTGGGTACGAAACGTTTGTAGTTATACCAGTGACGCGGTTCCAGCCTGGAAGCCCAGAAGAAGATAGTATAGACCACGACCGCGGAAGTCTACGTACCAGATTAATACAGACATACCCTGCACTTCGGCAATCTATTGGAGCCTTTGAAAATAGTTGCACTTCCTCTTAGAGGAGTAACAGTACTGGTACAATGCGCATGATGATCAAGTGCTTAAACTTTTTGGCGCTTCATCATCCTGGAGAAAAACTAGCATATGTGAAGCTACTAAATTTCAAATTCACAAGAGTTGATTTATGTATTTTTTTGATTTCTCTCTTGCTTTTTGCCCTTGCTTTTGTCTTATAGTTCTTGATGACTATAGTTTTTCTTCATATATAATTTTATCTTTTCGGTTTGCTTCCAAATCTATTTATTAGATTCTTTCTGTATATTCATTTAATTTGAATTTCGTCAGGATTTTTGTAGATATACGAGTATACAGCTTAACTACTGCATCAACTGTAACCTAATGAAATCTGCAATGTGTTCTGCTATTTTTAATTTCAAATCAACTACCACATCCACTACAAATTTATTAAATCTACAATCACAATACGAAAATTAATGTGGAAAGAAGTTATATATCAACCTTAAGCGATTAAGTTAATCAACCACAGGCTCCATCGAATTTACCATAGTTTTTTTGTTTTCTACTACTTTTCAAGCAGGTTTTTCACTTTTTTATTTCTTGGTACGCTCATAGTTTAACTTGCTATAATTGCCATATTTTATACACCCACATCTACTGAAGTATTTCAATTACGAGGGAGAATCAGTAGCCAATAAACAACAGTAATAAAAGAAATCTCCTTTGGTTTTCAACTTGGCAATTCTTCAAAGAATAACTGTCATAATTTGGGTTCACTCTGATCTGCTTTTTATTTGAACAAAATGTGAACTGTTTCTAGCATGTTTTGAAATATAGAAAAATGGAATTATTAAGTTCTTTATTTTAGTAAACAAAACAAACGGTAAAGCTGACCTGAATTTTGTTCATGGAGACCAAGTTTCATCAATTACAACCATAAAACTACAGAAACATCCTCCTAGCTATCTATTTCTCTTCAAGCATTAACGTTTTCAATTAGTGTTAGTCCCGTGATGAACATGAGAGTGTGTATAGGAGGTTAGGAATGTGAGTTAAGTTAATTTTTAGGAAAGTGACTTATTGAAGTTGAATTTGATGGAGCCTGTGGTTGATTAACTTAATCATTAAGGTTAATATATAACCCTTTTCCACATTAACTTTCGTAATTCTGTATACATATTTCAACAAGTAAGTTGTCATCATCAGCAGATAATTAAGCAGTGTTGCACCTGGAGAACTATGGCAATAAATACCCGTACGAAACAATTAATCTCGCACACGATCCTTACCGTTGAAAGCCAAGACGGTGTGCGGTTATATATTAACCTTAGTGATTAAAGTGACTTATTCATATTTTTATAGATATTTCGCTGCTTTTCTATGTAGTTTTGTTACGAGATACTTTTAAACACTGTTCTTATTATTTTTTCTACTGAATATGACAGCTTTTCTATCAAAATATGTATCAAAAATACCAATACTGATGTGCTAGGAACTTTTCTACCTTTTTAGTTTTTGACTTGGCCAGTTTTCAAAGTAATTTGGTTGCTACGAAGTTGTTCATTTTATAATTACGTAACAATTGTTAATAATTATTTTATAATAAACAATTTTGTAGCGCTACTACGAAACATTGTAGAAAAGCAATTGTTTATTTATTACTGCTTAATGAAAAATTAAGAAATATGTTAGACGAAAATACACAAACAAGTAAATCAAAAATTCGAATATTATTCTGAAAGGTTTTATTTGAAACCTGTAATATTAAGGCTGTTAAAGTCCGGACCTGTACGGATGTGATACAGTTTATTCACGATACCATTTATTTGACTTCTGGTCACTGAATGCGAGATTTCTTCAGTTCGTGATTTCCGCGATACACAGTTTCTCTTGATACCGTTTCGATTTTGTTCCTACGACCTTTTCTCCTTCTCTTTCTCTTCTTGTGTTTTTCCTACACACTTGTTTCGTACAGTCTTAAAGGGATAATAGAGTTATGTTTAAGTCGAACTTCTCAATCGAGGAAATATTACATTTACCGACTCAACTTTCCGATGAAACTTTGAAATATTTCCGTTATCGTTCTCTCCCCTAAAAGAAAATTACATTACGCGAAGGAAAAGCAAGCAGGACTAGAAAGGAAGAGGTAATAGATGAAGAAAACGAGAATCCAGAGGAAGAACGAGAACTACAGGATATTTCGGTCTCTACAGAGGACGAGAAAAGGTTCTAGCTTGCTGCACTTATTAAAAGTTTTATTAAGTTTGTTCTGTTTTGTGTGTTACATCTTGACTTGTAATTACTTTATTTCCTTTGTTCCCTAGGCTGTATTGCTGAAATTCCGAATTCCAAACTCTTAAATAATGTGCCTATAGGTCTGTATTTTTAGTTCTTACGATAAATATTAATGACACTGTGAAAGGCAGATTGTTTTATGTAAGCAAGGGCTTTTTCCACTGCTTCTGCTTAAAATTTATGAAGCATTCAAATTAAATATTAACTATCACAGAGAACATTTATAAAATCTTTATAGAAATACATTTTTACCAAAATGTAATGTAAACTTGAGTGTCTGATTAATTAAAATTGGAGAATCCGATATCGTATCCAAATTCTTATTCAAAAACATATGTATTCATTTTAAAAGTTGATTTGCTAGAACATCAGTCAGATTTCTTTTTATTTGTTTCTTGAAAATTTATTTAAACCGATTGGTTTTTGCCCAAGGATGTACATATAGACATATAGCAGTTGAATAAAAATCTGATTCATTCACTGATAAGTAATCATGCTGGAAAAGTAAATAAAAAGATAAAGTATTAAATTGTTAACAAAACTTGAAAAGTCGTAAGTGACATTGACAAATATCAAATAAATACACATATTACTTACTATAAATAAACTAGTAAAGTAATAAAAAAATAATGAAACGAACTTTTTAAACTTTTAAAACCATAAGCCATGTTTACTTAAGGTTATGTTGAAAACATAGTTGAAACAAAAGTGGAGGGAATTATTGAAAACGACTCCTATTGAAAAACCGGGATGAAAAAAAGAAAAGATAAACTTTTCGAGATAATTATTATCTTCTTCTGGGCCTCCGGGCTGGAACCGCATCACTGGTACAACTGCCGAAATTTCCAGTCTGGAAGTCCAGAAGAAGCTGGTATGAACCATGACCGCGGAAGTCTACGTACGAGATTATTATGTTTTAGTAATATTAAATTTTGTATTAATACATATTATGTGTGTTGTTTCATAAAAATATTACATTTATTTATTTAAAAGTCATTTGCAATATCATACTTTTAATATTTTTGAAGGTCTATGTTCGGTTTAGTTCAAATACATTTTCTGTTAACTTATCTGATCGTATAAGTACCTTTAGTGAGGGTAATTTAAATTTAATTAAATAAAAATTCAAATTTAAAGAAGAAATAAGATTTAATTATCAAATTATAGTGTAAAATGTCGTGGCTTACTTGTTTATTTAGTTGTTTATTTATATGTTTGATATTAATATATTATACAGTTTAAAGAATCAACTTGATTTAATATAACGGAATATCTCAATAAAGTTAGGAAATTAAATTCAATATAAACACAATTTTTATTTCTATAAATTTTATTCAACACTCTGCAAATTAATAAAAGTTTTCAATAAAGAATAACAATGAAGAGCATTATAATGAATTACAAGCAAGAGGTATTTCAGTCCTTAATAATTTGATATGATATACGAGTTATGGCAATTAAATAACGAGATTGGTGTGAAAAATGTTATTTATTGCAAATAGACTTATATTTAGCTTTTATCCCCTTCAATATACTCTCCTCCCCTACCTAGACATCGTGTATACGTGCTTCCCATTATCCAAAACAATCCTGTAGATCATCAGTTGTCAGCCTCTCTAATAACACTGCCGTTTTTGCTTTTACATGTTCAACCGACTGCAAATGGGTTCCCTTGAATGCACTTTTCGCTTTTGGGAACAAGTAGAAGTCATATGGTGCGAGATCTAACGAATACGGAGGATGACTAAACACAGCCATGTACTTGTACGCTAGCTAAGCTGGTACGTTGTCCTGGTGGAGAATCTACGAGTCGCTTTTCCACATATCCGTTTATTTCTTCCTTGCCTTGCCCCCAGCTTGATTATGACTTCTTTGTAGTATTTCTGATTAACGGTTTGACTCTTAGGCACCCAGTTAATCATGATAACATCCTTGATATCGAAAAAAGCGATCAGCACTGTAATTTCAACTTGCTCATTCGTGTTTTCTTCTGTCTAGTCATTCTGTTAGAAATTTCGTTAATTCGCTGCTTGATTTTTAGGTCAACCATTGTCACGGCACGACCAAGTAACAGTGTCTACAATTAAAGCTCGAAAGCAAACTAAAGCAGACGGGGAGACGAAACTACGGGTTGGCGCTTGGAACGTATCAAGGTCAATGACATTCCAACTACAGCCTCGCCTGATACGATTACGAGATGGAAGGAGGGCAGTCTCTTTATTTAATTGTCATATCCCATACTGAAGTGATACAGTTAGAATTTAATAGAACATATTTTGTTTTTAATTAAATAGAACAAGGATCCTTATTTCTGTGAAAATATGAATAGCCAGTATATCTACCGCGTCTTGCCGATACTCATGCCCGAGACAGATCTCATTGTTTTAACATAGGTATATACAATAGTATACTATTTAAAAGAAAATGAGTTATAACAATAGAATAGTAAAGTTTGAATTTTTTTATTATTTACACTAATTTTAAACCCGCAACATTTTTTAAAAATTTATATCATTTGACGCAACACAACGTGAGGCTTACTTAACACCCACCACAAACACTTCTTCATAATATTTGACGCAAGCCAACATAAGGCTTATTATTCATCCACCATTAGCACTATTTCATAGCAATATATACATATCTATTTATGGAACAGACTGAAGGGTCTATGTTGAACTGTAGTAATCATAAAGAGGAAGAGAGATTTGTTCTTATATTTAAGACCGTTACGATATAGAAAAGCAACAAATTTGTGAATCAAAGCTACCAGAATTAAATAAAAAATCAATGCTAATATCACCACAAATTATTACTTTTAATAAAGATATTCAAACGTACAAATAAGACCTCAAAAAAATCTGGAAATTAAAATCATTGGACAGTCCACGTCCAATCCTAATTCCAGCATATTTCTTAATCCACCGCTTGATTTCTTAAAATGAATTACAGTTTATACTTGTGGCATTCAGTTGGTCTGAATTAGTTTGAATTTTCTGTATGAACATATCTAAAGGTGACAGTATAATCCAATGACTTTGCATGATGTAAATAATAGACATTTAGCATCTCAAAAATGCGTAAAACAATTTCAATTGTTTGCCTAATGACATGCCAACAGTACTCTTCTATACCTGCGGCATTTCGTCTGAACTGTATCTGTCTTATTATGAACGTTTACAAATGTAAATAACAGAATAAATGAATAATAAAATAGATTATTAGATATTAATCGCTGTTTTCTTGAATACTAATGGTGTCTATGTCTTTATATGTGTGCGTGTGTACATGTGTGCATCTTATAAAAAGCGAAACACATCTGCATTGACAGACGTATCTCTTCGCTTTGTTTTTAGTTTTAATTCAGTCTCCTCAACAAAGACAAAAAACAAATTATTTAAAAGTTGCTCCTAAAAGTTACAACGGAATGACTTGATATAATTCGAATAAATAAATCAGATAAATGGCAACTTAATTGGTGAATGATTATATTTTACCTGTCAGAAATAAGCAAACAGCGATCAATAACTAATCACGCCTGGCGGGAAGAAAAAGAAACAAATTCCTCCTCTTACTTCTTTTTTATTCAGAGACGAGGTCTGTGTATCTCTGCGGAAATAAAAATTTAAGATCGATTAGCTGTAAACACCAGGAAAAAATAACCAACTGTAAATTACAACGTAAATATTCCATGTGAAGACGGAAAAAATTATTAACTACTCCTCCTAGTCGTTTAGGTTGCCGTTTTTTCGGAGTAAACGACATATAGAAAAACACCGGAAAAAATTCCTATCCACCGATGTCGAGGTAGAAATTTACTGTGCCCTAAAAAAAACTTTCAACCCTTACGAGGATCACGAAAATAGATTTTTAATGGATATTAATAACTACATGTGTCTCCAATTTTTTTTACTGAAAATAAACGTTGTTATGTGTAGTCGGCGACCGTAATTATTTACCTTGTGGATCCTATATTTTAGCTTGTTATTTTTTGTAATATCGGTAATTCCTTTCCTGCCTTACCATAAATGAAATAAACTCGTCATTAAAAAAATTAATTTCAATATGTGTGATATTTTTTCATCATTGACGTTTCAATGGCCGTACCATTCCAACTCATTCAGCCTGATAGCAGATTCTGAACAGACTGGTAGTATGAACAGTGATCTAACATTTTTTTAAATACATTTCCTAAGATAAAATTTATGGAATCTAATTTGTTTCATTTATGGTTGGTACTAACCATATGGAGGCAATATTTTCGATTCATCTTAAAAATTTAACAATAATTTTACAAACAATTGCAGCTTTTTAAAGTTAGGATCATTTGAAGGAAGCTATAAAGAGACAAACATTTTCAAGCACTAATTTTGCTACAACCTCCAGCACAGATTAAACCAGCTAGAAAAATACTTCGATAGTCCTGGTAAAGTCCTTTCTACAGTAGGGCATGTTGATTACCTGCAATGATGCACTGGTGCAATAAGTTTCATTTTGGTAGTAGTTCTTTGAAGGATAAGTTTTGTACAGGATTTCTGAAAAAGCAGTTGCTGACATTGAACGATGTATGACAGAAGATCGTCGTGTAATACAATGTTGAGAAAGACAGGTGAATCAAGCGCTTCTGACAACGCTTGTCTACAAATTCCCTTTACAACAAGCGATGAAAATTTAATCTATTCATATGATCTCGACAAAAGAGTCCGATCTTTCAAAACACGAGGCGTGCTTTTTAAGTAACGACCATTTGAAGATAAAAACTAAACGAAAAAAATTTTCAAAAACCAAATCTATTTTAAAATTCTACATGTGTTTCTCTATTTTGCAACATAGCTGCCAAGTTTGTTTAAACACTTATCAAACATTACAACTAGATTTTGAATATGTACCCTCTTCATAAAAACTTGCCGCCTGCTCCGATAATCAAGAGGTCACGGGCGTCATTTGAAAGAGTGCTTGTGGTAAAGCGTTTGTTCTGAAGCATTTTATCTTCAACTAAAACCACGTCTGTGATCACAGATGGGCGACTGGAGCGGGGCTCATCATGGACGTTGTCGCGGCCAGCTTTAAAGTCTCTGACCCACTTACGCACTTTGTCTTCACACATGGCAGTAGCTCCATAAACTTCACAAATCTGTTATTGAATGTTATTATTGACAAAAACCTCCTTAATATTCCTGGAACAAACATATTAACAATTCGAATGTATCCAGAAAATGTATGAATACGAAATTTTGCAAAATAATCTTTTAAGGATGTTTTATATCCTATAGACACCTCAAGATCTAAGTAAGCAGCACAAAATAAAATGACATCAGAGTCAAGTACGAAAGTTTAGATCTACTAAATATCTACAGTGTGACTCAGAAATTATCGTTAATTATTTTTTCTTTTTTGATTAAATGAGATCCAGATCTTCAAAAATTTGCGTCAGAAATAGAAGTATGACTTATTTATTTATACCTCTTTGAAAATGTAGAGTTTCGTGCCTGAAAAACTGCATTTGTAGCACGTATTCATTTTCTTATTTAATCAAAAGAAAAAAAGACTCTGAAAGTCATCGTTTGCTGGTAGAAACTTACGGCGAACATGCTCCAATCATAAAAACATGTGGGCGTGGTTTCGACAATTCAAAATTAGTGATTTCGATGTGCAAGGTAAAGAACGTTCTGGTAGACCGAAAAAGTTTGAAGATGCGAAACTGCAAGAGTTATTGGATGAAGACCCAACCCAAACTCAAAAACAATTGGCAGAAGCTTTAATTGTAGCCCAAGATATGATTAGGGATCGATTATAACTTGTGGGAAAGATCCAAAATATGGGAAAATGGGTGCCACATCAATTGAATAACAGGCAAATGGAAAATAGAAAACCGTCCGTGAAATGCTGTCTCAAAGGTATGATCGGAAGTCATTTCTTCATAGAATAGGTGATGAAAAATGGATTTGTTTCTAAAACTCTAAGCGCAAAAAATCATGGTTATCATCTGTCCATCGACTCAAGGCAAAATCGTTTCGGTCGCAAGACAATACTCTGTGTTTGATCGGATCAGAGTGGTGTGGCGTATTACAAACTATTGAAACCTGGTGAAACAGTTAATACTAATCGTTACCGACAATAGATTATCAATTTGAACCATGTATTTATAGAAAAACGTCCAGAATGCATCCGAAGACACGTTACAGCACGATAACGCCCCATCTCAAACAGCAAAACCGGTCGAGGAAGGGTTGAAAGCACTTGGATAGGACATAATGTCGCACTCGCCGTATTCTCCAGACCTTGTCTCGTCCACATCAATGGGATACGCTCTTGGAGAGCAGCACTTCGCCAATTTCCAAGAAGCTAGAAAATGGCTCGATGAATGGTTTTGCTCAAAGGACAAACAGTTCTTTGGGTATGACATCCATAAATTGCCTGAAAGAGGAGGAAGATATGTAGAATCAAATGGCCAATACTCATTATATAAATAATTTTTCTCATTTTCTTGACAATTATGAAGTTTTTTACGAAAAAACGGCTAAAGATTTTCCGGTACACATGGTACATATATTAATGAAAATGTTGAAAGAGTGTTATATTTCTAACGAAAAGAAAGCAATTCCAGCCTAGAACGTGACGCCTGTAGCAATACTTTTAGATAAGTGCAAGAAATTTTTCGATAACGAAATTATGAATATGTTGGAATGTATTGATTATATTAAATCTATAAACTTATTTTATGTTAATGACTTAAACAAGACTTTAGTACAGAGAGAAAATCATTTCCTTTTATGTTAGATATACGAGAATTAATAATTTATAAATTTTCTTATAAGTATTTAATCTTTGTTCATATATTGTATTATTATTCCTTTTTTTCTTATTGTCAGTACACGATGGAGTAAAGTTTACAACAATCTCTCTAGAAAGTCGGGTATCCGTACCAAAATTTCTAAACTTTAATAATGCAAATAATACGAGACCACGAGGAAATATTATTTTTCTATATGCCTCGAGGTCGCGTGTAAATAACTTTAACGCGTGTTGGGATGAAACCAGGTACCCTGCTTTAATGTTAGAAACGGTCGCAAGGTGAGGTATTATTAGCAGCAATTTCAAAATGTTAACAAAGTTTTAAATTTTCTCCTTAACTCTTCATAGCTCCCCCTGTTTCCAGTTTCTCTCCCTCTACCATCCTTCTTAGATGTCGAGACAATTCATCCGAACTGGTGGTGATAAATTTTCATTCGGGTTTAAAACGAAAAACTCCCGTCTCTTTTAACAAATGATCATAATTTTCCATTCTCCCTTCTAGGTATCGAGCGAACGCTTAGTTGCTTTTTTTGAAATACTCCCTACGTCTTGTGTTAAAATAACTCATTACAAATATATTTAATATTTGGCGAAATTAACTCTGAACGATAAATAAAGCGTCATCAAATTTAAGCAGATAGGTATACGTATAACTTCGAAATTCTAAATATGCCCATACTGGACTTTATATTCTCAGGAGAAATTATTTTTAAATTTACATCGTTTGCATTTGCGCATCCATTGCAAAAATTTTTACGACCGGCTAAAGTGTTTCCAAAATCCGCAGTACCGTATTGAATAATTGCGCACTGAATGTACGTGAACTTAAAAATCTGCCTAGATCGTGGACAATATGTTTTTCAGTTATGAAAAAGCTATCCGTTTTATGAGTGCAAATTTTATTAACACATTCTAGTGCACACTTGTCAAAAGCGTTTAGACCAATCTAAATGTAATTTCGCTTAGTTCTTCGATGTTTTGTGGCAATAGGTGAAATATGGGATCTACCATTACACACAAGATATAAACAGCAGTCCAAAGAGTGGGTGGGTGGAGGCGAAAGTGCTCCAAAGAAAGCGATCACGATTCCAACTCCAGTAAAAGTCATGACTACAGCAGTCGATTTTCATCAATGCGACAGAATAGGATCCATTAGCGGCGGACGTATATACCAACAAACATATAACTGAAAATAGCGAACAGGCCTTGGATAAGTCACCGTAAATGTCTATCCATGCTTATTATGAAACTGGTCTTCTGATAAATATGATATAGTCATGACTACTGAGATTTTTCTTTCTGAGATTCTGCAGATGCAATGCTCAGTTACTATTTGAAACAGGTAAGAATCATACCTCATTCAGTACTCAGGCACGATTCTGTCCTGACCAATTGATGGATGCAAAGTATCCACATCTTGCCAAAAAAAAGAGTTTCTTCAACACGATAATAGGTCTACGTGCTTGCACAGAGGTCTCCGATTGTTACTGCAAAACCATGACTTAAGCTAAGAAATACCTCCACATGCGTCTTAATCACCTGATTTAACTCCCAGTGATTGAAAGATTCTAGTTTTAACAGCAGATTATTAATCACAGCATCCCACCTAGCTTCGTGGTAAAGCTAACAGAAAATTCGACCCACTACCTCCGCCGAAACCAAGCATACGAGTATATTTAGTGTATGTTTGGTGTGATTAATTCTGCGGACAGTAACTTAGTTGTCGAAATAAGTATACTGCGTACGAATATTGATGTGGTAAGTTTAATTAACCACAGTTTCTAACAAAAAAAAATTGAACTTTTCTTTACAATTAAATGAAATTTTCGACAATTTATGCGTTAACTGTGGCGTGCACAACTCTATCAAAATTACTTCTCAACTATTTCATCGTAATGCAGTGTACACGCATTTATACATTCACACATATGTATACATGTACACACACAAATGTATGATAACCACCCTCTATTACTTGCCACCATCGACCAGCTTATTTATGTTTATTTATAAGGGTTCAGCTGTCACTATAAAAGCTTAAGTTGCGATATAATACGAGCAAAGCACGTTATTTTCGAATGATACACGACGGTTTCTTGTGTTCGCGTGGGGTGGTTTTTCATCGTCCCCTATCTCCCGCGCCCAAAAAGAAATACCAGTAACAAACATCATTTGCTATGAATATTAGTTTATTCGTTGAGGGGAAACACAACAAAAAGAGTTTTATTATTTATTGAAATACGGGTGAACGGAAAGCAATTTTCGTTTGTTCGTCCGTATTGGTAGCACAGTCGCGCGGGTGCAATGTGTAAATTTGACAGTTGCTCGTTTCGTGAGGGTGTACCTAATACTTATGATGTGATTGATATTTCTGTAGGGTAAATTAAGCAAATATTAACGTGTTCAATTCGGTGAATGTATTTACTCGTTCAAAAATTGTTTTGACTATAATAAACGACGCATATATTTTATGTATAGTTATGATTCATCGTTTTGAGGGTATTTCAGAATTAGTGCTGGCCTAAAGCAAAATAAACCAATAATAAATATATTTAGAAACATACATACATGTGTTTATTATATAAGGGAAGATTTTATATAACAAAAAATGTGATTTTCTAACATTTTAGTGTCTATAACGAATATATTCGCCTTACAGAATTTTTCTTAATTATGAGCAATAATGTCTAAATGGAATAAAAAGAAAATTAAATGAAAACAAAACAAATGTGATGATAACAGACAATGATCATAGTAAAGTAAAGAAAGGTATTGATGACAAAAACATAGAACAAGTGAACACCTTAATATTTGACAGCAACGCGAAACAAAAAAGGCACCCAAGAAGCATTTTATGCAGCCGGCTGATGGCTCAGTGGTAAGCTACTAGCTTGTTATGTAAAGGGTCTGGATTTCGCTTTCCCCTTTAAGCAAATGCTAACAGAATAAGATCTTAAGTCATGGCCTGTAGGCGGCTGATAGCTCAATTGTAAGTTACTGCCTTGTCGCGCAGGGGATTTGGAGTTCGAGTCCGATGGCCTGCAATCCGGGAAGGTTTTTTGTGGTTTCCCTTTCTCCTTTAAACGAATGCTGAAAGACTAAGATCTTAGGTCGCCCTACGAGCGCAGGCGTAATAATAACTCATGGTCTGCCACAGCCCCCTGTAATTGAAGTTAAGTTGTTGAGGGCATGAATTATTACTAGTATTATTATTATTATAGCAAAAACAACACAAATGTATTTTCAATCGAACAGCCCGTAGCATCTGCGTAATGCAGTGATTTGCAAAGCTGCGGTTCTTGTATCCGCTAATAACATGTTACCGATGGGATACTCTTCACTCAAATATATATATATATATATATATATATATATATATATATATATATATATAAAAGAAAAAGAGAAAAAGGGGAGGACGAGAACGGAAGCTAGGGAAATGGCAAAGGATAGAAGTAAATGGAGAACATTCACAAGAAGTATACCCGACACCACTGGTGGTACAAGGGACATAATTGACACCAGTGGTGTCGGGTATACTTCTTGTGAATATTCTCCATTTACTTCTATCCTTTGCCATTTCCCTAGCTTCCGTTCTCGTCCTCCCCTTTTTCTCGATAATCTTTGTTATGGCCTCGTTCCAAGTGTGTTTCGGTCTTCCTCTCTTCCTAACTTTTTGAATCTGGGCCCTCCATATTTCTTTTACTGGCCTTATATCGTTCATTCGTTGTAGGTGGCCCCACCATCTCAACTGTGACTGCTCTATGAATTCCTCTTCATTCAAATTTAACCAATTCAAATTTAAGACCACTACAACTTCAGACCGTTGAAAACATCTTTCTCTCCTCGCGTCTAAATACATCCACTCAATACGTGATGGAGGATAGTTTCACTATATAAAGGATGTGCCACTAGAGTAATATTAATACAAGGCAAATAACATACAGTATAAACATATATAAAACGTTCGGGGGACTTTAAATCGTAGAACGTTTGTAGACTGATATTGGTTTTAATTTCGCAGCTGTTCCCTACTCGACGTTTATACTCCAACACCTTAAAATATTTAAGCGAAGAGGATAAATAATTTGTGATCAAGTAGGAACGACCCTCGTTTAAGTTAAACTTATGCATAAATAATACATACTTAGACGCAATGCAAATTATGCGGTCTTGTGAAACTAGTCTGCAAACAAACCGTATCCTGTTATTAACTGGACTTATGTACGAAGTGCATATGCAACACACTAAACTATCCTCTCGGAGAAAAGCGAGCAAGGTTCGTCCTTTGGTGAAAACATATAGGCCCCTAACGATAAACAGAGAGAATTCTGTTAAGAATTAATACAGACCTAGAGTTTCGAGCTCATTACGCAAACTGTATTGATATCTATTTATTGTGTACCTCTCCATACATATATCTATATATGTATAATGCATGTCAATTTATTAAAATCAAGAAACATATTTTGGTGCTTTTTATGGAAATATTTTTATTTTTATTTTAATATATGTATTAAAGCTTTACATGACATATTTATTTAAAAATCCACACAGCTTTTCAAAGCAAATTATTTCATTTTTTACATATAAAAGAAATCAACCTATAAAATTAATATTCTGACCCGATCGACGCACAAGTTATTTAAATCAGAACATTGAATATGGAAAATCCAGTCTTCCAGTTTAGGGGGCGAATAACGTGACCTCTTTATTTGAAGAGATAAAATTAATAAATAGCAGTTCTTCGGATATTTTGTAATCTGAGAAAGGTATTTGTCTTTATCTAATATTAATGAGTGGCAAAGTTTGAATTTTTCTTTACGTTTTGTAAAAATCAAACATGTTAATGTAGTAAATATTAAAGTTATGCAACCATACTATTTAGTTGTGTCAATTAAATTATTATGAGGACTTACGTAGTTTGGGAACTGTACTTTTTAGCGAGCATTTAAGCTGTCTGATTATAAATGAATAATATTTTTACTATTAGCTTAATCGTCAAAAATTCAGTGCTGATAACGCTACATAAACGAGAAAATGAGACTAATAAAGTAGCAAAATATGTGTGGAAATCAAATCTTGTAGTCAAATATAGAATTAAAAGGATCCATGCGTTATAAAAATTTTGTAAAGCCCAGATTCACCAAATACTAATCTAAATAGAATATTTATTGCTTAAAACTTGGCTTCGCCTAATATCTTGGAAAACATTGAAATTTCGTAGAGAGGAAATGCTTTATCAATAAGAAAAAGAAGTATAAAATAGTTACAGATGAAATTGTTTCAAATTACAAATTACAATCTGAATCTAATGATAGTACTTACATCAATTACAAGCGACGTCTATTTAGCATCTAAAGTAACGTAAATTTAGACATAAAAATTTTAAGGAATTTTGTAAATTTCAAAAGAAAATTCCAAGATGTATCGTACAGATTGTCCTACGAGGATATTTCTTCTGATGATTGTTATAAGTGATATGCTTGCTGCTTATTTTCAGGCAATCTAACGTTCTTACACTAATTCAATACCACAGTTTAAAACCGTGTATTATATTAAACCTAATTATATTTAACATTAATTGTGATATTATTTTCGACAAATTGAGTTCCGCTGCTACTTCATTTGCCTAAGGTCCGGCTGAAGTCCAACCCTATTTTTTTAAATTCTGTAATCCATTTCTATTATTACCTATTTTTTAATTTAATATGCCTTTGGTGTATTTCTAGATAATTGAAAAACCTATTTTATTGATAGTATAGTTTTTAAATAAGAAAGAGGGGAATCCATAGGAAAACCTTCTGACTGTTGGAAGATCTTTGAGTTAAATATGAAGTAATTTTGTTTAAAAAAAAACATTAATCATACCTTTGCGTTATCAAATGACCCTATTTTCACTAATTTGGATAATTTTTTATTTTGAAACTTTGATATAAATTGTATAGAATTCATGACTAAATAATTAGATTGACAAATTATGATTTTTAGAGTAAAACGTTTAATTTTTGCCTAATTTATAAGAAGAAGCATCTACATACGAAACTACCGGCTTGGCAGGACAGTTTTCTTTACATTTTCTACGAAACCCAAACAATCTTGGACTTCTAATGTTCATAACTTTTCTATCGTGAGGTGTATTTTTTGCCAATATATTGAAGTTCGGGTTGTTCGTTAAATTTAAATATTCCGACGTTTCGGTAGTTATTCTACTGCCGTCTTCAGAGGAGTCCTAATAAGAATTATTTCTTGCCAAACTCGTCGCTATAACTGGTAGTTCGTCTAGCTTGTATATATCTTCACTAATTTTTATCGCTTGAAAACACAGATGGTACGCTGGGGACCGGTGTTTATAAAAAGCCGACACACTGAGGACAATATTTGTACTTCGACTACAATCATCCTCGCAATGCTGAAATTGGAGTAGCTAGATGTTTATACGACATAGCATGAAGCGTATACACGGATGAACAAGATAAAATGGAAAAGCTTGGAGTTATATCAAGAAAATATATGTACAGTAGTAATATCATGCAGATCGATTCTAGAGAAAACAAAGCTTGAAACGAGACTCAAAGAACGAAGAATTGTGTTTTAAGAATACCACGTGGATGTGGACAATCATATATAGGAGTGACAAAAACACCCCTCAAGATTAGAATCAATGATCAACGAATAATGGTCTGACAAAGGAAAATAGATAAATCAGGTATGTTGAATTTGATGGAGCCTGTGGTTGATTGACTTGATCAATAAGTTTGATATATAACCCCTTTTCCACAATTAACTATTTGTAAAATTCTGTATACGCATTTCGACAACTAAGTTGTCATCATCAGCAGATAATTTCAAAGTGTCGCACCTGGTAAAACACGGCGAAAAAATTGTACGAAAAATAAACTCCGTACGCGATCCGCACCGATGAAAACCAAGATGTGAATGTTTACAAATAGTTAATTGTGGAAAAGGGGTTATATATCAACCTTATTGATCAAATCAGGTATGGTTCAACATGCTAGGGAAGATGGTCATAGGATTGCATGGAAAGAAGCTACAATCCTAGCAAAAGAAGAAGATTGCGATGACAGTATGTATACTGTCATCGCAATCTTCTTCTTCTGGAATTATAGAGAGCCAGACATTTTTAATCTCAATTCTTTGTGTTCTTATGTAGTTGTTGTTGTGGCTATGTATAGCCACAACAACAATACAGTATTTAATACATTTATGAAGTTGATATGGTAAAGATTTATCTTTAACAGTGCGTGCAAGTTCGAAATAATGTTGTCCGCTTACAAGATAGTTTTTTGTTAAATTATACCAAATGTATATATTATACAATTTGTTTACAATGTTTCACCTACTGCTAACCGTAAATTCGGTTTTAATTATGCATAATAATTCTATGGAGTCTAGCACAGAGTCATGTACACACATGTGGTGAGGGATTGCTACTATTAGCATTGCTATTGATGTGAACATAAAAGCTGAATGCATCTTTTTAACTATAAAACGTGCAAATAGTCCTGTTTTTTTAGAATTTTGGTACTAGATAAAATTTTATTAAAGAAAGTTTTCGCTTTTACAAAAAGAATCACCATAAGTATATCTCCAAACTGCAAATCATTTTATAGGAAAAGAAAGTCCATAATTTGCTGTTCTCAATTTGTTGGACCGTTTTGGATTTCTGTTGGTCTTTAATAAAGAAATAAATAAAAAACAAAAAAGCATATAGAAACAGCGCCAAAATATTTAGACAATAAATAAACTACAAAAACTGAACGTTAGACATATGATATTCTCTTAAAATTTAATGGTTTATTCATTATGTCTACGGCCATGTCTAAAATTAATTTTAACACATATAATTTCCGTTCCTGGTTTTGAATTAATAAACGGGTTATCCGATGAATATATAAAACCCGTGAATACGTACTAACATCTTTATTCCACATACATATTATGCCTGATATAATAGTGGAAAGATAAAATCTCTAACTGTACCACTCAAATTAAGTAATTCGTTTTCTTTTTTCATCTCACTTTGTTCTATAGAACAAGTTAAGTTATTAACGGGAAATTTATATCAAAAGGCGTGTAAATGAGCCTCAAAAAAAAGACGATGATTAAGATACTAATCACACCTGTTCCCTTTTTACATATATTCAGTCGCTGTTCCACCACAACATAACAAACCGGACATATCTCCTTCGTATACATTATAGAATTGAATCGGGTCGTTTTAATGAAATTATTATAAATATTTATTGCAAAAATGATACTCCCCTGACTGATACAAATAAGAAGTAACTTGTAGGAAGAGAAACAATAAGAATAAAAATAACAGGGAGGTATTTAATAACGTGTATAACCATCCAAAATAGACAAAGAAAGACTTTTATTAAGATAAAACAGTTTTGAAGAGATGAAACGAATCGATAGGTCGAAACTCCGTCGGGGCACATCCTACCTCATAAATAACAACACCTTCGGTTACCGATCTATAAATTGTACGCTGTGGAGCCATTCGAATGCCCTCCAGTGGCGTAACTATACATGGAAAGGGATAATGACGAATTTAGATTTCGAAGTTGGGTTTTCTTAGAATTCCTGTAGAAAGAAACATTTTCAGCGAAAAAAAGATAAGTAAAAATGTTTGCCCTAAACGCACACTAAAAGATCGTTTTCTATTTAAGTATTCGAAAATATTAACCGCAAATCATTTTTGTAAAATATGCAAGTAAACACAATAAATATTAAAGAAAAGAAACCTATATTAGGTGTATTGGGAAGCGTCGTTGTATTTCTTTAAATAAAGCAAATATAAACTTGTATATTTGTTTAAAAAAATAGTTAACTACATATATATTGCCCATTCAATATATATACGAGGGTAGTTTGACAAGTAGTGAGAATGGAAAAGAAAACGAATTTTTTAAATACAAAATACTTTCATTTTTCAATATATTCTAAAAGAGCAATACATTTATTCCAACGGTGCTCCAATGCCCTTATGCCATCTCTAAAATGCGATTCCGGAAGGCTTACAAAATGCTCACTTACGAAGATGATAAGCTCGCCGTTAGATGAAAATTTCTTTCCACTAGTGCCGTTTTCAAATTTGGAAAAAGGTGGAAGTCCGAAGGGGCTAGATCCGGCGAATAAGGCGCATGCGGTACTAATTGGAAATGCAACTCGCGAATTTTGGATATGGCAGCTGTGCTGATATGTGAAGGAGCGTTCTAAAATTACGCCATTATTGTTCATTATAAATGTTCTCCATAAAACTGCATTATTAATCTACGAAACCAGATTCTTCATTCAAATAGAATTCAGCTTCTTTAAACTTTGAGAACTAACTTTGAATTCCAGATACGTTCATAATAATCATCCCAAAAAAAACAAAGATTTCGTCTCAATCGTCTCAATTAGATTTATACAACAAATACTATCCCAAATGGATGGTTTCGATAGGTACCTTTCTGGTTTACAAACACAGTACGCACTGGCGGCTACGTTATGAATTTAGTGTCAAAATTAACAGATATATGCAAAAGCTACAAGGCTAAAACCCTCTACATAGATACACACCATAAAGGATGTCGATCTGGTATTCGACGAAGAGATTTGATCACTTAGATGTAGGAGGACGAGGAAATCTGGTAATATGAAATTTTTAAGGTCGAAGGGAAAAAGTCAGTGAAGCAGGATCAAAATTACTTAGAAGCCAAAAGGATCGTAATTAATGTCAATTTCAACAAGCATATGCAAAGAAGTTGAAAAACTTCAGAAGACCACAATTGATCTGGAAAGTTCTCGATAGGCCAAACTAAGTAATCTTAATCTTAATCTTACTACAGCAACATTTTCTGAAAATGGAGTACTAGTAGTTAGCAATTGTTTAACATCTAATATGCACTGAATGATAGTTTTTAAAACTTCTATATAGAAAAATATATTTTCCAACGTTTGGTTTACACAGGTTGCCCCCAAATTTATTAATACACACTTAAGTGTTCCAGGAATTTAAAATATTGGTAAATAATTAAAAAGTAGGCTTCTATTACGGTTTAGTAAAATTTTTAATTAAATTTAATAAAGTCATAAAACAAACTTGTACTCGTTTATAAATTAAGAATATAAAGCCGCATCGATTTTGAAATATTTTGTGATATTTCAACTAATCGATTGCTTCTTGGTAGGAAATTTCATTATTGTTTATTCCAGATATCTACAGAGACCCTTCTCAATTTTGCGTTTGTAAAATAGCTAAATGATCCATGAGGTTAGATATTAAAGTCTTCGCTTTGTCGTTAGATCGTTTCGGAAATGATTTTCGAGTGATACTCTTATGTTCTCTCAGTTGGGGACTAAAATATAATCTCAGATTAGTTAAAATGAACAGAATTACAGTTTACATTGTTTAAATTTATCTATCGATTTTGTATATTATATATTAGTACGCAAATTATGTCAAATATGCGATTTTTCGATAAACTAGTTAATAAAACATTAATTAATTTAAAGAATTAAATACTTCAATAATTAATACTATTTTAGCTATTATATTTGGAAATATGTTAAAGGATTATTAGAACGTGTCCTTTATTAATTAGTATTATTTTGACAATAAAAGCTTTAGAATTAGATATATTATCATTCACTATTACGCTATGTAATTAGGGAAATTGCTAATATATCAATTAGTATGTTAATATGACGTATGGTTTCTCAATTATAGACAATGAATATAGACTAAGATAATAATAATTAAATTCCTGTATTACAATTTAATTAATTAATTTTCCCAGTAAGGGAATGTCCTAGTTTTGAACTAAGGTTTTAGTGGAATACGAGCGTATTTATTTAGGATGTTTTTGTAAATGAAACTAATTCTTTGTTCAAATAAATTGAATAAGTTAGATTAGATATGTGTGAATGTACAAGAAAGAATAATGAAAGGAAAAAATTTCAGGATATCACGGATTAATCATGAAATGCTGCGAAAATTAATTGCATTATAAGTAATAATATTGTTTCAAAGCTTTGTCAATCTACTCTGGATTTACATGAAAATTCTGCATGCTTTTATACAGGGTGTGGTAAAAATAACCGAATATGAAACGCAAGTATAAGCTTTTCAAAAAATATTTAATAGTTTCAAAGAACAATGTTTATCATTTATTTTACTTACTGTACTATATCTTTAAAACTCATTTGATTCACCTGTTCATGACATTCGTCATCAATATACGCTTGATACAATTTTTATATCAACGATATATTTTCAATATTAGTTTTTATTGTCAAAAGAATTAGAGAAAAGTCATCCTTACTTCTTCGTAATTTCTAATTTTGCTTGAATATTTCAATACTTTTGCTTTCATTTCATCTTCATATATCAGCCCTGATAATTGATATACACAAGTGAAAAATATTGAGAGAAATCCAAACATTTGTTTAGTAGTTCTTTATTTTCGACCAGTATTTCGCATCATACAGGGTGATGCAAAAAGCGTCATCTGACTTTCTTACGCTGCAACTTTTGTTTGAAGTAAAAACTCATTTAATTTTTCACTGATTATGTTTATTCGCACTTATAAATGTTGTTTCAATTAATTGTAGAAAATTTTGCCCGACAAATGCCCGCCGCCGGCGATCATGCAAATTTGGGCTCTTTTGATTACATTTTGCATAACTGTGTGCAATATTTGTGGTGTCACGTTGTCAATTTTGGCTCGAATGTTGTTTTTTAACTCCTCCAAGGTGCGGGGCTTGTTCGCGTACACCAACGACTTCAAATATCCCCAGAGGAAGAAGTCGGAGTAGTTAAATCAGGAGATTTAGCTGGCCGAGCCAAATCGTGAAACGCCAGATTATACTAGGAAGGCAGCCTTCAAAATATGCAGTATGATAAGTGATCGCATCCTGTTGGAATCACATGTCCTCCAAATACAGATCGTCAACTTCCGGTAAGAAAAATTCAGTCTGCATGGCTCTATAGCGGTCGTCGTTCACTGTAAAAGCGTTACCGTAAGCTCCTTCGAAAAAATAAGGTCCAATCACCTTTTACGATGTAAATGCACACCACATGCCAACTTTGAGAAGGTGTAATAATCCTTCATGAATTATGTGTGTGTGATTTTCCATCCTCTAGAGCCGAGAATTTTGCATGATTGGGATATTTTCGCCGAAATTCACGTTGCGTTAATACCACTTACGAATTATTGCACGCAAACATCACAATTATCGTGCGTTTTTAGACGTATATCGATTCGTTGTTATTCACTATAAATTTCACACGTCTCTATTTCACGAACGTCACAACTAAACTGACATGCGATACCATTTGCAAAAATGGCAGCACCTTCCAATAGGGTGATATTTATTGCCAAACCTGTTACAATGAAAGTATTTAGGCCAATAATTTACCTTTTGTTAAGGTTATGGAATATACGAGGGAGCGTTTTTATATTCGCGGAATGAGCGAGTTGTAGAGGGGTGAGTAGGCGCATTGGGGGCGTGGCCTGTGTAGCGACTCATGATTAGTATAAATACGAAGTTTCATTGTTATTAGACAGTTAGTCTTTGAGCTATCGTCAACCAAGTAACATAATCGAATATCGTGCCGTTATAAAGTTCCTTACCAGGCAAGGAAAATCAGTCGCGACCATAATGAATGAGATGTCATTGGTTTACGGCGACTCTTGTCCAGGAAAAACCATGGTGTACAAGTGGCATAGTATATTTAAACAAGGAAGGGAATCCCTTGAAGACGACCCGAGGCCAGGCAGGAGCATTGAGGTGACCACGCCAGCACTTATCCAAAAAGTTGAACAAATTGTACTCGAAGATGCTCGACTAAAGAAGAAATAACTCGCAGAAATGGTTGGAGTATCCGATACAACAATTTTTAAAATCCTGCACGATCATCTCGGCATGTCTAAAGTCAGCGCAAGATGGGTGCCGAGAATGCTCACGCCGCCGCAAAATCAACAGCGCGTAGAGTGTTCGCGTGCATTTTTGGACCTCTGTAATGAAGACAAGGATGGTGTATTGAGTGGAATTGTTACTGGAGACGAAACTTGGGTTCATCATTATGAACCTGAGTCCAAACAAGACTCCATGCAGTGGCATAAAAAGGGCACAGCACCTCCCAAGAAATTTAAAGTGTCACAATCAGCTGGGAAACTCATGGCAACGGTATTTTGGGACTCGGAAGGAATATTGTTGATTGATTATAAAGATAAAGGTGTTTCTATAACCGGAGAATATTAGGCTTCAATATTAGAGCGACTAAAAGAAGCCATTAAAGAGAAAAGACGGGGAAAATTGACAAAAGGTGTTCTGCTTTTGCACGACAACGCGCCCGTCCACAAGAGCCGCGTTGCGTTAGCTGCCCTGCATAAGGTGGGCTTCGAAATTGTGAATCAGCCACCCTACAGCCCAGACCTGGCCCCGAGTGATTATTACCTGTTTCCGAAAATGGGGTAAAAAATTTACTGCCGATGATGAAGTCAAGGATGCAGTTTCGGCGTATTTTGCAGATAAAGAGAAATCATTTTTTTATGAGGGTATAAATAAATTAATTGAAAGATGTGAAAAATGTATCCGTCTTGCAGGTGAATATATTGAAAAAGAAAAATAATTTGGTTTTTTTATTTCCACCCCTTGTCCCCCATTCCACGAATATAAAAACGCTCCCTCGTACGTCTCACACAATAAAGAAAATCTTACCAGGTTTGAGACACATATAAACATCTTACTGCACTGATTGTGTTCAAGCAAGATAATCGATGTATGTAGGTATTCTGTTCAAAATTAAAATTTAATTTCCTCCTACGCAAAGTACATTTTTATATACGTAGATGTAATATAGTCCCGCATGATATTTTCTGTACATTTGAGAGTTGTTATGTATTGTAGGATTATTTTTACATATTTACTTAATTAGAATGAGCAGCAATACGTTTGATATACAAATGTATGTACGCCACTGTTAGTATCGTCCTTTTTCCTGACCTCCCAATATATTTAATTAAAAGTGAGTTTCAATATCGTCAGTATGAAATCCAACCGAAATCTACCCGACCATGAACAAAGAGTTATCAACGTGGTCTGTACATAATTTTTTTTCTGCGCTCAGCTTAACCCGTTACCAACGTTGTATTAGTTTTGTGTGCTGGAATTAGTGAGAAAAAGTACAAATAACTATTTTCTTTCGTCACGCCAGACCATTATTGTATACCTACACACCGACAGTTTACGTTGCTTGTTATAAGTCGATATGTACCTGAAATTTGATGAAACGTCCAGTCAAGGAGCACGAGAGTAAAAAGCACTTTCTTGATGAGGTGCGATGAGAAAAACACGATGACGATGTCTTTCGTTCAATCGAAACGATATGAAGTCCCGAAGGTATACGTTTGTCGTTAAGTCAAGTGTATTTATGGAGCCCCTCCTCCGTTTGAAGCGTGTTTACGTGTAGATGTGTATTAGTACATTGAGTATTTAAGTAATATTGTATTCCTCTAATATAATTTAATCAAATCTACATACGTAGTTTATGTACAAACTCATTATATAATACGAAAGCATAATTATATTTTACTTAATTAATATTGATTAAGGATACCCTGCAGGATTTCATGCTTTTGGCATTTATGGAAAACTATATTTTCACATTACTATCAAAAATTCACGAATAAAATGAAGACACTTAGCCTTGATATAAAAATAAAAGGACAGATAGTTAAACAAATATACCAAATACTATTTTAGTTTTTTTGAGACAATTTTAAATGAGACAAGCATATAAATAAATTGGAAAATAAAAAATTAAGCAGCGACGACATGGATTTATAAAAAAAATAATACATGGCTAAATTATCTTGCAGTGTCTTCAAATCAAGTTTATATATATATATATATATAACAAAGACTTGATTTATATATATATACACATATTCACAGTCTGTCGCAGAGAAAACCGAAACTTTTTAAAATAGAAACATAAGATTACTATTTAGTCAAATTTCAATTCAATACACCGTTTTGCACAGTCATTTAACATATCGAATGAATTTTTAAGTTCATCTTTAGAGATGTCCTTCAAGATCGCTGTCGATGCCTTTTTAATGACTTTGACGTCGGCATAACACTGTCGTTTCTTCGGCAAATATAGTTTGGAGAATAGATAGAAATCACAGGGCCACATCCGGGGAATACGACGAATGGTTGATGGTTAAAATGCTACTTGTAGTTAGAAAATCAGTGATAGCGTCGAATGATGAGATGGTGCATTATCATGTAACAAACGCCAGCTACCGTTTCCATGATGTTGAGGGCGCCCATGACGAATACATGCCAAAAGACGCTTCATAACACCAAGATAATATACAGCATTGACTATTTTTCTAGTTGCTATAAACCCTTTGTGCACTATACCTTTCAAATCATAAAAACAAATCAACAACGTCTTCACTTTTGACTTCTCCAAACGGCTTTTTTTCAGTCTTTCTTCGCTTGGATACTTCCATTCAGAGCTTTGACCCTTGCTCTCTGGATCATATTGAAAACACCACGTCTCAACACCAGTTACAATAAAATACCTGAAGATTTCGGCTTTTTTTTGAGTCCTTGATCAAGTCTGTACAATATTAAATTCAGTTAGCTTGTGTGGTACAAACCTATCCACATACGCTAAATCACAAAAAATTAGGTAGTTAGATCATATAGAAAGATCTCAAGGGAAGAGAGTGTCAAAAATTTAGGAAATCAGTAGGCAACACAAGGCAAAAGAGACCACGAAAAAATGTCTCGAGCAAATACAAAAGGATTCGAAGCTTATTGCTGTTAGAAATTGTAAGACAAAGTTAATAATGGAGAAGGATGGAGCAGGATTGCAATTAAATACTTATGAAATTTGAAATTGAATAGTTATGTAGTGATAATATTGCAAAATTTTGTGTAATGTCCTAGGCCTGCAAGGCCTATAAATTATAATAATTACACAGGCTAACCAATAAATATTTTTTAAAAACTTTTTTCAAAGTTCAAGATGTTCTTCCTGTATTTTGGTGTGCTGAATCCAAATTTTCAATCAGTTTTCTTCTACCATGTACCAATTTTTCGCAATCTTTATCTTTTGTTGGGTATAATAGTATTAAAATATATAGTTAAGATTTAAAGGTACGTAATTTGTTATCAGAGTATAATTGAAAAATTTAACATTTTATTATTACAATGGTAGTGTAAGTTTGAATATGAACAGTTTTTTACTTATTAATCTAAAGTTTTGTACTTCCTCAACCTCTTCACGCTAAAAGTTCGAGTGTAGCTTTACCTTTTATATGATGCTTCTGGAGTCGCTCGTAGAAGGGTTTAACAGTAATCTCCCATCATGTTGGCATTACAACAACCCTGATAGCATTTCTCCATCTCCTTTATATCTTGGTGGAAACGCTCCCCTTGTTCCTCACTTACAGCTCTAAGATTGTCAGGGAAAAAATTTAAATGTGTGTGAAAAAAATGCACTTGCAGATTAGAAAGTATATGCCTTCGTGATTGTCTTTTTATTAGTCACGCAGATACTCAAAAGTGCACTTTGAGCATTTAATACTAATTAGGTGTAGAGACCAAAGTATTCTTATACGCTTACAATGCATAAATAACGTAAAGTAAATATGAGAAGAAACTTTACGTCGTGCGGTGTTTTAAAGTTCATTTTCGGATCCAGCACGTCAAAAAACATAAAGTGGAGCCAAATTTATAAAAAAAGTTTTTCCGTGGTTGGCCAGTGTTATTTGCAAACATTACGATTTGTTTCAATCTTCCTGAAATGCACTTAATGCCAGTCACCTTTACAATGTACAGATTCAGAGGCGTTCAAAATATACTTAGTAATTCCTTACGAAAAAATATTATAAATTTTGAAAAAAGGTAGTTTCTAAACTTCCTGATGGTATTGAAAAGTTATTGCGTTTGCGTCGTTGATTAAACGCATCTGTAAATTACATACGATTGTCTGTAAAAGTCGTAAAGAAATTCTCGAATACCCCAGATAATTCATTTAACAAGTGTTGCCGAAAAATAATATTCCATCAATTATTCATAAAACCGACGTACACATTAGCAGACCGCGCGCAATATCCCAGGGCAAATTGCAGAACAAACTGGAGCATAAAAGATGCCGTGCGCGGAGTATACTCCGAGGCCAGGAATGGACTAACACGTTCATTATTAATATCCAGCCTCTAATATGACAGCCGTCTTTGTTTAAATAAAGATTGTGCGTCAATGTGTGTGTATTGGCCATTATTATATTTTGAAGCGGCCGTTTTCGGATGGCGCTTATACTCGAAAGTGGATTAATAATGCCCGTTCATCGCCTGTAACAGGACAGTGGAAATTAATTACAAATGGATCGTTCACTGGCAGTGGGATGAAGCCGACATCTGTTGTATTGTAGTAAGTATTGCCTACATGAGGCGTCTGTGTATATATACACATACACACACACACACACATATATGTATATATACATATATCGTACATATAACGCACGAAGAATTAAATACATTTAGGCCAGACCATTGTTAAAAATTTAATTGAAATTCAGTCATTTTGTGACCCTCATTCAATCACGTACAAAGGTCCTCTTTCCTTTACTCCTTTCTTGCTAATAAATTAACTTCGATTGTGATAATTTCTTGGGTAAAACTGCTAACTGGATATAACAAAAGCCGCGTTAAGTGCATATTTGCTTACGCTCTTTAGATTATTGTTTATATTTTTTTACTTCTTTTAATTAAAGATTGATGTAATTCTAGGTAAGACGAACGCAACAATGTACAATATTTTAATTATTCTTATAATGATGTTAATAATTATTACATCTTTTGTACATTAATAACGTGATAGAATAGGTATATAAAATGTTGTTTAAATAGATAATACAATGAAAAATAAAAGCTACTCCTCAATTGAATTCTAGGAAATGTGATGTTACTAAAGTGCGTGTATTTCAACATTTTATCTATTCACTTCTATTACAAATTTATTAAACATTTCTCAATGCCTCTAAACATTTATTAACAACAATCACTATCTGAAAAAATATTCTTATTTTATGCGTTAAGTTGTGTTAGTAGATAAAAAAACAAATTATAAATCAACAATAAACTTCTAATGTTCGAGAGATGTTTTCAAAAGAATTTGACTATAATTTTTTATTTCGTCAATTTTCATCGAAATTACAATAGCGTGTCTCAATAAAATTCATTTAATTGAATATACGAGGGTGTATCCAAAAGTAAATAAGTAAGTAAGTTTTTTAAACGTCTTTAACACCTGCAATATACTCTCGATTTAACTTTATACACTTGTCTAATCGATGATACCCTTATTGGAAACATTGTTCAAATTCCTCTTTCTGTATAGTTTCGAGTTGCTGTTTCGTTTTATTTCTTCATCTCTTCTACGTCGTTAAAATGTCCTTTCATGTCCCTGTTCATTCGTGGAAACAAAAAAGGTGAGTCAAAGGACTGATAAGGCTGTGTGAGCAGGTGCACTGTCACAGTGGAAAAACCATTCCCTCGCCTGCCACAAATTGTTTTTTTTCGTCGCACACTGTTATGCAGTCTTCTTTCTCCAAATAGAATGTCTGATTAAGTATTGACCACATTGTTCAGTTTAGTCCTACATTACGAAAAACGACGACCAAACGAAAATGCTTTTACAAAAAAATGCACTGTAACAAGTCACGAACTTATTCGGCGAAAGAACACCGACTGCACCGAACCCAGAGCAAGTTGCGTCACGCTTGCCTAGAGGCGGAATGAGTACTAGATAAGCCCCCCTGCCCCCGTAGCGCTGCTGTTCTAGTTATTTTTGGATACCCTTTTGTAATTATCTCAACATGAAATTAATTTTTACTAACCATCCCCAAAGAATTTTTTCAGTCTGCAATCCAGCTATGTATAGCAAGTTCTACCTCATTTAAGCTCTGGAGTCCAATATTCCGAAATGTTATTTTCAAATTCGGGAATAGACGATAACCACTAGACGATAACCACTGGTGGATAGTATAAATATGGAAACAATTCCCAAGGCTGCTCGTTTAAAACGTCTTTCACACTTAGTGCAACATAATATATTTTCTATTATCCTCTTGCAGTAGCGGATGCTTATGAAGCTTCCCAGGCCGTTTCATGCAAAGCTTCTGTCATAGTGAAATAGATGAAAGATCAGAATAATATTCTAAATTAGTTGTAGTACCTTTCTGCAAACAATCCATAAAAACAATCCCCTTGCAATCCCAACACACTAAGCATTTCTTTTCTAATCGATGATATTGAATGACGGAATAGTCTTCTCCGGATTTGCGTCATTATTTGGACTGATTTTTGGTATTTGGGTTAAAGTAAACTATCTGTTTTAGTAGTAGTTATTCATTGCCAAATTGGTCGCTATAACAGAGAATCTAGCGAACGCAGGTAAAGGTTATGAGTTCAGTAAGGGATTAATAACCACGAAACTTAGTACTATGAATGACATAAATTAGTACGTGTATGTATGTCGTGGACTAACAATTTGTGTATTTAAAAAATATGTAGACTTGTCTTTAGAGAAGAGAACAATATACTCGTATATTTAAAATATAATTCATCATAACTGAGGCATAGGCTAATTTAATTACTAGATACTGTACATGCGATCTTTATATCCAAATTTTATAATGATTAACGACGGATATTTGGCTTTAACAACGCGTAGACGCCCAATTTATTATAATCAAAAATAAGAAGTCTAATAGATTACCTTGACGTGACCTACATAAATATTAAATACTACCACAACAATAACCGTAAAAATAATAAATTAAAAAGAAAATGTAATGGTACCTATCCTCTTCATATGTAAATGTACAGAACTACATTTTGACCTAAATCAACAACTTGACACGACCAATAAATATCACTACATTATTGTCGTTATTATCCTTTTGTGGCAACAATTTCCGTGTAGATGTGTTCCTATAAGAGCGTCGTTTTTCAAAACTTACTTCTTACAGACCATATTGCGTTCATATTTATAATATTGTCAGAACGAAATAATAATATGTACAGCGTATAGAGGAAAAAAAAGGATGACAATTTATAGTTCCATACAATAACCAGAGAGGCAAGAATACATATGTTATGCTGATGACATATTAATAAACAATACTACTCATACATACTGATGCGTTTTACAAGTTGCATTTACATAGAGAATCAACGCTGTAAAGGCGTTCATTCTGTGTTATTATTATTGTGATGCTGCGACTTGTCGCGGTCACAGTGGGACTGTTTGCGTCTCACTCGTATACGCTAAGAGCAAAATCGAATTGTCCGCATACAAAATTGAAAGAGATGATACGGTGGTACTAATTATAATAAAAAAAATGTTGAGGTTCGGCATGGTTCTCGTGTTTTTTTTTGTAGGTACGCCCTTTATTCATTTAAGTGTCTTTGATTTACATACAAAAACTTCTCCACCCTCCCTTTTATATATATACATATATGGGTGTTCATTCTTGTCCCATTATCCTTTTTGTCAATGACATTTTCAAATTGCATATGAAAATTGACGTAATTTATGAAATCGTGTGCAAAATATGTCTTTTTATTGAGTTTATTGCTTACTTTGCCTTTTGGCAATAAATTTACTAGTTCTTTTCGAATAATATATAGTAATAGACGTTTCGTGTGAATTGGTTTCTAAAACTCATGTCACAGTGGGTCTACAGAATGTTAATTTTGCTTTTGGATTGTCGTAATAATGGAAGCTCTTAAGGCTGAAAAAAATGGAAGTAAAGTAAGAACATGCAATAAAGTATTCAAGGGAATCAAAGGAAAAGTAGATTTTAAAAAAGTGTATGCGGCGCATTAAACCTATGGTTATAGAGTGAGCTAAGGAAAAAACACTCCAGAGTTGAACACGAAATTTCCTTAACTTTTATATATCAATCTTCTAGACCAAAATAGGCGCCGCAGGAAGTCTCCAGGGGCGCCGCGACAGAATCGCCAAAACGAAAAAAAAATGAAAAATGTAATTTTATAAAAATTAATCTATTAGGACCGAAAACATTTTTGAAACACTTATTGCTTGTACCCAATTACGTTTAAAATGATTCTCTGTTTTGTATTAATCAGCTACTACTTCTGTTCTCAAAATAAATGTGATTTTCTTTATTTTTCCATTTATTTCCTTCTCCTCTTTATTACAACTACTAAAAAAGAACAAATGTACAAACAACTATTCACAAAATATTTAAAAAAAATGAAAGTCTTATAAAAATCTAAAAGTTAAATTTAGATATCATAGCATAGAATTTATTTAAATTTATGATTTTAGACTTAAAATTATCAATTCTCCAGTATAGCTTCATATGAAGGGCACCGCCTGAAATAATCTGAACGTTAAGGGCGCCATGGCTTAAAAAAGTTTGGGAACCTATGTTCTGTTGGTCCTTCTCCTCTTCAAAGTACACCCCTCTCCTATTTAAACATGTTATTCCTAGCAGTGTCTCCAATTTACGAAGCAATCTTGGAAAGTCTTTTTTGAAATCTTTTTCGGTAAATGTGACGAATTTGTTTTGTCATGTCAGTAGACTCAAAATAGCATTCTTTCAGTAAACTTCAATATGAGAGATAAAAGGAAATTGCAGGGAACAAGATCTGACGAGTAGGGAAGATAACTATTCGATTTTTGGCACGAAACTAACGAACTAATAAAGCAGACTAATCGAACGCATTGTCTTGAAGAAACTACAAGTTATCACATTACAATTCTGGTCTTTTTTGAAAATGTTGCTCACGTAACCATCGTAAAACGCTGTAATACTACTCATAGTTGACTAACCTTGAGGCAAATATTCAAAAGACCAAATTCCATTAAAATCAGAAAAACAATGAGTATCACTTTGACGTGGGATAGAGATCGACGTGCTTTGTTGAACGTGGAGATCCTTTGTTAATCCACTGCAATAAATTTTATTTCAACGTTTTAGCTATGAATCCAGCTTATATCTCTTGTTACGATCCTTTACATGAATGCATCGTAAACGTCCACTTATCCAATTGAGATGGTAACCCCTTTTGCAAGGTCTCCGATAGTCAAATGATGGTTTAAATGTTCCAAATTGTAGATTTCCTGAACATAGACGTCACCAGTTAATGTCAAGAAGCTTTCCAATGGAGAGATATCTTCAATTAATTTGACGATCACTTTCGAATCGTGTAAACTATTCATAATATTGGGTATGACTCAGCAAGGTAAGGTTGCTTCAGAAGTTGAAACATTTCTGTAAAACATTTTCTAGTTTTACGTTACATCGTTGTTCCCAAACATCGCGTATTGCAATAAACTTTACGAACACTGAAACACTTTACACTCGAATAACAATAACACGAGAAGTAAACAAGGAGTTACGTGGCAGATTATACCGGACACAATCTCTCCCTTGACACAAAATTCAAAAATTTCGGTTATTTCTGAGAAGACCTCGTATCATCAAGTATTATTGTTCTCACATTTTAAAATTAGTAATTATTTACTTTTTAATTTTAAATAATTTCGTATACAATGTGTTCCAAAATATGTGTTATAACTTTGATACACGCATTTATTAAACCATTACAGTATATTCGGTGTGAAATTAAATGGTTTCGATTAATGCAACCTGACTTGAATAAAGACCACCGACATAGGTCTGTTAATCGGCAAATCGAAACGTACACTCGCACACATACTCGTTTGTTTCCGTTTCAGGTTTCTATTTCAAACTAATAAGAAATGGTAAATGAACTAAAACGGGGACTTATTATTTATGAATGGCGTATGGTATTCTACCGTGCTTTAAATTTCCGTGTAATGTACTGGTTATTGTTCGCCTACATGTGAATATGTATGTGAATAAACATGTGAACATGAGCGCATATGACTGTTACTAATTTTACAATATGAAGCGTGAAAGTACATTCAATTAATTCCAATACTGTATAGTTTAAAGGTAATCGTTTTTAGGTTTGAACAAAGGCTAAACGCAATTTACAGCATGAAAAACAATGTATTCGAAGTAATAATAGATTTCCAGGCTCATAGTCTTGATGTTAGAATCTTCTTCAGAATTCTAACAAATTTATCTTTACGTCACATGAATTCCCTTTTTCGGACAATTTACCTTGCACTTTCTGGCAATCACAGAAAACTAAACGAGTTCTAACAGTGCTGCTGGTCAACTGGAAAGGCATGTGTCTACCTTGATCTTATTGCTGATTTGAATAGTATTGTCCTCAGCTTTAGATTGAACTGGGTTAGCGGATAAGTTTGTGTATATGTAGTTCTCATATTAGCCTGTGCTTGAGGACGAAGCTTAGATAAGCTTAGATAAGGTGAAGCAAAAAGGTACAAATTCCAGGGATCTTGTTCGCCGATTATCTCTTCATTTTGGACGTTCGACTTTCCGAGTCTCTTATTGTGAATAGTAGCACATTCGGCCAGTTTGACTTTCCATTTCGCAAACCAATCCTTCCGATCATCGGTAGCTTCTTGTACTTTGGACTACCATCCATGGGTTTCAAGACCTCGTGTACAACAAGATGTCTGGGTAAAAAACCAAATACGTGTTGTTTTGCGGTTTTGGCACGTCATTTAAAAAATATGTACGTAGGCTATACGGAAGATTTTCAGCATTGAATCATATGAGATACCAACCAATATAGGTTTTTGAGATGAATCTGGAATATTGATTTCTTACTGAGAATATTCTATTCTTAAGGCATGAGTGTATTAACTATACAAGAGTGGTTGCGATTACAACATTATGATAGTTCTTGTAACCGAATTTTTCATTTTGGATGAGGTTGAGGTTTTCCACATTATCTTTGAGTAGACAAGAATAATTTTTTCCACACTTTGACCAGCTATGAAAGTAGGCTTATTGGTCTGTAAGATTGTGAATACATATGTTGTATTTCCAGTTTTCTTTCTTTCCATGAATATTGTAGTTGTTTTCAGCTTGGGCAGAAGTTTCTCAATCTCAGAACAGCGTTAGCTTCATTAAAGAGTCGTTTTTTTTAGAAAATTATTCAATGCTGCTTTGATAATATTGTTGATACCTAAAGCTTTTCTTTATTTTAGTTAGCCGAAGATGGATCGCAGTTTTTCTGGGAAAGTTAGTATAGTTGAAGAAAATAGAATTTACTATTATATTGAGGACAGTCTTTTGAGATTGTAATGTTTGTCCCCTCCCAAATATAATGATTAATTTTTCAATGCCTGTTTCTAGGTTGGTATATATTAAACCTTCGTTCGTGCAGAAATATTGCGTAATATTGTTCTAATTAAATTAAAGTTGATTTAGTTCGAATTCGGTTTCAGAATACCATATTCTTTATCATTGCAATAATGCCAGTAAATGCGATAATCATGCAGAGGGCGCGTATATTAAGGTGGAGACGTCGATTATGGTATTAATACAAAACCTAAAAAACACCGTGAAAATTTACGAGTTGGTTTAAATTGCTTTATCCATTAATTTTAATACGAAACACTACAGATTCACAGCCCACTGTTTTAATTTTTCGTGTGCATATACTGTCCAGTTCAATTACTAAATTATTTCATAATCATTTCTTGACAGAACGGGGCAGTTTACCGACCGTATCGAGATTTGATAAGAGATCCTCGTCGGGCGATAATATTACAAGTACGCTGATTAATATGTCGCTGGTATAATTAATTTTTTAGTAATCTTCGGACAGGTGAAACTTTGTGTACCTTCACTTAAAACAACGGCGCCGACATATTTGTAATTCATTTGCCTTTTTTCGTCTCGTTTTTCCCCGTTCTTACCTTTCCGTTCTCTCCCTCTAACACATCAACGCTTAATTTTATTTTCTTTTCCGTCATATCGTCGGGTCCCTATCGTGTTATCCACCGTGTATGTTGTACCATACGCGTCGCATCCCTTTTCTTCAGTAAATTAGTTTGTAACGTAACGTTCTCGTATTAATAAAGTTGAATTAATTATAAAAAAAAGGAACACGCATATAAGAAAATTTTCTTAATTGATGTATTAATTAGCTGTAACATTCTTTTAATGGATGAAATTTCTTTTGATATGAAACCGCTGCGGTTTATTGCCACCCGTGGGATTAATGTATAGTTATTAAAGTTTTCCTGTTTCTTTTTTTTTTTTGTTTTTGGTACTCTTCCAGATATATTTAGTCGTATATCTAAAGAGTTATTTTACAACCAATTATTGTTTATTCAAAAAATAATTAGACGAAATCATTTCATTTAGTAATTATATTCAATATTCGGTAATAGGATACCGTAATAAGTATCCAACGCTTTTAATTTAGCTGCGATAGTTACGACGTATCACGACTATTGAGCAATTTTAGTACCATCTTTAAAGTTAACGTCCTAGTAATGTATACAGTCTGTCGCAGAGAAAACCGAACTTTTTTAAAATAGTAATTCTTAGTGGGCCATCTATTAAAAAAAATATACGCCTTTAAGATAGATCATCCACAAATGTTATATTAAAATATCAAGACATTTGCATTATTAGACGCACTAACAGTGTGTATTTGGCATTGGCCGAGAAATGAACAAAGAGCAAATAACAAGTTCTGTTTTCTACTCGGTAATCGTTTCCTGAAATATTTAATATGATGTAACAAGTTATGTCGATGCGTGTTTATTATGTACGGGTGACAAAAATGATGACTAACATGGTTACGGAAAGTAACATCGAACTTGTGCGTGAATTTATCAGAAACAAACCGAAATCCTCATTACGATACGTGAGAATGGAGTTAAGTATTGTCAAAGATTCAATTTATCGTATTTTGACACAGAATTTGGGACTGAGAAAGATTTGTGCAAAGTTTGTACCACCCAAGTTAACTGACGAATTGATCCGAATTCACTTAACTTGATTAAAGGCTCAAAAAAGGACGAAAATGATGTGAAGTTTTCAAGATGATCCAGAGAACAATCGTTAAACTTTGAATAGAAGCACCCAAACGAAGAAGGACCGAAAATAAGCCGTTTGAAGAAGTCAAAAATGAAGACAATGTTGATTTGTTTTTATGATTCAAAAGGCATAGTGCACAAAAAGTTTGTACCAACTAGTCAAACAGTCAATGCTGTATATTATCCTGGTGTTATGAAGCGTCTTTTGGCGCGTATTCGTCATGTGCGCCCACAATATCGTACCCAACACTTATCACTGATTGTCTAACTATAAATGGCATTTTAACCATCAACCATTAGTTGGCCCCCTGTGATTTCTATCTATTCCACAAACAACATTTGCCGACGAAAAGACATCGTTATGTCGACGTCGAAGCCATTAAAAAGGAGTCGATAAAGACATCTCTAAATATGAACTTAAAAATTCATTCGACATGTTAATTGACTATGCAAAACGTTGTATTGAAGCCGAAGGTGACTACTTTGAATAAAATAAATGAAAGTTCTGTTTTCTCTGCAACAGGCTGTGTATAATCCTGTAGTTAACTGATTAATTAGGATAGGAATACGGCATTATCGATTTTGTCTATGAAATAATAAAAAACTAAACAATATCAATTATATCATTCGACCATTAATTTATATGACCATATTTTCTACAGTGGATTCAGTGCTATGAATTTAGGTATTATTCACAGAAATTAGTTTTCAGTATCTGGTTATTATTATTACATTTATTTATTCAGTTAATCGACGAGATAGTGTCTGTCATACACGTTCTGGAAACTTTGTTGCCGATCAGAGAGATAGACGCGTTCTCCCTTTTTCGTTCAATACGTTCGTGTGTTGTACGAGAGAGGAAGGCAGTCCTTTTTCGTTATTTTTTCTGTATCGAAAAGGTACGTTAAAGTCTTCAAAGGAATCGTTCGTTAACAATACGAGTTTACCTGACGATGAGTGAATCTCTGAAACATATGTAGTAAACAGGGTGTTATTAATATTTGAATGATTCCATTTAACATTCATTAGATAAGTTAGTTTTAGGCTTTTTCTTCCTTAATAAGTATAAAGATTTGTTACTTTAGGGCTCAAGTGGAAGACTGGTCACTACAAATTTGTCGTAAATCACACTTGCACCTTGTGACTTTCCTAAGTCTGCATAAATCAATTTGTTCTGTTACTATATTTTATACTATGTTTGGCATTACTTATGAAAATAAAGAAAGAACTTAGAATCTTTCTCTTAAAATGTAATTTGCATGCAACGTAATTTATTATTGTAAGAAATGCGTGAAAGGTTCTGTTTCTTATTTATTCTTAAATCTCTCCATAATAATAATTCATTTAAATTTAAGCAAATCATGTCGATATATTGAATTCAAATACTAAGATCACGCGTTTCTGTATACGAATTCCAACAAAAAGAGTAACAGTGCATGTACTTTCTCCTACATACATACAGATATTTGTTTTAGGTTTTATTTCGTCCAGAACATTCACTCGAAGTTGAGCGAAGTGTTTCTGGAAAAAGAACGAAACAATGGCCGAACATAACTCTGTGGAGTGTGTGTCCGTTGACGTTCCACATTCAAACACATTTAATTTTTATTGTTCCGTTTCCAGTGCGAGAAACTTTTAAATACAATGATCTAGGTGTGGTCGATGGTTTGAACACAAGAAGAGTTAAATATCATGGTGGTGTGCGTGGACTGACTTGAGTCCCGTCTCTTGGCGCACGTACAAAACACATGCATGTCTCCACATGTCTGTCGTGCCCCATACAGACACTGACGCATACAAATGGTCTTTTACCCTATTCATTCCTCACACATAGACATTACAACGAGGTTTAATTATAACACTATCTACATACATACATACGTACACATGTATAAATACTATATTGTATAAATATTTTCTAGATATCGTTCGGATTTGATGTAGGAATTAATTCTAAGAATAACTTTTACCACTTTGCATAAATATGAATACTCTATTCAGTTCAGAAACATAAAGAAAGTGTTTAGGAAACAGTTCGATGTTATAATATATTTTTAAATTGTTTTTAAATACTGTATAATTATTATTTTAGATACTAAATAATAGTGAATTTATGAAAATTAATAGCACTTTCATATGGAATAAAATATTTTAATTCAGTAATGTATTTTCCATTTTAACTTCTTTCGCATAGCAATATAATTCAATGTTCGTAAAAGTTTTAGTTATTAGCACAAGATGTGCTCGCTCAGACTCAAACAACTGCCCAGCACATACCAAAAATTGTGTTTCGAAACCAAAACAACCTTTTCCGATGGCTACCAGCGCTTCCTATTACCTACCTAAATGAACGAAACTAAATGCTCAAGTGTTTCGTAATTTAATTCAAAGAGAAAACTACATTGTTTACTTGAAAAATTGTTTTGTGATGATTATTTGATATACGAAGGTGGTCCCTGAAGTAAACGACCCAACAAAGAAACCACAAAAATTTTGGAAAGAAATATATTTATTTTTCAACATAATCTCCTTTCACCTTTATACACTTTTCCCAGCGATGTTCAATAAGTTCGATACACTTTTTATATAATAAGAACTGTTTTGTTTCTTAAAATAGCCATTAACTGCCGACATCACATCTTCATCGTTGGAAAACCTTTGACCACTGAGCCATTTTTGCAAGAACAAAACAAAAAACAATCCGAGGGGGCTAAATCTGCCGAATACGGTGCATGAGGTAGCAAATCAAACTTTAATTCATTAATTTTGGCAATTACAATAACGGATTTGTGAGCTTGTGCATTTTCTTGATAAAACAACACTTTCTTCTTAGCCAAATGCTGCCGTTTTTGCTTGATTTCTTCGCTCAAGCGTTTCAATAAGTTCGCATAATACTCGCCGTTGATAGTTTTTCCTGCTTCAAGATAATCAATGAAAATTATTCCACGCGCATCCCAAAAAACCCGATGCCATAACCTTGCCTGCAGATGAAATTCTCTTCACCGGTTCTCCCTTCCGAGTTCATTGTTTTGATTGTTCTTTTGCCTCGGGCGTGAAGTGATGGACCCATGCTTAATCCATGGTTATGAAACGGCGCAAAAATTCTGTTTTGTTGTTGTGAAACTTCGTTAAACACTCAATTGAAACATCTTCGCGACACTGTTGCACACAGCTTTTCCATGTCCAAATTTTTAAATAATATGCGATGGATCGCACTTTTAGAAATGCCTACTATGTCTGCTAGCTGGCGCACTTTCAGTTGACGGTCATCTAGTGCCGTTTTGCGGACTTTCTTCACCATTTCTGGAGTCGTCACTTCATTTGATCGAACACTGCGATGCTCGTCTTGGCAGCTCATACGGCCTTGTTTAAACTCTGCTACGCAATATTTCACTGTTGTAAACGAAGAAGCAGACTCACCCAGAGTAGAATCCAGTTCAGCTTTTATATCAGTTAGGCTGAGGCCTTTCAAATAAAAGTACTGTATCACGTAACGATGACCAATTTTCTCCATTTTTACAAATTCACTGAAAACGTCCACCATTGATGGCTGCCAAACGAATACTGAACAACGTGGCGTCTTCAAACTTGAAACATATGCTTTATAGATTGTGTACTTTCTAATATAGTGATATTTTTCAAACAACTACCGCCACGTCTGGGCCAGGCCGGATACTTTTGGGAGCACCCTCGTAATATGCCATCAAACTCTTCTAAGATTTGTATTTCTGTTTTCGCTATATTTGAATATTCGCTTCCATTACATGCATTTCAATAGATACCACTCTAACAAGTTCCATAAGGCTCTGACCTTGGTCCACGTTTATTTACCCTTTTCATTAATGAACTTTTACAAATGGATTGTTCTCTTTAACTTTTGCAAACGATGTAAAGATGTATTCCGAAACTACTATTGATAATGTTCGAGATTTGCAAAGAAATTTTAACATTGTGAAAACTTGATGTGACGTATCTCAATTAAAATTAAATGTCAATGAATTCTCTATTGTTATTTAGGCAAATAGGAGCACTCCGGTCTTAATAATAATAATATTAAGTTGTTATTTTGCTCAATCGTTAGAAAATTTCTGAATACACGATACAATAAAGAAGAACTTAATTTTATTTACCTTTAAATACAAAGATAGTAATAATGATAAGAACGATAATACTTCTTGCAAAGATACAGAGCATCACGAAGCTCGTTTTGATTTACCACTTTGTGACTTACATAGCACCTCAGTATCAGCCTTGTACAGTCCAAGTTCAAATCCATAGATATGTGGATTGAGTGAAAATTCTTGGGCGTTAGACTGAGGAAGTGGGCGAATTCTTCGCCATAATAATAGATATTTACTGTCAAACAAATAGAATCCTTTTAAAGAACGATACAACTATATTACAATAAAAATAGTAGATAATTACATATAAACAAAAAAGAAAATAAATAAAAAAAATTGTAATTTATCCAACAAAAGTCAAGGCATAAATTAACATACTTCATAATAATATAAGACGAAACAAAACAAAATAATAAAAATATTATATATAAAAATAAATGAGAAAAGAAAATGAGTAGAAGATGAAAAGATCGGTCATCGATCAATTGGTATTTTTTGCCATATGTGGAAGAAGTGCTTTATGATAAACATTAAATCGAGCAGATTCAATAAAAGAGTTTCCGATGAACGACTGTTGTGGGTAAAAACAATAAAAGATACATGAGGAAACAGTGATTTGGTATCAATTTTACTATATGCGAGTTGAATTAGAAATTTTCTGCTGGCGGAATTGAAAAGTTAAGGAGCCGAAATCATGACGTAGAAGTACAGAATTATAATCATTTTCTTGACGCGGGTAGACACTAACAATTTTAAAAGTTAAATATTTCAGAAAATCTTCTGAACTCTTTCAAGGGCAAGCTGTTGATATACTATACATAAATAGTGCGAGTACTAGACAACCGAACCGTATTCAATCTCCGAGTGAACTAAGCAGTAGAACAAAGTTTTTAATTTTGATTAAAAGATTAGAAAATTACAGTGACGGTTTTCAGGACCGATCTTTATTCCTATTCTATAATACATGGTAATTAATTGGTCCGCCTTACAATTTTAGATTTATTTATATATACATATATGTATATATATATTAGATTGAACGACCGTTTGAGTTGGCTTCGTGATGTTATCGATACAGACTTTTACGATGTTTTGCAATTCTCTGTTTTCTTTACAAACTTTTTCGACATTTTAGCAACGCTTAATTGATATTTGGGAATGAGTACATGATAGATTTAAGAACATTCAAACAATCTCGATTGGATTCAGGTCCGGCGAATTTCCAAGCCAGGGCAATACTGGTATACCGAAATCTCCAAAACTATTCTAGACAGATTTTTGCCTTTTGGTACAGAGCTTTATCTTTCCTAATCAAGGAAGAATTTTCTTCTGCATCTAGTGAAGTCAATAAAGAGCACTGGAAAAGCTTCTACTACATTTTTGTACTGATTCATTGTCCTTCTGATCCATTGTCGTTCCGACAAAGTACAGAAGTCCTGCTCCAGCTCCAATAGTGCAAACCTATGCTTTTACAACGCTAGCGGAGGGATATTTAACATTTTGAACTACGCATTCTTTTCATATCTTTCCGAAGATATTCGTCTCACAACACGAGAGATTTTCTAATCTCTTCGAGTTTTAAATCGTTACTGAATATGACTTGCGATTGAAAAATTAACAACAGTAGCTAACAGATAATGTTTTTAAAATGCTTTCCATATAATTTCATACGAAAGCCTTTCACCATTCTTCTGTAAAGTGTTGATGCATCTTGGCCCACTGTAGACGTTTTCTCCTAATTTCGTCATGTAAACGTTGTTTTTTCAAAGGTCGACGACATTTTTGAATCCAGCAATATACGTATAATCAAGTTCACAATGTCTGCTGTAATACTTTTGTATTAAAGAACTACAGAAGATGTCTCCATTAAAATATACATTCATAAATACATTTGTATTTCATTCTTGGAATATTACTTTGCTTTTTATTGAAAAAAGCATAGGGTGGTCAGAAAGACGGAAAATCAAAAGATGTGACGAATCTAAACTCCAACACCTCTACACCGTAAAGAAAATAGAGGAAGCACCTACGTATGATTAACACAATGGATATATTATGGAACGAATAATGGACATTGTACTGTAAACCTCGTTTTAACTCCAAGTTCCAATAATTAAAAATCTAAAAATATAAATTATAGCACGAACAACATAAATTATTAAAATTTCGGCTATAAATTAAATTTCTCTTAATTAGAAATGGTCCTGCGTTTCTGAGGTGTGTTCTACGTCCAGATTTTACTTATAACGCTAGTATTAGATTCATCAAGTAGCCGTTGTCAGACCATATAAAGAAACAAAAGAACAAACGTACACTCTCAAAAGAGCACCGACAATGCGTGTGCGTACTTAACGCATGTGGTCCACAAAGGTAACGTTTCCAACTCCCCTATCCAACCACATAAAATATTATTTATTTGCTTAAATTAAAAGTCAAAACGAAGAATACAAAAGAAAAAGGATTATCATTGTGCTGAGGCCACGGATTGGTCCATTTTGTTCGTGTAACAGACAATTAGATGCTAAATTGGAGAGCATTCTAATAAGTATAATGTAATATGGTGGTAGCACGGATGAAGGAAGGATTTATGTTATGTCATATACTAGAATAATAAATCTATTTAAATTACGCTCCGTTGTTGCATATCTACGAAATAAAACAAACGCGGATGTAAATCAAATTGAATGACGTAAGTAATTTAGAGAAGAAGTTTGAATAAAACCGTTATCGAATCACAGGACAACTCTTGAAATATTAGCTCGTGGTGTTCACTCTCTCAGTGAATTTACGACTTAAAGGATGTTTGAACTCTAAAATGGTTTCGTGTTACGTTTCTTTTTATAGATCGGAGCGTAAAAAACGTTAAAAAAAATAAATCGATTTTGTGTTGTAAACCTATACATTTTTGTTGCTGTTGTCTTTTTCCTTATTTTACTCTGCTCTGAAAACAATAGTTCAATATTGTTCGAAACTGTTCTTTCGTTGTATATTGCCTAGTAAAGCGCTAGTTCTATTTTCACGTTACTTGTGGCATATACAGATATCTACTGCGAAATGAAATAGCAATAATTGACATAGGTTATGTGTTCAATTAATTAGAAATTCTTAGTAAAAAACTGTGCTTAAATATGATTTGGTGTGTTAAATTTCTAAACATAATACGGCTAATGTCTATTCTTGATTTTTAGAAAATACACATTGTAAAATGCGTAAAAAAAACCTTGACTATCTTAATATTTGTATCCCACTAGATATATATTTTAGCAGCTAAGTTGTCTCTTCAAAAATACCAGATTATTCAATCAGTTTTGTCGTTCGATTAGAGATGGTGCTATTATGTTAGTTGTTAAAACTTTCTAAAAATTCTACTACTTTCTTATGAACACGTGTGGAGTTTTCTTATTTTATATTTTCTCATTTGTATATTTACAGGTGTTCAAAATTGACGAGTCACAGTATTTTTTAAAATAGAAGAACATGAATATTCAGCACCAAAATAAATTCATGAATGATTGTTAAAAGTGTATAAGAACTCTTCACTTTCAATTATAACAGCAGAAAGATGGGCTGCTGAATTTAAACGTAGTCGTACAAGTCTTGATTCACGTGAAGGACATCCAAAAGGTTCATCAATACCAGAAATCATAGCAAAAATACAGGATATGGTTTTGGAAGCTCGTTTATTAAGAAAGAGATCTAGTAGAAGTTCTAGCCATCTCATTAGGCAGTGCGAGTAATATTTTGGCTGAAATTTTGGGTTTTAGAAAACTGTGTGGAAAATAACTGCCACATGTGTTAACAATGGAACAAAAATACATTCGAATGCGACTTTCTTAGCAACATTTTAAATTACTTAGAAGGATTTAAAGCGATACCGTATGTCGTTTCATCACTATGGATGAAACTTGGGTCTGCCACCATGATCATCAATCAAAGCAAGAGGCTAGGATGTGTTATGAACCCGGTACTTTTGCTTTGAAAGCGAGTTAGGACCCAAAAATCAACCGAGAAGGGGTTAGCATCAGTTTTTTGGAATGAAAAAGGAATTTCGATCGTGGATTACCTCCGAGCTGGTAAAACAATAAACTCAGATTATTATTATAACCTTGTGGACCGGCTGAATGTAAAAATTCGCGAGGAAAGACCTGGTTTAAGCAACCTCTCACGCAGTTCAAAAAAACATCGCAAAAATCAGTGAACGAATTGTTGCAACAGCCACTCTATTCGTCAGATTTATCTCCCTCTGACTTCTGGATGTTCTCACATCTCAGCAAGTTCATGCATGGAAAACGATTTTGATTGAATGAAGGGGTAGTAGCAGCCGTGGAAGCGTATTTCAACAGACTTACGGATTCTCAATTTAGGGATGGAATCCATAAATTAGATCACTGGATCAAGTGTATTGATGTTTAAGGAGGTTATATTGAATAATAAAATGTACTTCAAAAGATAAAATTGTGCTTTTCTTATTGAACAAAGAACTTATTGAACAGCCTGGTAGTTAAAACACAGTGTTGAATATAAGTTCATACTTACGATATAACCTACGTAACCTATTAAACACCTCTTACCTGGAAATTATTGGGAATGCAAATTACGTTCAAGATTATATGAATAATCAGAAAGGTAAAAAAACTTCTTACCACACTAATATTCTGGTATTCTTCATTGCCATACAAAAGAAACATTCTTGACATTTATTTTTTTTAAATTATTTCCTTCAAATATTGGCCTCAACTGCGCTTAACATGATCCATTTCGAAGTTCCAATTTTCGATAACGCATTGAAGCATTTCAAGTGGTATTTGGCAAATAACGCGAGTAATGCTGTCTTCCAATTGCTGAAGCGTAACTGGCTTGGACTCTATGTAGCCCCAAATGAAAAAATCTAAAGGTGTTCTATTACATGATCTAAATAGCCATTGCACAGGTCCATTACGTGAAACTAAATGGTCACTAAATTGTTCTCGCAATAAAACCATGCTTTCACGGCAAGTAACGTCGTCTTGTTGGAACCAAATATCGTTGAAACCACGGGCTTCAATTTCAGACAGCAAATAGTCCGTTATCATGGCGCGATAATGAGCGCCATTTACATTTTTGAAGAAATATAGAGACATGATTTCAATTGCCCATAAACCACACCAAATCGTTGTTTTCTCTAGATGCAATGGCAGCTCTTGAACCTATTCAGGTTGCTCTTCACTCTAAATATGTATGGCAATTGTGCTTATTGACGTAGCCATTAAGACAGCTTTTCAAGAGCCCAAAGGCTGAAACGGTGATGATTCGTAAAGTCAGCTGCTATCAATTCTTGAATTAGTTGAATTTTGTAAGCTTTTAAACCAAGATCCTTATGTATGATACGTCAACTTGCGGCATATGACAAGCCAAGCTGTTGAGATCTACATTGAATGATTCTTCAATAGCTAAGAATGTACGCTATGACCGTGAACGATTCTTCACGGTCATCGCGTATACTCTTAGCTACTACTAACAGCTATTTGGTCGCGTATTATCCAATAATAAAAATTGCGTTTCAAATTTTTCGATGGTATAGCAAATTGTGCCTTCTGTGGACTGATTACGTAGACCATAAATTGCTCTAAGAGCACGAAACACATATCTCGTGGAACGCTGATTTTCGTAATACAGGTGAATAATTTATAGACGCTTTCCATAATAAAATATCACAAAAATCCTTAACTAAAATAGCGTAAAAGTTTGACATGACTCATGCTTTATCTATCAGAAAATCACTATTGAAAAGTACATCATCATGAATCGCTATTACATGTCTATTAATATAAATCACACCATACTTTATGTATACTGAATATTATCATATTTCGCATAATCCTAACTACATATTGAGTTGAAAATTAACAGTAATATGTATTTATAAATAGAATTGCTTCTTTATTAGTTCTTTTATTCCTTGTTTAGGAGACGCTTCATTATTTCGATTTTTGTTTTAAAATATTTTGTTTTTGGAATTTCGTTCTTATGAAAATATGTTATTGTGTCTTGTTAAATGTGAAGTGTTAAAATCTAACGATGTTCGCTCATAATAAAACAATAAAAAACAATTAAAATTGTACGCGTACATCCATGTGGATAATTTATCTTTCTGAGAATAATTAAATTTTATAGATTTCGTATTAATCACGGCGCATTAAAAGTAACGATATCGTAATTATTTAAAACAATGAGGTTATAAATAATCGTTAAATTTCTAATGAGGTAACTTTAATAAAGCAAATAATTTATTCAGTATTTATAGGCGGCGAAGCGATGCCAACACAAAAAGATATTCTATTACATTGCCTCTAAACTTAACATGAATTATTGCCAGGTGATAGTAAAACTTCCATCTGGTCACCCGTGGATAGACCATTATTGATACTTCACGGTAACATAGTCCCTATTTTTTATTGTTCTCTTCTTTCTCTCTAATGCCTCGTTCATGTTCTCATTTTCATCTCAAGTACTTAGTGGCTCAGGCGAGACTCTAGCTTACTGTCTATTATATGAGCATTAAAATTCATTGATTCATTGACTTGCGATCTGCGAATAGTTGCCGAAAGTCAGTGTGGAATAGATGTGATATAGAATGTTGTTTGAATAGCATATTAGCGTGTAGTTATGAGTATATTAATATATTTTAATGTCTTATTTCTAAGATAATAAATCATTCTTTAGTTACATAACACATTACTAAACTTTAGAGAACTAATAATTGTCGTATTGGTGTGCGCACGAATTATTTATTTAAACTGTTTTCTTAGTAACTTCTCTGAAACAAATGAACGAAGTATATTTATAATAAGGTGAAAGTGCGCTTGGAAATACACGTGACACGCAGGCATCAACCGTTATGTCTTTAAAAGCACTTGACAAAATTTTCTAATGACACAATCGCTTGTATAAAAACTGGCTTTGTCCATCATAAAGCTGTAAATAGTATTTTCATTTTTCTTTAAAAGCGAATTCGGCAAAAGAATTTCGATGGAAGATTTAAGTAGATGTGCAAGTTTTATCAAAAATATGAAGCCGATTGAATCAGAGTCTGCGACGAATTTTCGAAGCAAGTCAGAATTTCTTTTGGTAGTTTGGATTCGAAATCCAATTCAATATGATCCAAAATATATGTATTAGATTTTAATTGTAAATATAATAATAATCTTTAATGCCCAACAGCTGCCCAGACCATTTACAGGACATAATGCACTTAAGAATAAAATTAAAATTGCAACAAAAATAGGTGCAGTTAATGTAATACAAAGAAAAATAAGAATCCAATTAACAAAAAAAATATATATATACACACTTATAATAATGTAATCCAAGTCATACAAAAGAAAAAACTGAACGAAGCTTGCTCCCTGCGTATGCCAAGAGAATCAAAATTGTGCCTAGCAAGCAGACTCTCATACGTCGAAACAAAGGCAGGGTAATGTCCATCAATCCCGTAGGATAAATATTTGAGGAACCTCTTTTGAACACGCTTCAGTAGTAACTGCTAGTAATGGTAAAGCGGGTACCACACAACTGAAGCATATTCCAATCTGGACCGGACAAGAGAACCATAGAGAACCTTCAAAGTGTGCAAACTACTAAAACCCCTGCAAGAACGAATAAGGAACCCAAGACCTCTGGAAGAATATGAAGTTATACTACTTATATGCTTCGAAAAGCAAAAAAAAATATAGTTAAAAAGAGATATAGAATTAATGACAATGACATACAGAGCACTAACAACAACAATTTATAACTATCGCAAAGAATAGGAATTTTTGTTAAAGTAATTCAGTTGATGAATGAACTGATCGTAAGTAAAGTTTACTTCTTAATCCATGAACGCGTAGTATTGCGGACACTTATCTCAATATGTATACAACATATTGAAATGAGAATAACGTACCAGAAAAGTTGCTAAGCAGCAAAATATCTGATAGAGTTTATTCGTAGCATATGCGTATATTTTCGATTATCCATTAAATAAAGTGCACAATTTATTACCAGTAAAGAAACATTTTTTCAAATTTGTTTTCGATGGCGTTTGTGTATGTATACTTTGCTTATGACAGCTTCAACGTTTGTTTCGTTTGATCTTTAATTTATATGCCAGTCCGAAAATCGAATTCCTTCTTTTCCTTCTGTGTTGTTTAGAAATGGAAATATTACCTAAAGCTTTATTGGGTTCAACGTTTATTCCTAATATTTGTGATTTAAAGAAATTGAATTTGTTAATAATTCTGTTTACGTAACAGAAGAACATACAGAGATTTTTAAATGCTTAATTGAACTTATGGATAGCATTTTTCAGTCGATCTATTACTGTTTCTTTATTTATGTTTTTCTTCTCTAAATATTCCGTCATATTATGCAAAAATGTTATCTCCACTTTGTATTTTGGAATCTGTTCTTTTATTTCTCAATTATCTCATAGTTACTTTTAACCCGTCTATCACTTGGTACTTGCAATATATCAATGTAATTATTCTTTTGGTCGCCTTCGTTATTTTGTGCCAAGCAATGGGACACAATGAGAACTATTATACATATTTTCACTTTTATCGCGAAAAATACAAATATATTTTTTTATTTTTAAAATTATGATCTATGAACATTTCCTCAATTTATGACTACAATTCTGACAACAAGAAAGAAATTAAATATGGGGACTCTTTTTGTGCATCTAGTGACCTCCCAAGAAATAAACAAAAAAATTATGGGTCACATAAAAGATCTTACCCATATTAAGACTAAAATCAAATAATTAAGTTATAACTTTGATAGTCACCACGTGTACATATATCGTATTTTTTATAAATATCTGAAATGAAAACAGTCGGGCGCTTTTTAAACGAAAAATTTTATAAGGAAAACAATATTAGTTTAAAATGCAGTGCAAGACTAATGAAATTATAAACCACCAAAGGAATCTGCAATTTCTACTATGTAATATAAATAATTGCTATCAGATTGTATAAGATTCTTATCTTTAATGCAAGATGACACTGTAGATAGAGTATACATCCAAGAGTACAACAATTGCGAATGGAATGAAGACGATGATGGTGATATTAATTAATAATAAACAAGCAATGTTATTAATGTACAATTTCATATATATGGACAAAGAACCTAATGGAAACTGGTCCTACTATTGACTTAATATTTGGGGAAATGTGAGCTGACTCCGAGCGGGCCCGAAACTTGAACTAGATCTCATTATTTCACATTAAACCAAAACGATCCGAGACATCTAAAGGAAATCTGAAATCCTGTCTTAGGTCGAATCGGACCTCGGTCTCGGCTGTGGATGTATATTTATAAACTTAACCTCAGCATGACATTTTCATAGTTTTTTGAGGATCTTGGATGTACGCGAGCCTTCATTTTAGGACTGAATGTGAGCAGTATTCTTAAAATTCGTAAGTCGACTGCTTATTGATACATTACTCCAATGTAGAATATTGAAATAAATTCAAAATACGTAATTTTGGATGGTGATAGAATCCTTACTGTTGCAAAACGCTGTTTGTTTATTAGCTACGGAAGATTACATATATATATCAAAGGAATTTTTCTATATCTTTTACTGTTAATAGCTTTCGTCCTAAAATAAAAGGGCAATTTATAAACAGGAAGAGATTATCTTTGATGTAGTACGACAATCAAATAATATCAATAAAAGTGGGTGGGTATCTAGGCGAAAGATGTTTGTCCTGTAAAGGATGGGCCTTCGAGAAATAGTTGATGTTGGTGACCCTTTTGGGAAGCAGTTTCAATCGTTGTTGAGTGTGGTTGTACATATAACAAAGCCGCTAGTGCGAGGAATAATTTTCAAAAACACATTTTAAATTATTTTACTTTTCTGTTCATGTGTGTGTGTGAAATCTAAGGATCTTTTGTTTTGCGCACTAATAATAGTTGTTTTTGCTAGTGTTACTACATATTACCTTACATTACACAATATTATTTTTAAAAATGAAATTCGACAGTAGTGTCTGAATTCACTTCCAATCGATTTAATGCTTTTGATCTACATATATATACAGTTCCTGGTAATTAAATTAGACCCTACAATTTGAAAGTTTTAACGGAACAAAATCAAAACACATAAATTTTAAAACCTATACTTCTATATTACATATGCTAGTAGACGTAGATTTGAACATATATTTGCAACTATAGAATGTATTTGTTTCAATATTCGGTCAAACATCTCTTAGGTTGAATGACGTCTTGAATGTGCTTTGGCATGCTGTTAATAAAGGCTTTTACGGCCGCAACTTCCTATTTTTTTTCCAGATTATTAGATATTTGTTTCAATATTCGGTCAAACATCTCTTAGGTTGAACGACGTCTTGAATGTGCTTTGGCATGCTGTCGATAGGGGCTTTCACGACCGCAACTTTCAATTTTTTTCCTGATTTTTAGATATTTTATTTTAAAACGGTTAATCAGAATTTACAGGTAAGTAAACGACAAATTTACAGGTAAGTAAACGACAAATTTACAGGTGACTAAACGACAAATTTACGAGCACTGCAAACACTATCGACTCGATTCAGATGGTGAACCTCCATGTTAACGTTCTGGACAGGTTTCATCATATCGCATGGAGTTTTCTTGCAGAAACATTTGGGGATTTTCCTCTGCATCTAGTGAAATTACAAAGAGCACCAGAAAAGCTTCTATTTCATCTCATCTTTATTGATACTGATGCATTGGCTCTTCGACAAAATACAGATGTCCTGTAATGAATGACCATACCTTAATAGCGGGGGGACGTTTACCACGTTGTAATATACATTCCATTCTATAACGTTCTGAAGGTATTCGCTTCACAAATTCAGTAGATTTTTGTAACTACTTCGAGTCGTGACACGTCACTGAATGTCGCCTGTTATTGAGAAATTAGCAACAGTAACACACAATATGCTCCATTCTCCAACTGTAAAATGTTGGTGCATCACTGCACACGGTAGATGATTTTTCTTCATTGTTTTACATAAATGCGATTTTTTTCGTAGGTTGACGATATTTTAATCCGCTTTCTGATATCTTTATATTAAAGGACTGCAGAAAATGCAACAACTCTCTGATGGATGCTTGTCCAATTTTCAAAGCAATGTTAATAATTTTCCTATTCCCTTTTTGGTGACTTTGCAATGTAGTCGACCACTTGATGTTGAAGGTAAATTGTCTTTGTTAAATATTCAGCATTCAGCATGAAACTTTTATTTTTCTAGCAATTTAATTTTAGGCATACAAACCAATTCCTAATAAAGTTATAATAATAATAAAGTAATTTTTCACTATTTGTAATATCTTTCGTCTTGTCCATGTCGAATAAATGAATAAATTTGTTATAAGAATAGTTTTTATACGAAGGTTGATATATAACCCGTTTCCACATTAATTTTCGTATTCTGTATACGTATTTCGACAACTAAATTGTCACCATCAGCAGATAATTAAACAGTGTCGCACCTGGAAACTACGGCAAAAAATATCCGTACAAAAACAAATTCAGCGCACAATATGTACCGTTGAAAGCCAAAACGCACACAGTGTGTGCAGTTGCAGTTGTCGAAATACATATGCAGAATAGGATAATTAATGTGGAAAGGGGTTACGTATCAACCTTCAGTGATCCAGTTAATCAACCACAGGCTCCATCAAAATTACCTTTAAAATACTGATATATGAAATTAACAGCAAGTGCGGCAATTTATTTAGAATAGTTCAAACAATACATGTGTGTATGTGTTCTAAATAAACCACTTTCAATAAAATATTTTATCACCTTGAGTTTCTGTTTCATCCAATATTGACAAACTTTACAAACGTTAAGTAATAAACTGTTTTACGGCGAAAACTCAATGTAAATTCTAACTCTCGAAATTCTATATGCTATTAAACTCATAGTGTGAACTGTCAAACCAACATCAGATCCTTCAGTTCCGTACCTATCGTATGTAACTACATACATGTATTTGAAGCATTTAACATATTAATAAAACGTACTTTATGAGTCTTTATGCAACGATAATTAGGAAGGTTTCAATCTGTTTACTATAAATTATCTTGTCTGGTGTTAATGTTCTCATCTCTTTTTGGTTCAACTAAGAACATTACGTCTTAATGTTTGTTTAATACAGCGAAAGATCAATATGCGAGGAACCATCTTGCCTTTCGCTTTTTAGTTTACGACCTCAGCACGTAATTTAAAAGGTCTTCTATGGCAAGCGGTCAACGAGAAAAAATAGAAGAAAAAAAGTAAAGTCCAATGATGCTTTGGCGGCTCGCTGTGTTTATAGCTTATTGAAAGTTAGAGGGAATTAATCAAGCACAGCTTATGGATATTCATAAGCAGTGTAGGCAGTTCATATTAAAGTGTGCGTATCTGTGTACGTCCATGTGTTTGTATAGTGAGAAAAACCGAAGTCTCCCGATGCACCTCTAGCATTTTATTTACATATAGTATATGTATAGTTATGTATCCAGACATGAAACGATTTTAATTAAATGTTGAGTAAGGTATATTCTGCCATAGACAAATTACGAGGTTTAAAAAAGGATGCACGTCTCGGCCGGTAATGGCGACTTTTTTTATTTTATGCTGTTTTTGCAAATTGTGCACGTCGCTATGCAGTCAGTGTTGGTACCCGCGTCACATGGTGTAAAATCGTGTTTGTATACATAGATGCTATTGACGTTTAAGTTGGCTTACTAGTTATTTATGCTCGGTATTTTATGCCACGACATGCAGGGAACGTACAATAATTATACGTATTTTCCCTTAAACTTACATAACAATAATTTCGTAATTATTATAATAACATATGGACCCAATTAGTTTTTAACAGCAGGAATACATAGCTGAAAGAACATAGAGATGAATGGATAGACAATTATGCCAAGAAAGTTAGTTACATTAACATTTCTGATGCCCCTATATACATATATGACCTAGTATAGCAATTTTTCAAAACGATATGAAGTATGTGTTGAACAATTTTATAAATAAGTTTTCATAGAGAAGATGATAGAAGAAACCAAAGTTAAGGATTTTAAGTAATTATGTTGCACAATTTATATTTAGTTTGATAATTTCGTACATACATACTTTTTTATGATTATTTAATTCATTTATTATAAGTTTGTATCTAAAATACGTGGGTTGACTTTTAAGTTTTGCATATAAAATTGGAATAAAACAGAAGATAGCTTTTAAAAACTTCATTATTTTTCCAAGTACTCTCTACAAAGATCAATGCACCTTTGCATGTGCTCGAACCAACTCTGGAAACAATTGCTCCACTTATTTGTTGATACAGTCAAAATTGCGTTTTTGAAGGCATAGACTGCTCCTTCTGATAACTGAAACCTTTGACCAAACAGTCCGTTCTTAATTTTTGGAAAAGTAAAGAAATTCTTTGAGCTTAGGTTCGGACAGTACAGAGGATAGTCCAACAATTCGACGTTTTGTTGTGATAAAAAGTCAGTTGTTGCGTGCTATGTGCGAACCTGCATTGTCTTGGTAGAGAATGGTTTGTCGTTCGGGGTTGGTTTTTCGAAGCTCAGCGATGACGCACGGCAAACGAATGGATGTATTCTAATCGGCGGCAACAATTCCTTGATCTTGTAGAGGGATTGTTGCTACATGACATGCGTTCGAGACAAACGTCGCTATCATCTTTTTGGAGACACTTCGAAAACGGATAACTTTTGCTGGCTTTTTTTTCACCGTGGGACATCCAAACAGAAGACTGGCGTTTACTTTCTGGCTCATACGAGTAAATGCAAGATTCGTCACCACTGACAATATTATATGCGTTTTTAGAGTTTCCGATCTTGAAACGATCTACAGTTTTTTGACTGCTTTCTGTTCTTCTGTCAACAGATGCGGAATCCAACGGGAAACTAATTTTTTTACAAACAATTCTATATGCATTTTTTTTTAATTGTGATCTTTTAAATCCCCAATAATGCTTCAATCTGGAGATATGTCACATCTCGATCTTGGCTGATGATCTTGCTCACAACATCCATATTTTCCTGAGTGACTGCCGTTTTTGGTGAACCTGCCCTTAGATCGTCTCTAAGACCTGAGCACAAAGGTATATAGTTATGGGTCTTAAATGATACAACGAAGCACCAAATCAACACGACAGCAATTACTGCAAGATAGTTGAGTCAAACTATATGAAAGAATATACATCTCAACACAGAAACCAGAAAGACGATATACAAAGTATGATAACTAAATAATAAATAATAACAACTAAAATGAAAAGTTAAGAATAATTGCTGAGTACACATTTTAAAATAGGCAACACACACTTAAAGAGATAAATATCAAGTAGAAGATGTGATACGATGGGTTAGAGGAAGGGGATGTGAATGGAACGGATGTGTAATTAGGATAACTGGTAACATTGACAAGATACGAAAAACCATGCACTGTACAAGACCCTCAAGAAGACCACTGAAGTAGTCAACATCACAGGAGCGGTGATAATAATCCAGTTGACACAAACGATGCACTTATAAAAAGCGGAAAAAGAAGAAAGACTCTTGGTAACTAAAATTCTTCAGAATTTCCCGCTCACATGCATTTTTGGCATTCTAATTTAATATGTGCATCATATATTTCTATTAATTCGCAAAAAATGTCCTTTAAAATTCTACACCAACTCCTCCTGAAATAATTTTAATATTTTACAGAACTAAAGGAATGCTTTAAACCTATCAAAAGCATAATACATACGCCAGGAACATTCGAGTAATTATTGCATCTGAAATAACACAAAGCGCTCTATTCTCTGCGACGTGCATATTTATAAATCCTTTAGGTCTGTATTTTTACTCCATTTTCCTTTTTGTTTAACATGCAAATCATAGACATCCTACTAATAAGTGTTGTGCGCACGAAAGATTTACATAAATTCATATTTAAAATGTATGTAAATATATTCTTTTCACATGTTTTCCAAAGAATACCTACATTTTTCATATAATTTTCAAAGATCAAGATTATAGTTTTATTTGCATATTCTGTATATTTAAATCTTTCAACGGCACTATATTACTTCTATTCTATATACCAGAAATGTTAAGACGTTGATATTTTACATCATAATTTCATATTTAAATATTACTCTTTAGAAGTTTCTTTAAAATTCAATAGAATAACGGCACCGTTTCTCATCTTCATACATATTATTTTTCCTTCTTGTTTCTATTGTTTAAAGTTACCTCCGTGGCAATCTCAGTAAAAGTACGTTGTATATCTATTATGCAAAACGCTAAATTGGTCTTAAATATAGGTATTGAGAGGAACTTTACATAAGAAAATTCCAATTACTTTGTCTGCTTTACTCTGTACGTAGGTATGTATACATGGGATGTAAAATATTTGCATACAAGAGGTAAAATACCATATTTGAATCCTTCTCTGGCATAGATATTTATTAATTTCTTTATATAAAGTCCATAGTTATTGCGTGGTGGCTTAATAGGCTATTTCAGGTTGAATTCTCAACCATCACTTTTTATAGAATACAATACAAAATACAGTATCCAAATTAAGTTAATGCATGTGGATCTACTCCTTTTAGTGAAGTAGAGAGGCAATATTGTTAAATCTCGTTATCGCGACTAGATTATTATATATATATATATTACATTATTATACCAACTAAATTTTGTATTCTAAATCGATACAGTAAGGACAAAAATTAGTTCCCGTCCTAACCAACTTCATGGTTCCAGAATAATCCTAATACCTGAGATCTTAAAATACAGTAAACACTTGCTTGATATAGTTTAAACAACATCAAAATTGACTAAAAATATGCCAGTATGTGTACCACTGCGATATTAGGAAAACGCAATGTACGAGGGTGGTCCCAGGACTACCCGACCCAAAAAAGAAAGCACAAAAATTTCGGAAAGAAATATATTTATTTTTCAACGAAATCTCCTTTCCGCTTCATACACTTCTCCCAGCGATGTTCAATAAGTTGGATACGCTTTTTATAATAAGAACGGTCTTGCTCCTCAAAATAGCCATCAATTGCCAAAATTACTTCTTCATCGTTAGAAAATCTTTGACAACTGTGCTATTTTTTCAGGTTTGGGAACAGAAAATAATCTAAGGAGGCTAGATTTGGTGAATAGGGTGCTTCCAGATGAAGTCCTCTAAACTGCTTCTTTAAATTTCTATATAAGAATTTAGAAGAAACCAAATTCGGCTATATGGTGGGTAGTCCAACCCAAAAGAATTACACTCGCGGCGGATGGGTTAGGCAGGGGTTGGTAGCCTTGTAAATTCACTACATTGCCATAAAGAATGAGACCCTTTTGAACCTACTTGGTCCCCAAAAGACTGTGACCGTGAGATTTCAAATCGAATATTTTATAAAATCTTTTTGGAGACGGAGAATACTTAAGCACTCATTGCATAGACTATTTTGAATAATTTTTACATTAATATTTGACGGAGCCTCCTATATATTAATTGTTCTCTTGTCAAAAATTTGATGAAGCTGTGACTTTTAAATTTCATAAAACATTTTTTATTGCCAAACACTTTATATAACACAAAAGAATATACAAATAGAAGGCAAATTTGACGCATAAGTAGAAAAATGTCACTCCCGAACGTTACTAGACAATGCACGTTTAGTTTTCCATCATCGTTAGGTAGATTCAAAAGAGGCTGTTCGGAGAATCATCTTTTATATTTAAATTTGGAATTCCATCGTCCCCAATCTGGAACTATCTGAAATTTTTAATTGGAACTTATTTCAGAGTTTGTAAAACTTGTGTGCATGTGCATGCATTCTTTAATAATTACAATTCGCCTTAGATCCTTACAAAAATATAAAAACTAACTTCTAAGAAAAGTTAATTGTACTATGTTCTTGAAAAGATTACAGAAAAAGCGTATACAATTCTACTTTCTAAAAACCACAATTCTTTTTGCTTCGTATTTCATCTAAATAAAAATTCCTGGGCGATTTTAGATAAGTAGCTATTAAATGTTAGCTCACTATGAACCAATCAAGTTTATTTAATGATCTTATCGTTTCCTAATTTGTACTTGACTATAGAGAAACCGAGCAAATTGTTTAACATTATAAAATTACACTGCGATCGTTAAGTACTTGTATTATAAGAAATAACAAGTCGTCTCGATTGGGACTTCATTTAATTAACTGCTATCACATAGACTAATGATGACGGATAGCACGTAAAATGATTGTCAACTTCGGAGTTGGTGAATCTATCGTACTAAAGAGCGCGCCAAAATTTTAATGCCCTTAATAAATTATGTAGTAGCAGCAGCATTGCAGTATGAGAACGAAAGACACGTCGGCATACATATTTCGTTTTATTCCTAGTAAATCCATTAATATTTCAGCCTAAATGGGACACAAGGATGATTTATCTTCGAATACTTCACTTTCTAAGAAAGAAGAACATAGTAAAATGTGTCACCCGGATTTTATTTATTGTTTAACATATAAACACCGAACACATATTTTGTAATTTTGTAATGTTTTTTTGCTGAAAGAAATCAACTAAGACACATGTCCGCACTTTATGTTTAAATTCAATTACATAAATAGAATACGCATTGCATCACGAGTGTTCGCTAGTGGAAATATAATTAGTTTTCCCTGCCAAATAAGAATTAATAGCAAACTTATGTCATTACTATGTACATTTTCAAAAATTTTTGGAAATGTGGTACATACCCGTATGTTACAAATTCTTTGCTGAAACAATTTGTTTAGAACAACACAACTTAAAATCTAAAAGCATTAAAACTGCTATTTTCGAATTTACTCAAAGCCTGGTTACAACTTTAGATAAAAGAAAAATGGCCTGAGGTATGTTCTTAGATATGTCAAAAGCGTTTGATATATTGATAAAGAAATTAAATCGGTATGGACGCAAGTCGTAAAAGTCAAAAATGTAGCTAATGGTTCCGATATCGTATCTAAATAGCTATTGGTGACTATGGGTATACCGCAGGGCAGTATCTTGGGTCCTCTACTTTTTATTGTATTTATAAACGATTTGATATCTAATACTGTAAATTGTTTCGTTATTAATTATGCATATCATATCACTTTACTATTTAAAGCTGAAACTTATCCTGAATTGATAAAAAAAGGAAATTTTATAATGGAGAAACTAGAAAAGTGGTTAAGTGATAATAATCGCATATTAAATATAACAAAAACTAAATGCATACTTTTCGAAAGTTACCCTACTCATACATCACAAGACATAATATTACATAATAAAACTTATAATTTTGTAAATAGTGTCCCATTCCTAGGTATAACGATCAATGACTAGCTAAGTTTTACTGAACACGTCTTCAAACTAACCAAGAAACTTAGTAACACTAATTACGGTTTAAGAACACTGGTAAAGAATAGATATAAGAATATAGCTAAGCTATTTTATTATTCAAATTTTTATAGTCAACTTAGATATGGGGTCATTTTTAGAGAGCTCTTATCAGTAATTTAAAATCTGTCTTTGTAGTTCAAAAGCAAGCAGTACGAATACTGAATAATATGAGACACAGAGATACCTGCAGGGGGTGCTTTCAAACGAGAAAATATGCTAACTGTAGCAGTGTATATATTGGGTTGGCAACTAAGTACTTTCGGTTTTTACTGATAGAGAGCGTTGCTTTATTTTTTGTATAACGTATGTTAGTGTTGTACTTTACCGTTTGTCGCGTGATACTAGTCACATTGACGTAACTTCAGAAGCAAGTAGTGCGTGATTTTTATTAAAGCTATTAGTTGTGGGTTAATTTTAAATGGAGTGCAGAAACGAACATTTTCGACATATTTTACTATTTTATTTCCGTAAAGGAAAGAAAGCTGCTGCGGCTCACAAAAAGACATGTGAAGTTTATGGTGCTAATTGCTTAACAGAGCGCACGTGTCAGAATTGGTATAAAAAGTTCCGTTCTGGAGATTTTTCCCTCAAAATTGACCAACGTTCTGGTCGGCCTACTGAAGTTGATGATGACCAAATCAAAGTCATAATTGCAGAGGATCGTCATATAACTGTTCGAGAGGTTGCGGAGAGGTTACATGTATCGCACACAACAATTGAAATCATCACTGGTGATGAAAAATGGGTCCTGTACAGTAACATAGTTCGAAAACAATCATGAAGCAAACACGATAAACCAGCTCAAACCACATCGAAAGCTGAATTGCATCCAAAAAAGATCATGCTGTCAATTTGGTGGGATTACAAAGGTGTTGTGTTTTTTGAGCTGCTTCCAAGGAACCAAACGATCAATTCTGATGTTTACTGTCAACAATTAATAAAACTGGATGAAGCAATCAAAGAAAAACGGTCAGAATTGTCAAATCGGAAAGGTGTAGTTTTCCACCAAGATAATACAAGGCCTCACACATCTTTGGCAACTCGTGGGAAACTATTGTTGCTTTGCTGGGAAGTGATGCCACATCCCCCATACAGCCCTGATCTAGCACCATCTGATTACCATTTATTTCGAAGTTTGCAGAATTCTTTGAATGGTAAAACTTTGACAAATGATGATGACCTTCACTCGCACCTGGTTCAGTTTTTTGCTGATAAGGACCAGAAATTTTATGAGCGCGGAATCATGCAGCTGAAAGAAACATGGCAAAAGGTCATTGAGCAAAATGGAAAATATATAATTGATTAAAAACTATTCTTTGTTTAAAAAAAGTGTTCTATTTTATACTACAAAACCGAAAGTACTTAGTTGCCAACCCAATATATGAATGTATTAAATTCGTTTGGGTTCATTCAGAAATTTTTGAATCCATAACTGTAACATTAACTTACAATACCTGGCACAGCCTAAAATATCTATATCCTCGCCATAGACTGTCGTTATATCAACGTGGAGCATACTACTCTGGCATGAAATTATTTAACGAATTGCCCGGAGAAATAATATCCTTTGAATATTACAATGCAATGAAAGGTAAATTGTAATAATTATTTTGCAAGATAGAGGCATTCTCGTTAGAGGAATATTACAACTATTTAATGGTACAGTAGATCTAGAAATGCTTTGTTACTTTATTTGACTTATTTTCATGTACAGACTTTAGAATTTAAATGATTGTATTGTCAGTCCACTGAAAATTAAATAAGTGACTATGACAATGTCTTTACCGATTGTGTGCACTATGGTTAGTACTTTATGTAGTTCATTGATATGGAATAGAAACTAGTGTTTTGAGCTTTAAAATTAATAGTAATAGCAAATATCTCTAAATACACAAATTGTTAAAATTGTCATTTATTTTATTTTTCAATTATTGCATATAACAGCTGTTTCAATATAACAACGTCTTCAGATCTTTGAAGTAAACGAAATTCTAATGTACATTGTAAAGGCCGGAGGATACCTTGCCTTTTTTTTAATAATAATATTTATTAACAGCTCAACAGAGACAACAAAGATATAGCAAAAAAATACTCAGTCTGTCGCAGATAAAACCCAACTTTTCTAAAATAGAAACATAAACTTACTATTTTAATAAAATTCATTTATTTTATTCAAATTAGTCACCTTCCGCTTCAATACAACGTTTTTTCCCGGTCAATTAACATGTCGAATGAATTTTTAACTTCATCTTTAGAGATGTCTTTCAAGATCGCTGTCGACTCCAATTTAATGTCGGCATAACGCTGTCCTTTCATCGGCAAATGTAATTTGGAGAATAGATTGAAATCACAGGCGGCCAAATCGGATGAAAACGGTGAATAGTTGATAGTTAAAATGCCATTTATAGTTAGAAAATCAGTGATAAGCGTAGATCTATGAAATAGTGCATTATTATGTAACAAACGCCAGCTGCATTCGATGCTGAAGGTCCACAAAACATATACGCACCAAGATGTTGCTACTTGCCACACAGCCCGTGCAAGCATGGCTTTATTGCGAGAACAATTCGGCGAACTTTTAATTTCATGTAATGGACCTGTGCAATGGCCCCCTAGATCATCTGATATCACACCTTTGAACCTTTTCCTTTGGAGCTACGTAAAGTTCAAACTCTATATGGATAAGCCAGCTACGATTAAGCAATTGGAAGCCAACATTACTCGCGTTAGTCGCCAAATCCACTTGAAATGCTCGAACTCGTCATCGAAAATTGGAGCTTCAGAATGGACCATGCTAAGTGCAGTTACGACCAACATTCGAAGGAAATAATTTTTAAAAAGTAAATGTCAAAAATAGTTCTTTTGTATGATAATAAAAATACCCGATAAAATTGAAGTTTTTATTTTTTTTTGTTTTTGAGAAAAGTACTCCTTGGAATAGGTGACAGCTTTTTAGGAGGACTGAAGGTCTTATTTGGCCGCTGCATTTATTCTTGTTTCCATTCAGGATCATAATGACAAATTCAAGTTTAATCTTCAGTGATTTGTTGTTAATAAAATCTTATTCAGCTCTGGGTTAGTACATTGACCTAATGACCAAATGCACTATATAAAAATGATTTATCATTGTAAAACTCAATTTCTCAAAATTTTCTTTACATCAAACTAAGACATATTTATTTTGTAACAGACATCCTTTATAAAAAGAGATTTCTGTATAATTACTGTACATGGCAAGTGATAATGTAGGTTAGCTACTATTGGGTTTTTGAAAGAGAATACTATGTTTTAAAATATACGTATTTTAGTGATAGGTTTCTCGTCTTCATTTGTAAATAAATTAAACAAATAATGTTTGTGTATTACTAACATTGGGTGGTCGCAGATCCACGCCATTTTCAGGCAATTAAATGTCGCGTGTCCACAACTCTGACATAAATACGACGTGTGTTAGAAATGCTGATCTTACGCGAACGCGTGGGTAACTAACTGATTGTTCAAGTATGCCAACGCGATAAATTAAATTGCGATCGTGTTGAAATTATTGTTTATCGTTTTGTGCAGATAAGAGTGCATACAGAAACTATTAATCAAGCGGTTTAAATGCTGTGTGCTTATGGAAAAGATATTTGAACAACTTAATAGACTTTTAGGACATACACCTCTTTTACATATTAGGATAAATATATAATTTATAAATTTATTTCTTCAAAAGTTGTAGAAATAAACCGTTTTTCTGTATACATGTTGATGTATATATCATAACATTGTTATAAATTAGTGAAAGGCGAGCACACCAAGTTTCTCAGGACATTGTAAAATAGCTTACGGTAGTAAAAACAATTGGCTCCCATATACATTGTAACTTAATTATCAGTTGTTTACAGTAATAATCTTGCTGGCGTTAAACTTGTCTTAAATAATGTACAGTTACTGGACCATCAAATTAGAGATCCTGCTATGTTTATAAGGCGTAAGTATACAGTTTAAAACAGCAAGTGTTTGCAATAAATTATGCAACTTTATTGTCTTTTCAGGATGAAACGCATTTATGAATCATTTCGAAGGAAAAAACTTGATACGCGTTCGTATGTTACTCTATTTGTTACGTATTTTAGGTCATAGGTTATGTGATGTTTATGATTATGGATAATAAAATAATATCTAATGTACAGTCTGCTAATTAATTAATGTCTCCCATTGATAAAGCATCTTTAACCTGATAGTCTCATTTCTTTCACTTTACCTAGTACAGACGACATTATAATCTTGTCATTTTATCTAGTATACTCTCGATTTTACTTATAAAAACTGTTCGTGAAGCATGTTAACAAGTAGCCATGATAAAATGTCACACTTTTGTTTACCTAACAGATACCTTTTGATACATATTAACATTACTACAGTAGGGTATATTATTTACCTAGTATAATATGTGTTCCTGTATGTAATTAATAATTTGTTCCTTTTGTTAATCATAGTTCTACTCAACGTTTTTCACTTATATTTCTTGCGTCTAACTTCTCTCGTAAATGCATTTTGATCTATAGCTTTCCTATACATGTTTGTGTTGCTTACATATTTTATAACGATGTCGCCTTTTTCGTGTTTTTATAGTTTTGTTCATTTTTAGATCTAAAATTTATGTTCTATTTGAGTTCACCTCTTTCTGGTGATCGTTATAGAACAACAATTTTTGTTTTACACTCACACGTTATCGTAATTATTGTTATTCTGAGGGTCGTGTCAATATCAAGTTTTATGTACGTTCTCGCAAGTCTTGTTTTGCTAGGATGCCTTTGTGAAGTATTATCTAGCTGGCGTTTAGTTCTTAAATTGTTTATAGACTTGAATGTTGTTAAACTTCTAATTAGGTACATTAAATTTAATGTAAAAAAATTTTTGTAATATAAAATATTGTAAACGAAACCTGCTCCAGGACCTTTTAGTACCTTTTAGAATTTGGAATACAACCCCCCCCCCCCCCCCCCCAATAGGAATTGGTATATTTCAAAATAACAAACTAACCCTAATCTCATAGAATATTTACGAACAACAGCTTGTTCAAATCATTGTACTTTTGTCAACCCTGTCGGGACATTACAGAGACATTATACTTTATGTAATTCATCTGATTCCGTAAAATACCTATACTTATATATTTCTGCATTATAAGGGATGATTCGTTTGGGAGCACTTTTTTCAAAAATAAAAAAAAAATAAAAACTTAAATTTTATTATATATATATATTATATTTATTATCATACAAAATAACCATTCTTGACATTTATTTTTTAAAAATTATTTCCTTCAAATATTGGCCCAAACTGCGTCTCGTATGATGCATTCTGAAGTTCCAATTTTCGATGACGCGTTCGAGCATTTCAAGCGGTAATGTTGGCTTCCAATTACTCAATCGTAGCTGGTTTATCCATGTAGACTTTGGACTTTACGTATTCCCAAAGGAAAAAGTCGAAAGATGTGATATTACATGATCTAGGCGGTCATTGCACAGGTCCATTACGTGAAATTAAACGTTCACCATATTGTTGTCACAATGAAGACATGCTTTCATGGGCTGTGTGGCAAATAGCGCTATTTTCTTGGAACCAAATGTAGTTGAAATTACAGGCTTTGATTTCAGGTAGTAAATTGTCCGCTATCATGGCGCGATAACGCGTGCAATTTACAGTTACGTTGCGGCCGTCTTCATTTTCAAATAAATGTGAACCGATGATTCCAATTTCCCATAAATGACACCAAACCGTGGTTTTGTCTGGATGTAATGACAGCTCTTGAACCTCTTTGTGTTGCTCTTCATTCCAAAGACGACAACTGTGACTTATTGACTTAACCATTATGCCAGAAATGAGCCAGCCTCATCCCTGAGCAAAATTTTAGTAAGAAACATTGGATCTTCTTCAAGATTTTCAAGAGCCCGAAGACTGAAACGGTGACTATCCGAAAAGTCAGGCGCTTTCTGTTCTCGGACAAATTGAATTTTGTGTGCTTTTAAACCAAGATTCTTACATAAAAAACGCCACCTTGGGGCATACGGCAAGTCAAGCTTTTGAAATCTACAACGAATAGATTCTTCACGGTTATCGCGAACACTATCAACCACCATCGCTATATTTTCTTCACTACGTCATGGATGTCGTCTATTTGGTCACGTATTATCTATCCAATAATGAAAATTGCATTTCAAATTTGTCGATGATATAGCGAATTATGCGTTAGGTGGGCCGATTACGTTGACTATAAGTTGCTTTAAGACCACGGAGCACATTTCTCGTGAGTTGCTGATTTTCGTAATGCAGCTGAATAATTTGTGGACACTATGCCGGACCAAACCTTTCCATAATAAAATGTCATACAATACTTAACTAACAGAGCGTGAAAGTTTGACACGACTCAAGTCTATCTGTCAAAAAAATCTTTATTGAAAAAAGGTCCTTCGTAATGAATCACCCATTAAAACGAAGTTCACTTAAATATAGTTCCCTATATGTGAACGCTACTGTATTCATTTCCGTAAAACTTAATGTTATGAAAGGAAAACCTATAAAATTTTTACGAACCCAGATATGACAAGAAGGAAGGAATATATATGGCACATTGATAATATTTTATCATTTTATCAACATCCGACGCAGATGTGCTTTCTTTGGCAGTTAAAGAAGTATTAAGGACCGGCATAAACTTTTTCTTTAACGATTCATTGATATTGCTAGTCCTTTATTGAGTTCTAAAATTTAAGAAGTTAGCATTAACAAGTTCTCTTGAGAAAGTCAAGTGGAAGTCACCCCCGCCTATTTAAAGCATAAATTTCAAATTTCTATCGAAAATATACGCGAGAGACTTAAGGACGCATAAATTTTCAGTTCAATATAGCAAAACTGACATAGACGCCGCTAAATCATATTTTAATAATAAGCGAAATTAATTTAACCGAGAAAATTGCAATATGCAAATACGTATGCATGTAATATGCATATGGTAGAATAAATTGAACAGAGGAGAAGAATCCGTTTGCATATTTGTACTTTGTACACGTTTGTAAGTGATGCTAATTGCAACAGAATACAAAATAAGGTATCCTTACTTTCAAGCCATCACAGCATGTTAAGATGCTAATAATATTAATGTAGTATATGAGGTAGTACTGGGCTAAAAGTATTAAAAATTTACATTAAAGAAATAGACTACTTTTCAAAGTGAAATAGTTAAGTACCAGAAGAATTCTCATAGGTATTCTACAATACTTTGATAACTAAAGAACGAACGTAAAATAAGCTGTATGCAGTAAACTCAATAATTATGACAATTCGCTTCCGTCTTATCTTTCTATACAGATAACGTAACAACGGGTCTATTGTATTAGTCAGAATTATTACAAAAAGCGCATTAGATACAAATGAATCGAGAGCCAACGCATTTAAACGTTAGATGTGTATATGTATATAAAGGTGTCCCAAAATTAACGCAAGACTTGAATTAAATAGAAAACACAGTTTTTAGTCTTTTGTGTTATTTATGGAATAACACATCGGGCAAATGACCTCCACGGCTTTGCATGCATATACGCACTCGTTTGTCGAAATTTTCCATGACCATTATACATAAATGTGGCTGAATTTCGTTGATGCAGCATTGAATCTCCTCCTTTAATACACGGGTGGTTGTAGGTTTGTTGACATAGACCTGTTATTTCAAATAACTCCATAAAAAGAAATCTAATGGTGTTAAATCACATGGTCCAAATCTAGGAGGCCAACGGTTCTCAGAACCCTTCAAAAGATCAATTGTTTAATCACCGAAATATAGCTTTCAGAATCTCATCCTCAGTAAATTTCTATTGTAGCTGTTCTCCAAGTTTTCCACCTATATTACCTAATTTTGATGAAATAATTAATTTACTATTTGTACTTTCAAAGCATGGAACGGAAATTTACAAATTTCTAAAGATACATTCGATAAACTGCAATTATTACTGAACTCTTTGTAGTTGTTAAAGTTATTTCTATTCAGCAATGTTACAAGGGTCATTTTATAGATGTTCAACAAAATCTTGTAAGTTGACAAAATTTTTGGAACAAAATTTACATTCTCTGCAAAATTCATATGCCTCTATTCATGATCCACATCTTGCAATTACCATAAAGAATGGTGAACATCTTTCTTTTCTTATAATTCTTTAAAATTAAATATCAGTTTATCTATATTCAAAAATTTATTCAGGATGTATTCGCTAAATCAGTAATAAACTAAACTACTCTATCAAAGCATCTAATGTAGCTATTAATATAAGCCAATGTTGAACTTTCGCATCTTTTACATCAACAAGATTTTGGATCTTTTTATCCAAAATAGTAGTCGATATAACTTGAAACTTATTGATTGCATTTTTATGTTGATCAAGGTAATAATTATTAAAGCCCAAACAACCAAGACATTAAGGAACCAATCGATAGCCTTCTTTGTTGTCTTACTAACGTCGATTAAATGCTTAATATCCGTTTCAGCGGTCTATTCATAAATAACAGAAACGTCATTACATCGATTTTGTATTTCAATTTAAAATTAATTAAACGATTAAAGGAGATTCGGAAATAAATTTCACGAATTGAAAACACGAAAAGGGAAATAATACTTTGGCGAGTCTATACGAAGCATCTTTCCATTTTCGCATCCCGCCGACAACATTCCACGTAACATCCGCTAAAATTTCCGAATATTTCTAACTCTAAGTTGCGCAGGTAAGCAAAATAATTAACATTTTAAAAGCGTCTCCCTTATACGCACTTTAATGTTGTTTCACATAAATTATAATCAAGTCAGCTGGAGGAAGACAAGAAAGTGGAGAGACGTGAAGATGGGAAAATGAGTTGAATTGGGAAGAACTCCAACAGAGAGCAAATATTCAACGCAGTATATCCACATCACTTCGGTAAACTTTATGAAAACCTCTTAAAGTATTAAACTCTGTGTTAAAATAGTTTCTCAAGTACTTAAAGTTTCAAACATATTCGGCACTAAATGATTTATTATGAATTTGTTATAGATTCCGGGAGTAACATTAATTAGATTAGCGGGCGTTCGGGTCGCGAATTATTGGCGCGCGAAAGTTCCTTGGTTATTAGGAGAGTCGGAAAGTCAAGTTTGTTAATTATTACTATACAGTTTTATTTATGAATATTGGAATTTTAAGTTTATTGCTTGACTTGGTGAAAATCGTAAAACATTATATAATTAGAAGCAGGCTTATAAATACAGCGTAGTTTGTTTGCATATTTTATTATATCAGTGCACATTTTTTAAAAAAGTAATCTAAGAGAACGTAATGTAATGACAGCTTAGTGTTCTTTAATTTGGAAATAGTATCTAGAATTGAATAATTTTCAGAAATTTGCTCTATTTGAGCATGGATTTCAGTATCTGGAACCAGCCGCTGACTTACTGAAATTGCTTGAGCATCTTGCTGATTTAAATTTAAGATAAATGTGTAAAAATTTCTCATAATTTAAAACCAACTTAAAGCCACGTTCCTCGTCTCATCAATATCGGCTGTGGTAGCTGAGAAATGTCCGGACAAGCCTGTTTAAACTCACGAATGCGTCGAATGCGTTTTGGAGATTTAATAAAAGCCTTTTCGGTAGAAGCTAGAAATTGGTCTACTTTTGGAAACTGTTTCTAATAAATCTAATAAATTCAGCTACAAGATGACATGCATGGTGCAAACAAGTTACATGAAGCAATTGAGGATAAGATTGTTTTAGTAACTTTTCAGCTTTAACCATATTCGAACCCCCGTAACTAACATTACAGGTTGTATTGCCGATACATTGAACTTCTCAAAGGTATGTTTTAGAGCTTTTACCTGCGCCTGTCATTAGTAATATTCTACTACGTAAAGACGAGCCAAGGAAATCTCGCCGTTATCTAAATTGCGCAATAACATATTTAAAATACTATTCTTTCTTGCACTCGTTGTTTCATCTACCGTTAGCCAGGTAATTTGATCTTTTAACTCTACGTTTATTCGATGCATAATCGTGTTTTTCACCCGAGGAATATAATACTGTAACTGACCTCTTGTTAGCAATCTCTATTCCGGAACGTATTTCCCCTAAAGGTTTCGAAATTCTTCATTGTCTACAATATTTTGTGGAATGTTGCACATACTTAACATAAAAATAAAGTCATATAGAAATTTATAATATGGTACATCACGTTACGCATTTACCCGGTGTTGTTAGCTATTAACATGTCTCTTGCGCACAAAAATACTGTACGATAAAATGTTGATATTGCAAACAATATATTTAATAATAGTGCCAGTGTATTCTAATGTCGAAAATCCGTTAAGAAATCTATTAACACTCGTCGAACATAACAAAGAACGCTGTCGATTCGCCATCATTAATCTAATCCGGCATTCATACACATACCATACGTATATGAGTCTCGATTTCGGATATATTCAACCGCTTTCGAAATATATCATCGCCACCAATAAGTGCCCACATTGAAATGAATAATTGAGTCAACATTGGAAGAGACTCGTATATTATTTTTTGATCACATAATGTGTTACATTTCTTCCAGTTTTCAAATAGCATTGATGGTCTCCTACTACATACTACATTAATGATACAGTTTTTCAACTTCTATAACTGTTGTCAATATTGAATATTCACGTCTAGTAGAACAATTTAATCCATGTAAAGTAAGAAAAGTCTCCAGATTATGTTATAAAGTGCTATGAAATAAACGAGCTAATAATATGCCTTCTAAAGTAGAACTGATTATAAAAGAGAACTTCAGAATCAATTTCCCAACAAATACATTTTTACAAAACAAATTTAACCAGCAGATTATCTTTGTGAAAGCTTTCATAGTATATGTAAACATGCTCTCTCAGTTTCTTGCTTGATATCATACTATTAATCACAGCTGGAAGGTTATTGAAGCTTACACAAATTTCATATTTAGCCTAGCTTTAGTATTTCCAAACATCGGCCTCCGAAAGCGCAAATATAAACATGAAATGTGTATTTTGCGTGAAAATTTTCGATAAACGGAAAATATAATTCCCTAAAGATGCTGTTTATTTGACATGTGTATTATATAAAATGTTAAAGATCCATGGTTTTGTTATTTAAAAGCAAAATAATGTTGATCGTGAGACGATATAAAAGGAAAGTTTTTAAAAAAAAAATGAAGTCGCAGAAAATAAAAACGAATTTTCTAACAACATGTGACTAGATACGTTAAGAATAAGCAGAAACATTTATTGATGTTGGCAACTTAGTTGTTTGAATGCCATTAAAATTATAAAGAAATATTTAGAATTATATTTCGAATCGACAGATTCTTCCAATGTTAAAAAGCCTAAGCAGCAGTCAATAAAATTTTAATAAGGATATCGTAACAATTTTGTGTCTAATTTTTGTCGTTTTAATCCCATAAGTGGCTATATATATATATATATATATATATATATATATATATATATTGTATATAACCCCTTTCCACATTAATTTTCGTATTCTGTACACGTAGTTCAAAAACTAAGTTTTCACTATCAGTATTCATTTCGGCTTTCGGCGGTACAAATCGTGTACGAAATTTGTTTCGCTCAAAAATGCGCGCAAAACAAATTCCTTACACTGAAAGTTATCTGCTGCGTGATGTAACTTAGTTGTCAAAATATTACACAGAATCGCATACGGAATTTAAAACGCACACTTGTTTTTACACTTTTAGTGTCCGTTTAATTATCTGCTGATGATGACAAATGGTGTACGAAATTCTATACAGCGGGTTTTGCCGAAAATGAATGTGACAGGGGTTATATATCAGCTGATAATGACTTAGTTATCGAAATACGAATACAGCATACGAAAATGAACCTTAAGTGATTAAGTTAATCAACCACAGGCTCCATCTTTTGTCAGTTTAATGGACGACATAAAATAAATGTATCGAAATTACTTGACACTGGAATTAAATATTATATTTCTCCTTCACGTGCTAAGAAATTCAATGAGTCAATAATATATTGTTTATTACAGGTCGGATTAAAAAATATTTTTAAGCACGAAATATTTCGTCTGTATTCGCACGATTTCTTAGTTGCAGGTACATTAGCAGGTAAGTGAGAAAGAACTTACTCTATCAGAAAGGAATATTTTATTTATTTTATAACAAAGAAAACTTAATAAGGATGGATGGAAAAGGCCAACTGAAAAATATTTAGGAAACAAAATCTGTTAAAAAAAACAAAAGTGAGAAACCTAAATGAAAGTGTAACAGTAGCAGTGAAGAGACTTTAAATAAGAAAAGGTAAAGAAAAAACTCAGTCAACGAAAATGCAGAAAACAGAAGAAAATTGGGGAAATTTATGGAAAAGGAAAGAAAATGAAAAAAAGGTTTTGATGATATAATTTAATTTCCATATTTGTACTATAAATGGGAACTATCAACAATAAATAATTTTATTACAGGTTACAAGTACTACATCAACCAGGAAAGCTAAGGTATTTGAAGCCAGAAGAATTGAAAACAATATAAATGAAAAAAATAAAAAAATAAGAAAGGAATTTGCAGTGGAATCAGTAAAGAAAATTTTAGAAGAAAAAGCTGATGGTTAAACCACTTATAAAGTGTGGATGGAAAAAGGCTAGTGAAAAATATTTTAGAGACAAAACCTGTTGGAAAATAAAAGAGAAGCTTGAACAAAAGTAGAACAGTGATATTGAAAAGATTTTAGCTAAGAAAGAGAAAAATTTGTATTCAACCAAGAAAATAGCAAACAACAGAAACAGTACATGAAATTTTTAGGAAAATAAAGGGAAAAAGATTATGATGATTTAATTTGATTTGTATAAATGAGACCTGTTGAACAATAAATGTTATTAGTACAACCTGCAGGCAATACATCAACCAATGAAAACTAAGAATAGGTGAAACGTGTGTTGGCTGTAATGGGAAATTTAAAAACATTCCACGTAAAGTAACCAATTCTCTTATATTTATTATATTTAATGGCGTATCTGCAAATTTTCAAAAAATTTTTTGGTCAAAACTTTGCAAACAAAATTCTTTAATATAAATTTTCCCCAAACTTAAATCTTCAAAAAGATATGTCTACTATGGATTAATTATTTACAAGAGAACCGTTACATCCTATTCAGTAAAATGGAATAAATTATCGGATATTTTAGGGGCTCATTATTAATTTACTTATTTTTCAGAGGGCTATTAACTTTGACGTAATTATTTCGAACCAAGGCGCTAAAGCGGAACACATTTATTAAAATAATTTTTTTACGACTTAAGTCAGTTGTAACAAGTCCAGTCCAACCGTGCCATCATATATTCTAGTCGAACGTTATTATTTATTTTAATTTCGAAATTTATTAAAAGATCAGTCCGATAGGTGGAGTTATCAATTCAGCACTGGTATAATCTATGATGCCACGGCATCGGCATAGAAATAATATTTAAACATTGGAATATAAATGTGTAGTCACGTATATAGAAAGGCGGTGATCGTTTTGAATCCTATACCTGAGCTTGTTTATAATATTTTATAATAAAGTCGAGAAGGGAAAGAGAGTTCATCTAAATGCATGAACCGTCCGGTCTTGCAGTGAATATTCTCGTGGATACTGGCTCACCCGCTGTTTGGTAAATAATCATTTTCCACTCATATTAATGTTTGTTTGACTATGGCGTTTTCTCTCTCTTTTAAAGTCTCGGTAATAAGAAGATTCCGATTCAAATTGCCGACTATCAAATACATTTCCTTTTTCAAATTCGAACATAACAGCGTGGCATCGGGAATTTAGTTTAAAAATTCTGTCCGCATTAAAATAGGTTTCGGATTTTTACGACATCGATGGTGTAAAAAATTTTATTAGAATTCACTTTAATAGCTATTGGGATGTTCTATACATTTAACACGTTACTTATATTTCAAACTATATCATAGTTACATACTTGAATAAAGTACATGTTAATAATTTCAATTCCAAAGACGTCTAAAAGTAAAGGGTGTCTCAAATTTCGAGATATTTTTTAAGAATAAATAAAACACATAATTTGCATTCACTTTCAAAAACTTTTTATTGGTAATTGAAGTATCAGTTATGACATTTATATGCGAAAAATAATATCTACCAAATGGCTTCCTCTTGCTGTTCCACAGACGTCCACTCTTTTGTTAAAATTTTCAAACACATTTTGACATAATTGAGGCTCTATCTCACCAATGGCACAAGTAATTTCATCTTTCAAAGCAGGAATTGATTGTGGTTTGTTTTTATAAATCTGACTTTTCACATAACCCCAAAGAAAATAGTCTAACGGTGTCAAACTACATGATCTTGGTAGCCAATTAACATCACCGTTTCTTGAGATTACACGTCCAGCTAATTTTTCTCTCAATAAATCAATTGATTCGTGTTCAAAGTGAGGTGTAACGCCATCCCGTTGAAAACACATATCCTCTAATTCGGTTATCATCCAACGATATCGATCACCATTTACAGTTACAGCTTCACCAGCAGCATTTTCAAAGAAGTAAGGTCCAATTTTACACCACCTGACCATAATGCACACCAAAGAGTAACTCGTTTAGGATGCATAGGTTTCTCATGAATAATTCGTGGATTTTCCTCACCCCAGATACGGCAACTTTGTTTATAAACATAGCCACCAAGTTCAAAATGTGCCTCATCGGAAAACATTATTTTTTGAGGAAAAGCAGCTGGCATTGATGAAATTGACAAATGAACGACGATTTAAATGATCTAATAGCTTCAGTTCCTGTGTTACTTGAACTTTATATGTCTTCAGAGCTAAATCCTTGTGTAAAATACGCCATGTTGTTGATCCACTAAGTCCAAATTGTTGTAAACATCGTCTAATGGACATTTCACAATATTCAGCAACACTTTCACGAACCAAAGAAATATTTTCTTGTGAACGACCACTACGAATGTATTTTTCACTTTTTTGATCTTCCACGAAACCGGTCTCCTGAAACTTTTTAATAATTCGACCAATAGTGCTTTCAGATGGACGATTATGTAAACCATAAAATTCACGTAATTTTCTAAAAACTCATTTTACAGAACGCTGATTTTCATAAAATAATTCAACAATTTGAACGCGTTGTTCTACCGTGTACGAAGCCATTTTTATAAATGTCATACATCACACAATGCCCACATACCCAGACAAATTCAGTGCGCTATCTATATTTTATTTATTCTTAAAAAACCGCGCAATTTGAAACGCCCTTTATAATTCTTTGAAAGTATAAAAAGTGTGATGAAATAATATGCTACAGAACAAAACGCCTGGAGAGTATTATAATCCAAATGATAATACAAAGCAGTAAGGGAGGACAAAGCTAGACTAACTGACGAACACTGGAATGTCCGAAACGATCGTCTTAGTCACTGCTTTAGTCTGCAGTGAGTTATTCCATTAATTGCTCTCCTGCTCACTTATATGCATGTTCTGTTACATTTTCTTAAAGTTATATAAGTTCTTTCGCTTCTATACGAGAAATGGATGTATTGTTTTGTAACACTATATTATGATATGCTTTGGTGTTTTACGTTACATAGTAGGTGTTGGATATCTTGTCGGAAGTGAACAAGATTGTATGAAGATCTGTAGCAGTTTATGCAGTATAAACTCTATGCTTAACAAATCAGTAGACTGTGCGAAGGAAAGTTTATTAAAGGCATGTATTGTCTCAGGAAAGTATTTAAGAGCCATACAGGCGGTGAATTTCAGTTGAAGGGATAAAATGAATACAAATAAGATGGTATAAGCACATAAATGGAAAAAATAAAGACGTAAATGTAAAGAGAATCATTATTATTATTATTATCATTATATAAGAAGAACGGGAATAATAAGACGAAACATAAAAAATGAAACGAAGCATAAATGAAGCAAGAAAATACAATAGAATATAGAAGTAATAAAGGAAGTAGTTGGGTAGCAAATGGAACCCAAAAACTTACACCTTCGTTAAAAAAAATTAGTTCTAAAAACTCTACAAGGAATGGCTCCAGTTGTGAAGGGAATAGGAACGTATAATCTGGTACATGCAAATTTGCAATGACATATACTTTATAAATATCAACATTTTCTTTAACAGATCTGTCCTTAGCAAATAGAAATCTGTGATTTCTTATGTGGTTCCTATTATTATACAATAGCCACACGTACTCATTACAAACCTCGAAGACCGACGAGTTGGAAACAAAGCAGGTTTATTACGTCTGGTGTATTAGAAGCACCTGGATGGTCACTAATGTGATTAAGTGATTAATGATAGGCTTCAATTATCTACTGTTACTTCAGAGTTACCAGTAAGCACTCATTTTGCAACAGGTCTCGATTTAAACCAAGAAGCTTCAGGCTCGTGGTCTAGACACTAATCCACTATATTACCACAGCTTCCAGTATTTATTATATTATAAAAATAGAAGAATTTTGTATTTATTAGGTGGGATTAATATTTGTATATCGTGGCTAATTATTATTTATTATTGAAGTCGCGTAAACCTGGAGATGATTAATTGCGTTTGTAGTTAGTCGTCTGCAAAAAAAATCAAACACAATTAACAAAAAGCACACATATTTTACAGAAAAGTGGTACGCACTTTTCGTATAGGCAAGAATGCTGTAGGTCGCGAATAACCGACTCAGGGAGCCTTTGCTTATATGGGCAGCAACTCGTGGCCCACAAGCTAAATCGTCGGAGATACTTACATGTTCATAAAAGGGTGCCAGGAGCAAATATCACACGTAAAGTCTCTTAGTAGGCCGCAGCTCTATTAACCCAATAAGTTGCCGAAGAATTTCCTTCAAGATATACAACGCAACAAAAGAACACTCAATATAAAGAATAATTCTTTATTTAAATAATAAGTCAGTCAGTAAATTTGTAAGGAACTGATACGACGTGAAAAAAATTAAAGAACGAACATGAAACCAATATTCCTGTGTTACAGTCAAACAACGTAATTATTTCAAATAGTAGTTCGCTCCTCCATATACTTTACAGTAAATAATACAATATCAAGTGATATTACTTAAATTTTAGTGCGAATGACGTGTTAAATTAAATATTAACTCAGAAATATTTCAGATAAATTGCAAACTGTATACTGTTTCTTATAGGATGAATACATTCTCATTTTTTGACCATTCAATTTTCGTTTATCATGCTCTATAATCTCAATTTACTAAAATATATAAGGATAGAAAATATACTCCATTGTTATAATAACTCAATATAACCTAAATCCATGAGTTAAATTACATTAATACAGATGATGCGTTTGCTATTTAGCTCAGAAAATCTGTATTTTGTGTCAAAATTAACATCTGTTTTATCTATAAATTTTCTAGTACGGTCGCTCTTAGCAGTTTTGACTGTTTTCTTGTGGACTATGCCATGTCGTAAGTATATCATACAGTAAACTGGCAGCTGATCATTGTGATAGTCACCATGCTACCTTCTAGAAGGTGTCGGAATGTGTGACATCTTATATTTGTCATGGTAATGTTTAAGTGGCACTTCACTGCATATTCAATGAATGTAGATGAACTTTACACATTTCCTATTATTGTCATCATATAAAAAACATATGAGTAGTATGGGTAGACATGTACATGCTTGTTGGTAAATCTCTTTATGTTGTCTTGCAAGAGTAATATGTTTAATAAATTAATGAATAGATAATTAAACTCTAAAATGAAGTTCTCTAAGGATTAACCTACGAGGGTTGCCGTTTATATTTCTGGAGTAGCAAAAAAAAAAATTTTATTTTCTAAAATAGTTTTATTGCTTTCCAAAATATTCTTGAAAATCAATGCAGTTTTGCATTTGTTTAAACCAATCCGAAAAGCATTGTTGCCACTGTGAAGGTGGTATCTCCATAATATGAGTTCATGCTTCAACTGCCTCTTATTTTTCACATGTAGGAACAAAAAGAAACCACAGGATGCTAGATCAGGGCCGTACGGCGGATGGCTCATCAATTCAATGTTTTACCTGGTCAAATATACAATTGTTCTAACGGATCTATGAGAGCTCGCATCGTCATGGTGAAGAATGTTCTGTCGTTTTCGGTTTGTTTTCCTTATTTCGCCAAAAACTTTTGGCAAACACATAGCTGTGAACCATTCGGAATTAACCGTTCTACAACTCTCTAAACGCATGGTTACAACGTGACCGGTTTGACCGTAAAAACGGGCGACCATTTTGTTTTGATGTGCTTGATAATGCGCTGAAACTTGTGTTGGTTTTGGCTCATTTTGGAGTACCCACACGGTCGACTGCTGTTCACTATGAGGCTCAAACGTGTAAATCCAAGATTCATCACCTGCGACGACTTTAAATATGTTCTTTGACGCACCGTCATTGCATTTTTTGTGCATTTCTTGGCACCAATCAATGCGAGTCCTTTTTTGAGCGATTGTCAAATTAAATGGTACCCAATGTGAACATAGCTTCTTAATGGATAAATATTCATGCAGGATCTTATGCACACTGGTGTTACTAATAACTAGAGATGCCTCGATGTCACGGTATGTCACATGACGGTCTTGCATTATCTATTCAGACACTGCATTACTGTTTTCCACCATTTGTAGGACGACCTTCACGAAATTCATCGTCCAAAGAACGCCGTCCAAGTTTGAATTCACGATACCAACGATATACTGTAGTTTTCGATGGTGCTTCATCACCATATAAAGAATTCAGCTCGTCGATGCATTCTTGTTGAGATAATTCACGCCGCAAGTTATGAAAAATAATTGCACGAAAATGTTCGCGAGTTAATTCCATTTTTTCGCTAACATAAAATTTTCAAATTTCTGTCAACAATAAAAATAGCGACCGGATAATAAAACTGTCAAGGTAAGTATATTGTCAAAAGTGACAAACTTCACGGTGCAATCATCAGATCGGAGGCAACACTAACAGTGTCTCCAGTTCCCGAAATATAAACGGCTATCCTCGTATACAACAAATCTACCATGATATAAACTTGTGCCCTAACATGAACTTAATTTCGATCATTCTTAGATGTGTTGAATCTTATTTCTATAGTAAAAATATTAGTTGCTAAGAATTATTATTTGCTTGTATGTATGAATAGAATAGTAGTTCTTATTCTGTAAAAAGAACCTTCTGTTGGACAAACAAAGATATTATTATAAGAGTCACCATTTAAAAGAATGATTTCCAAAAATTTTCTATTCAAAAATTTGAGGTAGGACATTTCTAGGAGAAACGTCGCAAGATGATAATGAAGTTTTAGGACCGTTAAAGTGGTCGATTATTTGATCATTACAAGCAATCGAATTAGGTAAAGTTTGTTTGATTGAAAAATAAAAGAATATTTAATTCAACCACGTTTCTACTTAGATTGAACATCGGCATTGTTCCAAACACTAATTTGTAAATTGTAAATTATAAATTACCAATAAACTAATTAAAAAGGAAATACAGGACATAATTCATCCTCAGACAATAATAAGTTGAAAACTAAAGCCGCCACTTTCGACCAATTTCTGCTAACTCTATATATTATCCGTTCATATTTGTTTTTACAGCAACTTTAGTGTTTTGTGTCATGTAAGATCTTTTTTCTTATTTTTTTAAGATGTGCGGGCTTTCAAACGCGTATATATAATTATTTTTGAATAATGCCCTGTCGTGTAAGTCGTATAGACACACGGACGTTGCTCAATTTCTTGTTGGTGTTACAAGCTTTACTTGACACTTCTTTTTTTGTGCGTTCGAATATTTCTTTTTCACGATTTTAAATATTTACCACATTATGAGAACTCAATTGGACAAAAGTCTGTTGTTTGTCGTTTTGTTATTAATATATACATACATTTTCTGAACATTCTCCATTTATTAATCTTGCGTATTACGAAATTATATGATATTTCAAAGGAAATGTATTAATTAATACATATTAAACAATTTTCGTTCCTTTATTTGCATGTGTAAATGGAGAATCGAAAATTTTCGAATTATATATTCACGAATTGAAAAATGTATTAATAGCGAACAATATATAAACATTCTTTAATTAATATTTAACATTTAATTATTTCAGGAAATAAATTAAAGATTACAAAATACAAATAAAATACGTATAACGTCATTTAAATAGATAAATAAACCGTGACATCGGTTACCGTTACGCGAATGAGGAGGAATTCTTTCGCCTCATTTGAATACGCTGAAACATATCGTGAGAAGGCAGGAAGGGAATTTTTAAAATATTTTGAATAACCACATGTGCTACACTACTGAAAACTCTTCTCCAACTTCTTGTTGTGAACAGCTCCCAACTTAAAGTTATATCATCCCCTAAGTTTCACAAGTTCCTGCTGGGATGACCTTTCGTGGCCCCTTGGAACATTTTGTCTTCGTTGTACTTTGTTGCTAAGATATTCAGAAGCCTACAATATGTATACACGTAGTAACGTATAATTAAGTATGTGCATTATATATAAGCACATTGAACTTTAGTAAATATTAGGTAAGAATATTGTTAAATTCTAGCAATTATAAGAAGAGCTTGTAATGAAAATTTTAAGTTTAATTTGTTATTAATTTAGTATACAAATCTGTTAAATATGTGTGTGTAAATTTAAAGAGTATCAATTGTTTTGCAATATTAAAAATAATAAAATCAGCAGTGTGATACAATTTTTTAATAATATTTTCAGGATTTTTAGTCAAAATTAGGAAGATTTGTCATCTGGAAGTTAACATATGACAGAGTGCCAAAATCTCCTTCAAAATCAATAATTCGTCGTTCAATTCAACATTTCCAAGATGCGTAAATAATTGTATTCATTCTGAAGAGACTTTTTAATTACATAGTCTTTATGTGCATTGTTATTGAACGTGCTCATTAGATCACAAATTAAGACAAAACTTTGGTCGAACATTTAGGAAAATTATTTAGTTACTTGGTAAGCTTTGAGCAAAAACTTTTGATAATGAATGAATCTGAAAAAGGGTGCAATAATTGACCTTTTACATGCTACCTTATGATGTTCTACTAGGACCGAAGCAAAGATTCAACGAATACGCGGGTTTTAAACGTGTATCACTTTAGCATTTTACATAGTTTGCATCTGTTACAGCGTAAAATTCAATTAGTACAGGGACGACTAAAAGCAGTTGATTACTAGATGACATTAGCATGTGCAGTTCAATCCCAACTATTGGCCAGAAAAGAAAATATCATTGGACCGTGTGTGATGAGGTTGACGTTAATCTTAACATATTCTTTAATAAGCAAAACTGCAGAACTTAGAGTGCATGAATTACATCCCGAAAAAGTAGCAATTTGGTAGGTGTAACGTCACAAAAATTATTGGACCAATCTTCTTCGAAAATGCAAATGGTCATGTAGTCACTAAAACTGAACAATATCGAGAAATTCTGGAAATTATGATACCTTCTACATGGAAAATAGACCTGAAATGTAGTTCCAGCTTGGTGGAGACACATGGCGCGTTACTGAAGTCACAATGCAAATTCAAAGGGTCATTTTCGGAGAACCAATAATTTCGAAGAATCTGTAATCAGCTAGCTTGCCAGGTCTCCGGACTTGATGACGTCCAACTTCTTTTTATGGAGTTATCTAAACAGAGAAAAAGTGTAAACAAGATGCAAACCATCATGTACTGAAAGAAGACATCTGCGCATTTGTGCGATGTTCTCTTTCAGTTACAGATATTGGTGTTTGACACAAAAGTTATGTGTTTCTACATGTGTTGCTGCTCTAGTTTTAATTGAAATTTATATTAATCCCTAACTCAAATTTGTGTTTTATTTAATATATAAATAATAAAAAGATTTTGCATTATGCCAAGATATTTGTATGTATCTTTTTATTGAAGCCCTATATCTGCTTGCATATTATTTCCTTCAGGTTTACTATTTTCTCCTTAATTATGAAGGATGTTCTACATTTAACCAATCCCAACTTTATTTTGGAGGACTTTGATTATGTTTACTATTACATTAGAATGTTATTTGTGGATTATATCATTAGCAACGATGAAGCACAGCCAAATCTTTTTGTTTTGTGACTATCAAAAGTCAGTGTTAAAACCCGCTGGCAACAGAATTTTCGATACTTCAGCTTCTCCGACACAATGGTGAACAAAACTGACCTTGAAGTCTGTGCAAAATCGATTAATAACTTTGAAATTGTAAGTCATCGATCCTCTCGAATTTCTTTGTCCGCACCACTAACCAAATCTTCAGAAATAAATAAATGTCGATTTGGACGTGGCTCATAATGCACATTAACTCACCCGTCCCTTAACATCCTCTCCCATTTTCGAACTTTACTCTTAGCATTATAACCACAAACTTTACAAATCTGACGGTAAATTTCCTTTGCTACCAAGTTCTTTGCACTCAAAAATCGAACTAGGAATCGTATCTCATAGTTAGCGGGCGAATCAATTTTCTTAAACATCATAGATTTCTTCAGTTTAGCATATACACAGATGATAGGGTCGCAAATGGGTTCCAAATACTCGGAAAGTATGCTGGGAGAAGACGCGCATGCGCACTGAGCGATCGTGCATCATTCTCTCATTTACGAATGTACCTTATTTAAAAAATAACCACGTATTATTATGGCTTATATTTCTTGCACTTCACCAGCTCAACGCCGGATAACTTTTTACTCAACCCACATATCCATGGGTTTGAGCTCGGACTGTACGCGACTAATATTTCCACATTATTGTACATCTTAGAAAAGAGTAAACTAATACAGGCTTTACGATGCTTTTATCTATATTATTACTGTTATTATTTTTGATTATTATTATTAATATATTATGAATTTCATTTTATTCTCGATAACTATTTCGTTGACATTGTGGCTTGATTTAAATTCATAGAAAAAATATCGGTTTGTCAAAAGTCACTACAAAAGTTTTCTGTTGAAATTACAGTAATCCAAGAATTTAGAAAACAGTCGATACAAATGGCTAAAGCGCATATAAGAAATAGGTTAGATTTGATAATTCATTGGTAGATATCTTCTGGAAATGTCAAAATTGAAATTTGCCATCTGATAAAATCATATCAGGTGCTTTGTTCTTGTATAAGTATGTAGTGCATTTACCTATATGTAAGAAATAAAAGAATATTATTACAGCTATAAATTTCACTACAGACCATAACTGAAGAATGATGCACAATAAATAATGGTTTAAAGTAAATTAAGTACATTTTCTCCTGATAGCTTTTCCTTTTTTTTTGTCAAATTTTCAAAGTAATCGGCTATTTAAAATTGTTCCAGAAACTCGATACTCTTTACCTGTTTAAACACTCGAGTGATTATGCCGGAAAAAAGAAAGGAAAGAAAATGAGAATATTTAAATCCCATCAAATCCCAATTTGAGGCGCCCGATTTCATCGGCGCGTTACCGTCAAGTAGACGCAATCGATTTAAAAAACGTTTAGCCTAATTTTTCTCGATGATAAATTCAGGCATATGATCGTCGCGTTCGTACTCGAATTATCTGTTTATAAAGCTAACGAGCTTAATGTTATTTTAAATATCGCTTTCGTACAGTAATTTTTCGTGGCTTCTCAGAAGCGTCTGATATGATGTCGTCTTTCGAACAGGTATTATTACAAACAATTAAGCCGTCGCATGAGTAATTGTCATAATAGTACTCATTTTAATAATTCAGGATAGTATAGGTTTCATCATTATATATGAGCATAGGGGTCTAGGACCCGAACGCTAGTATCAAGTGTAATTATAGTTAAGTACTAATGTAATCGCTTAAAATACGAAATTATATAGTTTAATATACTGCCACGAATTTTAATATAATGATGTCGCAACTTATCTTCTGTAATGTGTAAAGGTCTGTTAAAAGGTAGGTTACTATCGCTTTATTGTACGACTAACTAGAATCAAAATAATACTTCTTAATAGTAATCATATAAATATAATTAGATAAAATATATTGGGTGTCCCATGATAGGATTGCCATAGCTTAAGGATGTATTATCGAAGCCATTTCAAATCAAAAATGTTTGCCCAAAACTCTATCGTAACTGAGCTGCAAGCATTTGTAGTTTTAGACAATCTTACTAATCTAGATATTATGTACCGCTGTACAAAAATCTCAAATCATTTAAAAAGTAGTCGCTTTACTGAATTTGTTGTACAAAAAATGTCCACTCAATTGAGCGTCCATATATATATAGTCCAGCCCTTCTTAGAATTAAAGAGATAGCTCTGCTAACTGTCTCAGATTCAGCACGAATTGATCTGCCTCATCCAGAATTCCAACAACAAGTTGTTCTCTGTTTTCAAATTGCTCCGCATGAACCAAATTTTTTAGTCTTCCCCATCAAAAATAATCTAAGGGAGTTAATTCTGGTGATCCTGGCGGTCAAGCAACTGCTGAGTTACTTCCAATCCATGAGTTCGTCCAATTGTAATTAAGAAAATTTATTACGTGTCTATCAAAATGCGTCATTTTACATTAACGTCAACCAATAGAGACGGTCATCAAGAGTACCACACCAAACATTCACCGAAAGTATATCTTGAAAATGGGATTCCTTAATTTGTCGAGAATTTTGAAGTGCCTGACAATATGAACAACTGATATTAGCGATGCCGTTTCTGGTGAAGAATTCTTCATTACTACGCCATATTTTCCGACAAAACTCTCCATTTCTCACTAACCAACGACTAAATTCAAGTCTTGTGCGTAGTTGCCAGGCTTTAAGGTTCGTACAGTTGATATGATATAAATACAAACCGAAGTTGTGTAAAGTTCTCTGCGGACACTAGTAAAAGATTGAGCAGCAACCTTACTAAGTATTACCTTTTCCTGAGCAAGTTCTTATGGCACGAGACATTCAAAAGTAGTTGGAGGAAACTTGTTTGTCTCTTGTAAACATCGATGGCAATTATTAAAAGCAGTTCTACAAGGCACTTTACGAATGGGAAATCGCCGACGATATTCATAAATAACCGCTCATCCATCAACAAAGTAACGTATTCTTCATTCGAAAAAATTGCGTTTGGTTCTCCACTCTGCTGACGACAACTTAGTTGTCGAAATACTTATAGAGAATACGAAAACGAAAATTATTGTGGAGAGGCGTTGTATTAACCTTATTCGATTAATTTAATCAATATATTTATAGCCCCCCCCCCCATCAAAGGATGGGGCTATAATAAATCTGAAAATATAGCACTAAAGTAGCCTCTATGACCTCCTCAATGCCTGATGACAGAAGTTGAAAGTAAAGTTGTCTGTTCTGTATATATTTTAGAAACAAAATAGTAATATTTATTCAAATCAGCACTCAACAATTACTTAATGCATACACACACGAATTATTCATTGAGAGTTTTAACAACATTTAATTCAAAATAAAACACAAAAATAAACAATATTTTATATTAAACAGGAATTGAACGTCATCACTTGCTTACCAAATGTCTAATTGTTACCCCCGCATTGTGTACGTATGTATGTGAATTTCAATAGACATCGGATGCATGTGACTAGCATTAATGCGTTCAGGAAGTCATAAGAACTCAACGTAATTATAATCGAGTCAAGTTTATACACATATAAGGCCATCTTTAACAAGTCGTTAAACTGCATTTTGTGCCAACTGCTACTCTATATATTGATTAGAAAATTGTTTATTTTTGTGTAATTTGGCATGTAATATATTAATTGCTAGTGGACATAAACATTATATATTATATAGAGTTAAAAATCCAAAGAGGGCGATACCCAAGTCCTGACATGAATTTAAAATTTATTAGGAGGAATACATTAAAGATTTAAGTTTTATTGCTTTTCATAATCTCCTTTGCTTATGCACTTCCACGAAGAAGTTAGATAAGTTTTTATTATCTTACAGGATATAAATGATAACTATACCTTATTTTGCAATAATTTAGAGTTGTGCAGTTGCGCTAGGTTTATCTTTTTCTAAAAGTACAACAGTAATTATTTTTGATGAGCGTCAGATACTCACGTTTTAGAACATTTTTTTCGAAATTGTAAGTCTAGTTTAGTTAATTTTGTTTAGAATAGAATGACTTAAGTAAAATGCAGTATCGTAAAAAAAAACTTACCTTGTCAATCATTTAAGGTTAATTTTCACATTAATTTTCGTATCTTGTACACGTATTTCAACAACAGTTGTCATCATCAGCGGATAATTAAACAGTGTCGCACCTGGAAACCACAAAGCGCACACTAAGTGTGCGTATGAAAATTAAAGTGGAAAGGAGTTATATATCAACCTTAAGTGATTAAGTTAATCAACCACAGTCTCCATCAAGTTTACCTCATTTTATCAAATCAAGTCTATCCAGATTATTTAGTTGTAAGAATCTGCAAATTTTGATGTTTAATAATTTCGTTTGTCTTTTGGGGAACAAATTGAAATAATACCCTTTTGCTAACTCGTCAAAATTGGCAGGCTTAAACTCGTCAACTGTAAATAAATATCTATCAGTCTTGTTACAGCAGTAATAATGGAGAGACCCAAAATATATATACGACACGTGCGGTTGTGAATTTAGGCAGGGATAAGATGCTAACTTATAAATATGGAATGTTAATGGTGACTTACGAGTGCGAAATTGGTTTTCCAAATCTAATTTTGGATGTGGAAGACGTCCTTAGACCTGGATATTTATTAAAATTTGAGAATGAAACTTTAAAAGTAATAGTCAATGTAATCCACAATAAAGCACTAAGAAGTTAATAATAATAATTTTATTCGTTTAAAAATACATTGACAATAGGTATAAGATAAGTCAAAAAGAAAATGCAAATAGATGATAACTGCAAATTATGTAGAATGATGATCAATCTGAAAGAGAAAGTGAGTCAGATTAGTTGAGATGGATATAGAACCTAATCCACTGCAATATTTTCAAAATTAATTGCAGTCCTAATCTCTCTCTGGGGCTCTTTGTCTTTTTTACCCATTCCCATTGAAGTTAACTTTGATTACAGCCCGTTTAGTCTTCATCAAATCTCAGTCCCGTTTTATAAGCTTCTATACTTCAGTCTTCGAAATTCTAGAATACTTAGCTAATCGGATCACCTTCTCAGGCAGGTCCAATTCCTCTACAATGTAGGCACTCTCAGCTTTATATACCTTTCTTGTATCTCATTTGTGTAGATGATCCTGATATATACTTTCCTTTCTGGCATAATCAACTTGAAAAAGAAGGAAAATACACAGAATGAAAACTTGTACGATTTATAGAAAACAATAGATCTGTACTTTCTCAAAACCACCTACGGAATAAAAAACTTTACCGCTTCAATTTCCTTCCAAATAGTTTTAAATTAGTCGTATATCTTGTGTACTATCATATATTGTAGCATAATTATATACCCCTTTCGTAGGTAGTTAAAAAGGAAATTAAATACATCACAGTCAACCACATACCGAGATTTATGATAGATAGAAGGTCAACATTTTGGAAATTTGAGTTGAGCACACACTTATTGAAATAACCAGAACAGATCGTTTATATTTAGCAACTAGTCTTTTTTCATAACAGAGAAGTGAATGTTTCCTAAAATATCAAAACAGGTAACGACAATGTTTAGGGCAAAAGACAGTGAATTGTCGAAAGCAAATCTCTACAGCTGTCCTCAAAAACTAAGTTTCAGGTTATAGGTCGTGGACTGTTGGATATTATTAATTTCAAGCTTTTAAGCTGAAAGTTTGATCAAAAATAGCCTGCATTCTACTACAAGAAAATTGTTATTGTCCTCTAAAAGAAGACTGTAAAATTCAGGGAAAAGATTTAGAGATTAACTAATTTGTCTTGTTCCATCTGTCTCACAGCATTTTCTGATAGCTGCGAAGTACTTTGGTGAGGAAAAATTTGATAATCAAAATCAAAAACTTGTCCGAAAACTTTTTATGCTAAAACAAAATTCAACCCCAAATGCATTAGCAAGCTATCTGATAACTGGCAACATAAATCGCAAATAATGGCGAATGTGTCATAGATTAGTATATAATTATTGTTCGAAGCAGAAACTATTTATGACTCAATCCGATATTATTTGAAAAAATATATTAATTTTTTAATATCCGTCTGTCATGAGAATTATTGGTCATGCCTTCTTGAATACATTGAAGCTCAGTCAGGCTTCCCATAATTATATAGCGCTACACATACTCGCTTTTAGTATGCATAGCGATGTCGTTTAATATACTTTAATGAGATATACAGTGAAATGCTCACGTGTATTTAATTAGCGAATCGTGTTTCAAATGCTTCCGATTCAATTGTATTTGTGCATATATGCAGAGTGCGACAAAAAGGCATTTTTTTTTTGGGAACAATCGAATTCTTTTAATTGTACTGATGTAACGTAGATGTACTCGTCGTCTGTTTGATATTATAGTTATTATAAAATATGAAATTCACTGAAACCAAAACGATATATGTATTTTATACAGTCTGTTTTAGAAAAAATGGAATTTTTTATAATAAAATCAAATATGGTATACATGAATACATTTACTTTATTCAAAATAGTCGCCTTCGGCTTCAATACAACGTTTAGCACGGTCAATTAACATATCGAATAAATTTTTAAGTTCATCTTTAGAGATGTCCTTCGTCGACGCCTTTTTAATAGCTTCGACGTCGGCACAACGCTGCTCTTTTATAGGCAAATATAGTTTGGAGAATAGAAAGAAATCACAAAGGCCAAATCCGGTGAATACGGTGATTGGTTGTTGGTAATAATGTCATTTATAGACAGAAAATCAGTTATAAGCACCGAACGATGGAATGGTACATTATCACATAACAAACACCAGCTACGATTTTCACGATTTCATTCACTGTTTGACTAATTGATGCAAACACTTCACTATGCCTTTTGAATCATAAAAACAAATCTACATTTTCTTCACTTTAACTTCTCCAAACGGCTTTTTTCAGTCTTTCTTCCTTTGGATGCTTCCATTCAGAGCTTTAACACTTGATCTCTGGATTATATTGAAAACACCACGTCTCATCACCAGTTATAATTGAATACCTGAAGTATTCTGGCTTCTTTGAACAAATCTGTTCAATGTTGAATCGAAGCAAGTTTTGATCATCAGTTAACTTGTGTAGTACAACCCTTGCACAAATCTCTCTCAGTCCCAAATTGAATCTTTGGAAACATTTAATTTCCATTCTAACGTATCGCAATGAGAATTTCGGCTCATTTCTGATAAATTCACGCACAAGTTCGATGTTCCTTTCCGTAACCACAGATTTTTTTGCACCAGGATGTTCGTTGTCTTTAAATCGTTTATACCACTCATATACACTCATATGTGATAAACACGCATCACTATACACTTGTTTCATCAAATTAAATGTTACAGTAAACGATTTACCGAGCTTAAAATAGAATTTGCTCCTTACTCTCTGCTCAAAATTCATTTTTCTACCAATGCCAAATATACACTGTTACTATATGCGCAATTTCTCTGCTTCTAATGATGCAAATATTCTGATATTTTGACAACATTGGTGAAAAATCGACCTTACCGACGCAAATTTTTTTAACAGATGGCGCCACTAAGAATTCCTATTTTAAACAGGTTCCGTTTTCTCTGCGATAGACTGTGTAGGTACGGCTACATAGTCATTGTATTAAAAAAATTAAAATAGACAAGATGGTGGTAGTAGTAATAAAATAATAATGTAAGTATTTTCGTCATTAAAATCATTAAAAAAATTCGATTTAAGTTCTGGCATCTTTTTTGCTATATCGACACCATATTTTGTTCAGTGCAAAATAGCCTTCAGAACATCACTAGCAATTTTAGTTCTCATTTATTCACCAACTATGCATCCTTTATACCTACCTACTATTTGTAAATACAGAACAACTTGTTTACTATATGATCACCGAAAACTATATTCTATTCTAGTTAATCGCGTAAAATAAATACAGGGACAAGTTCCTTCCAGTAAAATAAGTAAAAGATTGACAGCGAATCTTCGAAAGCTAGATCTATACGGACTTAATCATCAATTTAAACTGTTTCTGTTTTTCGACTTAGTATGTCAAATCAGGCATGCCACAGGGTTTAAGCCTGGTTCCACTTTTTGAAATTTTCATAAACCTTCTTTTGAGTTCAATTGACTGTAATAAATTGGCTTTCGTCAATGCTTTATACATTTTTTCGTTTATAAATTTCGTTAATCTTTTGAACTACCGTTTAATAAAGTAGTCCAGTCTTGTGAGTATATAATAATTTACCTTTTCGTTTATTAGAATGCAAAGTAATAAATTTCAAAGGTGTTTAATATATTCATTAAATACCTCGATACTTGACCGTTTCTATTTAGTAAAGGGTTGAGCCGCTATACTATCGTACTTGTTTAATACTTGTTCTGTGGCATTTTATATTTTTTCTAGAATAATGAAATAATAAGAACCTCAAACCCCAATATTTTTTTTTTCATCAGCACACTTAAAAAGTAAGTATTCATTTGATCAAGATTGGGTAAAAAAATGTACTTAAAGTATCAATAAAAATGACGGTATCTATGCATAATTCCAAAAATATAGTGGTTAAAGTTGATCTGGGTTAACTGTAGCTATTGCAAAAGTTACCCTTTGTTAGTTACAGAAGTTACGCATTGGAAAAAGCAAAAATGGTAACTGATGTATCTCAAAATAAAGAGCATGATCAATGTGATACTTGTATAATCTCCTCAACCAAGAATCTGAAATCGTACTACTTGAGGTAAGGAATATATATGACGAATATTCTTAACTTATTTAAACACAAATACTATATATGTGTATTACCAGATAAATCAAAAAATATAATAATTAAAGTTGTAGTATTATTATTACTTGTGACGTCTAAGCCTGTTTATAACAGAGGGATACTGTATTCGTATAATAAAAGGATGAATTGTATTTTTCAGTAGAATTAGTAATAAACACTTGTGTGAGTACGAACTTTATACAAATTTTTTGAAATACATTGTGATCAATAGAAACTTACACATAAATATTGCATTAAGATCCTCAATATTTACTTAAAATAAACTGAAAATACTGCCCACATCACGTCAAAGCTATCGACATGAGATAATTGTTGTTCAAAATCTAACTTCGTCAACTGTAACAGTCGATTGGTAGCAGTTTCGTATTCATCGTCGTTTAAATCATCTAAAACATTTTCCAGTACGTCACTAGCTTGTGCCATAATGATCATAGCCAAAGTCCTGGGCTCTATTAATTTTGGATCGTTCGTCCATCTAGTGAGCAAACAATCGTGCACCTTTTTCACCAATTTTGTTTTGCTGGCCTTATCAATTAATGGATGCGTGGTCATATCAAATAAGAGATAATTTTGTTTGGTAGTGGTTAATACTCCTTTCTCCACTAAATTTTTTGCTATTCTTTCCCTAACGTTTCTTATCTGATACTTCATCTTCATTGGATTCCAAGAATTACCACTGAGGTATTCCACCCAGCTTTGAACGGATTCCGTCGGGTTAGTTCCTCTAATATGCTTTATGGTCTCGTCTAGTAGTATATTTCCAGTTGGCAGGTCCTTTTTTAAAACTAGTTTTCTGTTTTTCAAATTTCTACGTCTATAACCGATATGTTCTAATTTTATACGATCTCTGAAACCTAACTCGATCAACATACAACCCCTCAGTCCAGCCGATAGGCAATCGTTCCAAAAAGAGGTATGTCCAGCCACATCTTTCAGGCCCAACAAATAAACTTCCTCCATCAAAGTATAGCTAGGTTCATGTTCCATTTCTAACAATTCCTTAAGATTATCATTTTGTTCCACAACTTTCTCAATGGATTTATTTGAACCTTCTGTATTATGAGTCTTTCTGCGCTGTGTAAGTGTACTAGAATTAGAATTCATCTCTGCACACAAAACATTAATTGACTTAATAAGAAAGCGAGTACAAACTGTCAAAAAATAAGTCAAATGTCAAAATTATGACATTAAATAGTTTTTTTTAATTTTCTGGGAACAATCGTATGCCATTGATTAATCTATGTTGCAAGTTTGTTTTGTATAGCTCCTTTTGAATCTAGAATTTAATATAAAGTGCATACATTGAGAAATTTGCTATATATTGCAGGGTTCTCGCGGAGTCTAGTTTCTGATATAGAAGATTCTTTAGAAAGATATTAATTAACATGCTCTGGTTGTTATATGGTACTTTATTCATAGAATGGAGATTTGAGAGTCTTTAACATATACAAGAAAACCCAAAGTCATATGAAATAAATTGAAATGTGACAAAAACGATTAAAAAGCGTTTTCTCTTAAAAGTTCAACAAAAATATTATAGTTACCAAACAAAAGTATAGAACGCCTTTTAGAATTAAAAAAGAAGTCTTGCAATGAATGAATTAACCCATTTCTTTCTTACTTAATCACGGACTTGGAATAAAAATGTTGTTGCCTAAAACCTCATTTCTTAGAGAATGTCACAGAGTTTTCATGCTTAAACTACTGAAACTGAAGCAAAAGTTCTAAAAAGCGTATGAAACGGGCTAACGAAAACATCCTTTAAACTTGCGTCTTTACGGACCGAAATGGTGTCTTTTCAACTATTATTTCACTAACCGGTGTTTCCTGTACATTTACAATGCATATCTTCAGCCTTTAGCGGAAGCTAAAGGTGCATTAATTCGAACAATATTATATTTAAGCTGTTTCGAGTTACTGAAGCCTTGTCTTCACCTACCCTAAGATTACCAGCCCAATGACATATTTAAACTAGCGTAAACCTATCTAACTTGCATTTATTTCCAGCGCCGTGTGTAGTGTAGTTTTCATTTTATAATGTCGTCACCAAACCAATATTTTCCTAGAGTTAATCAAACAATAAATCCTTAATTAATAGAAGCAACTATTCCGGGAAAGATATCTATTGTACAATAAAACAACAACTCAACTCAATACGATTCAATTCCAGTTCTCAACATATTTCTATTTTCAAAGTCCATTTTCCGGATACAGGCGACTATATTAGTGGAATCCTTTTAAAATATAAAATCAAGGTCATTTTCAAACTCTACATCATACTACCGGACACCTTCCATGTTAAAGGTTGTAAACATCAGGAAACTCTTAGGGTTTACAGATTTCCCTACCGACACAAACATTTACTAAATAAAGTGTTCGGTTGATATTCGTGCTGCTAACACTAAGCGTTGTCCTAGAACACTGTGCGTAGTGGGATCTACACTTTTTAAATATAGATTAGAAACAGCTCAAATTCTATCTCGCGTAGCAGGTACACTGCAACAGCAAGTATTTTAGAAACGAATTAATAGCAATTCTTAAAGACTTCATAATGATTTAGCATTAGATTTAAAACCGAAAGAACGCTCTATATTCGCATACCGAGAGACTAAAATTGACAAGGTATGGCCAAATATATTAGCTAATGGTTTGGGCGCAGGAACTTCCTTCTTTAAAGGTGTATTTCAAACAGAAAAGAGGTCGCAGATAAGTAGGGATGAGTTCGGAGAGAGTTGCAGTCGCGGAAGGTTCTGCCTAGTACCTCTCAGTACAAAACATGAGATGGACGAGGCAGCAGCATTTTCTTGGTATCGAAGCCTATTTTTCTAAAATCTCGATTATTTTGTGGATAGATATCCTCAGTACAGCCGAAATTGAGGTGTAATATTCCCAGGAAGACAGACCATAAGGACGCCAGAGGAGGCATTTCGGCAGTCGATTTTGATACCTTCGAGGCGCTGCGCGTAAGCGAACGTGAAATGGCATGCATCTAGGAAATGTCTGGTTCCAACAGGATTGTCCTCAAGGCCCCCAAGATCCATTTTTAAGGACAATGTTCCCCACAAACCAGTTTCAGCTGAAGAATTTTATTCAGCAAGAAGTTGCCCAAAATCCGATGGAAACCAAAATCAGTTACTCCAAGCATAGGGAACGGTGGCCACCACCTTCCTGTTTTATATTTAAAACGACATGAATTAAAACTTGATGTTATGGTCTTTCGTTAGCTAAAAATAGATTTTATCTGTCAGCAAGAGCTTTTTATTTACTTGCAAATTTTTTTATGTTCCCTATCTTGTGCTTTAGGCACCTCTATAATTTTTGGAGCTTCCACAGCAACTTTACCTCATTTTAGAAAAAGAACTGAATTCGATTTTTGACATTTTGTACACAAATTTTATTATTTTACTTTGGAAAGTGTCGAAGTCCGTTTATTGTTAAAGCGACAGACAAAAATTATAGTATATTTTTGTAATTTAATGACAGTCAATAACTTTTATTAAAACAGTCTGAGATCTTACGCATAATAGTCAACTTTCTAGTTAAATTGTGCATTAAACCCTATCATTTATGGATTATCACTTGACTAAATTGCAGTCCACTTGATTCAACAAAACCTAATCATGAAGCCTACATACACTTCTGTTTATGATTACGACGAAAATTGCTTTCCTGTATACACGTAAGGTGAAATGATATGCTAGTCAATATTATTTCTAGTATAAAACCTCTAAATAACGTAACGGCAAAAAAATGCATTCAGCTTAAATTTTGACCAAGCCAATGTAAAAGTTGAAATTGATGGAGCCTGTGGTTGATTAACTTAATCACTAAGATTGATATATAACCCCTTTTCACATTAACTTTTGTAATTCTGTATACGCATTTCGACAACCAAGTTGTCATCATCAGCAGATAACCGCAAAGTATCGCACCTGGTAAACTACGGCGAAAAATACCTGTACGAAAACACACTCCGTACGCAATACACACCATTGAGAACCTAAATGTACACTACGTGGTTTACCAGGTGCGACACTTTGCGGTTATCTGCTGATGATGACAACTTGGTTGTCGAAATGCGTATACAGAATTACAAAAGTTAATGTGGAAAGGGGTTATATATATATATATATATATATATATATATATATATATATATATATATATATATACATATATATATCAAGCTTAGTGACCAATGTAAAAAATGACTTGGTTCTACTATCTATTTCCGTCACCTTTAACTGTTGAGGAAGAATAATAAACAATTCTTCTATACATTGAAGGAATGTATATAACGAAGCTCTTAACAAAATTCAAGCCTATAATCTAATTTAAAAATTTATTACAAGAATATATAATTTATAACACCCCAGACATCTAATTTGTTTCGCTCGAAAAATAAATTTTTATATAAATCGGCAATTCATTGTATAATTAAGCTAAGAGGAGATGCAGCATTAACTTAGTTGCCTTTCAAGATAATTGATAAATAAGAATTTATGCACTTTAGTTAATTAATTTTTGTTCTACTTTCCTCTTAGTAGTTAAAAGAAGCCTCTCTAACCCAGTTACATAAATGTAATTGCATATTATATATGTACCCCTTTGTTTTTATAGTGCCTTGCGCAATTAGATTCCAAGCAAATAGGACGTAATTATATAATGTGAGGGACAATCCTCTATAGTCCTTCCTAAATTGAATTCTAAATTGGCTTTCACTTATGAGAATTGGGAGTTGTGGGTACATTTATTTTTGGAAACCTCATTTCAGAAACATTGAAACGGAATTTTAAATTATTTCGCAATTACGTTATTTTTAAATACGCAAAGATAGAATAACGAATTATTACAATATTTGGAATTATTTTCCGTTAAAGTACGTGCGCTTTTTTATATTCCAGAATTTATATTTAATACAATTTTCCCTTATTTTTAAATAATATGTTCTTTGGAAATTTATATGGTACTTTATAAAGCAATTGTAACACTGCAAACAATTTTGATTTATTAAAATCAAAGAACTAAAATTCTAGAACGAATGTTGTTTGTATCAAGGAATAATTGTTCTCCCAACACACTTATTAACGAGACGACCCACAATCCTTCAAATGGAATGACTTTAAAATGTGATTACTTCAAATGTTTAAAAAAGTATTTAATAATGGAGTCAAGACGAAGAAAAAGTAATTACGAGGGAGCGTTTTTATATTCGCGGAATGGGGGACAAGGGGTGGAAATAAAAAAACCAAATTATTTTTCTTTTTCAATATATTCACCTGCAACCTCATAAAAAAATGATTTCTCTTTATCTGCAAAATACGCCGAAACTGCCTCCTCGACTTCATCATCGGCAGTAAATTTTTTACCCCGCAGCTCTTTTTTCATTTTCGGAAACAGGTAATAATCACTCGGGGCCAGGTCTGGGCTGTAGGGTGGGTGATTCACAATTTCGAAGCCCACCTTATGCAGGGCAGCTAACGCAACGCGGCTCTTTTGGACGGGCGCGTTGTCGTGCAAAAGCAGAACACCTTTTGTCAATTTTCCCCGTCTTTTCTCTTTAATGGCTTCTTTTAGTCGCTCTAATATTGAAGCGTAATATTCTCCGGTTATAGAAACACCTTTGTCTTTATAATCAATCAACAATATTCCTTCCGAGTCCCAAAATACCGTTGCCATGAGTTTCCCAGCTGATTGTGACACTTTAAATTCCTTGGGAGGTGCTGTGCCCTTTTTATGCCACTGCATGGAGTCTTGTTTGGACTCAGGTTCATAATGATGAACCCAAGTTTCGTCTTCAGTAACAATTCCGCTCAATACACCATCCTTGTCTTCATTACAGAGGTCCAAAAATGCACGCGAACATTCTACGCGCTGTTGTTTTTGCGGCGGCGCGAGCATTCTCGGCACCCATCTTGCGCTGACCTTAGACATGCCGAGATGATCGTGTAGAATTTTAAAAATTGTTGTATCGGATACTCCAACCATTTCTGCGAATTGTTTCTTCTTTAGTCGAGCATCTTCGAGTACAATTTGTTCAACTTTTTGGATAAGTGCTGGCGTGGTCACCTCAATGCTCCTGCCCGGCCTCGGGTCGTCTTCAAGGGATTCCCTTCCTTGTTTAAATAAACTATGCCACTTGTACACCATGGTTTTTCCTGGACAAGAGTCGCCTTAAACCAATGACATCACATTCATTATGGTCGCGACTGATTTTCCTTGCCTGGTAAGGAACTTTATAACGGCACGATATTCGATTTTTTCCATATTTCACTTTTCACTCCTGGTTATGTTACTTGGTTGACGATAGCTCAAAGACTAACTGTCTAATAACAATGAAACTTCGTATTTATACTAATCATGAGTCGCTGCACAGGCCACGCCCCCAATGTGCCTACTCACCCCTCTACAACCCGCTCATTCCGCGAATATAAAAACGCTCCCTCGTAGCAATAGAAACCGGTTCTTAGAATTATTCTCGTGTACCTCGGAATATCAAGGTTGGTTCCACGAACATTTCCACAATTCCATCTACAATTATAGTTTCAGAGTTACTGATGTATTCCAGGGAAGAGATTAAGCTATTGATTAACTTTCCACAAACAAATTCCAGTCCTCTCAAAAAGCTTAAGACTATCCCTTCTACAGCGAAGACCATAGTAACCAGCTTCTATGACTGTCAAGGAATATTTAATCACTAAGGTTGATATATAACCCCTTTCCAAATTAATGTGGAAAGGGGTTATATATCAACTTTAGTGATTAAGTTAATCAACCACAGGCTCCATCAAATTCAACGTCAAGGAATACTTTATGATTATATGAAGAAGAGTCCTGGACTAGAAGAAATTAACTGAGGTATTTCCTTTAGATAACTGTTGCATTACAACGCACCAGTGCACAAAATTGAGTTGAAAATTTTTGTTGCTGATTCGGGTTTCAAAGAGAATTAGCACGCTTTCTAGTTCAGGTATGGCAACCTGCCACTACTTCTTATTTTTGAATCTGAAAAGAATTACTTTTAAAACAATGACGACCTTATAATAGTTATTGGAAACTATTTTGGGAAGAAGACAAAAAATAATTTTTCTAATAAATTTTATAAGTTTTATTAAATAAACATTTACGAACATACAATGAAAGAACGTCTTTTATAGAAAATAATATAAATGCTTCTCAGAAAGAGAGAGGCACTTTTGAACATTTCTTTCAATCAGTTTCAGGAGCAAGTAATTTGGATACCGTACAAGAATTATTTTCCAGTTTATTTTTTAAAAAACTGGTAATAGGAGTAACATATGGACGAAGCATTGCAAAATTATTATTATAATTATAGTATAATACATCGAAGTAACAATAATAGCACATATAATGACGAATCGAATAAAATACTTAGAATTCGGTACAAATGTTAAGGGAACAAAAGTGGATTCAAAACGCCAAGAAAGATCTTTTATATAAACAAAATTTCAGTCGCATAGCGAAGTTGCTCTTAGAATTAGAAGTAGTAAATACTAAGAAAACGAAAAGTAGATAACAAAAACATTTTTCTACATAAATTCAAATTCTAACAGGTTTTTACATTGTATACAGAAATGGTTGATCGAATTTCTATTCTCCAGGCAAGACACGAACCCACGATTTCTTGCTAACTAGGTATGTATTTTCACCCTTAGACAACGGAGATTGATCAGTTCGAGTCGTCTAAAGTTCCTTAAATCACATTATGGAAACAGTTATTAAATGAAACCCACAGTAGGTTTATAATTGCGCTTTTATGATGCAAAATTGAAAAATTTTAATTTTAACCGCTTTTTACATCATACATAATGCAGAAGTTTTTGAAAAAATTGTTGCTCGGACTCACGATTTCATGATAACCGTGGATGTGCCTTCACCTTTAGACTACGGCGAACGGTGAATTTAAGTCTTCTAATGTGCCATAAATAGCATTATCGAAAACTTGCCGTGTGTTGCATAACATTACTGTTTTCACTTCAACAAAGATAATTATTAGGTGGTAGGTCTGCATAACAGTGTGGAATCTAAACACCTGAAAATCACAATTATAACTTGTCAATCTTTTTGAGCTTTTTCAACCTGCAATAGTCGTGGAGCTATATATTTTCTACAGCCAAGTTTCGAGATCTATTCATGCGAGAAACAGACATAAGATTTTTAGTGGTGTCTTTATAAATACCACTAACTGCTAAATTCGTACTATAAGATAGATACCTCAACTCCTAGAAACCACGTTCCCTGATAACATGTTGATTATTCTTTTGTATTAAGCCAAAAGATAATCGACAAGTTATCAGGGAACGTAGTTTTCAGGAGTTGCGCCATCTTATAACACGTTTAAGGAACTTGCATTAGTTTCTTTGCAAAAAAATTACAAATGATTGTAATGGCTTACATATTCAACTGGCATAATTGCATCTTAGAAAATCGTTGCCATCAATTTTTCACTTTTTTAGGAGCGGAAATTCTTGTATTTCCATTATATGGATCTCATTTGTTTTATTAATAGGTACAAGTGTTTATGCCCAGGTGTCATTATCAGTAATAATTTTAAAAAAAGTTTTGTTTTAGCGTATTCTAATTTTCCTCGCAAATTGCTACCAAATCTACAAAAATATTTCAATTTCAACATTACTTGGTTACTTATAAATGAATAATTGACATTTCAAAATTATTGCATTCATCATTGCTCCTGTGGCTAGGTAGATTACTTAAAAATCTACCCTTTTATCTAAATCTAAATCACTCCATTATTCATTCAGTGATTTGGTTTTAGACAATGAAGTGTCATTGAGCAAATTGACAATTGCTTTTATGTATCTATTTATATGACTCCAACAGCGGTAATGTCAATTAAAGAAAGACGTTGAAAAAATTTAAAAAAGCCATAAATGATGAATCTGACGCTTAGGTAAAATAAATGTATGTAAATTACGTCTGCTTGTAGTCGAGTGCTTAAACCTCACATGTTTTGTAATTATGTACTCGTCTATTTAGTTTCTTTTTTCTATGAGTATCTCGTTTCCTTTTGCTGAAATAATTACTTTGTTAATTGATTCAATTGAACACACCTATACCATGTTGCCAAAGTCTATTTACGTATAATACCTTTTCGACCCGAAAAAATACCGTATGACCAAGCTTCTCGTAATTTAAGACAATCGGGGACCCGAAAATGGTCTCTTAATCCGGCATTGCGTACACGTTTCAGTTTCCGTTCGTTCATATATGTATGTACGAACGTAAAACGGTCGATTTTATCTGTAAATTTAATGTAACTGTGCATACACAAAAACACTGGTTCATTACTGACGGCACAATGTGTACACATGTGGTCATTTCTTGTACTTGTCACATGCGAGTTTTTCTATGTAAGAGATAATACCGTGCATACAACGATTCGATGTTAAAAAGCGTGTGATAGATATATTACCTTAAAGTCGAGAAATAATTACGCCTGGGCTAAAGGGAATGAATAAGTCGAGACGAAGAAGTAACTCTTTTTGCCTCTTTGCTTTGGTCCGCCTGTCTTATTAACAATAGTAATTAACGAATTATTTCGTCTCCTTCTAACTTTCCTTTTCCTTCTTTATTTTAATAGAAAGGCGTATGTATGCCAACAGTAGTCTAATGATCTTTACTGTCTATATATTATGCAGACGACTAACTACGTCTGTACAATGCGTGACAATATGAGATATGTTCTTGTAACTTGAATAATTACGAATAAAATAATTTTTCAACCGCTGTTTTGAATAAGATGGAAATACGAAAGAACAATGTATAATTTTAATTATTCAACATTTGTGCAGTCGTTACAATTTTAATATTACAGGATTCGTCAAGATTTTGGTATCATTACTATTATTTAAGTGTATGAAAGAAACGCGACTATCTTTAAAATATATATAAGAAATTTAAGAATAAATATGTGGTAGTTAGCGAATGATGCGAAGATGTAATATCATCAGATAATCGCCCATTATCTATCTCACGATAGTCAGGGCGAATGCTGAAAGTACTAGCTACCGCACATTTCAATGCACCTAGATAATACAGAGTATTAAACGTTGTACCACCTGGAATCAATTTTTTGATATCGCTTTTTAACTTTTTAAAATTAATTTTTCTTTGATTCCCTTTATCAAGACTACTACGCCAACTTTGAACATTTCGTAAAATATATTTCGTTTGTTATAATTCATCTTTTGGGTTCTATTCTAAGCGAATATTACCTACAATAACGGCATCCCCTAATTATATTTTAGAAGGAATATTTGCGATGTTATTTTCACAGAAATTGCAAGTTTTCTTGACGATATGAATTTTTCAGTTTATTTTCTTGAATAAACAGGGAAAATTGCTGTAATTAAATCTATTTAGAAGTTCTTTCTAATGGTTTTAATCTGCGTGTGGCATCTCTTAATTTCTTAGCGAATCTTTATGTAGAAAGAAGCAATTTTACGTCTCATTGAAATACATAGTTTTCTCCAGATTTATGTCCCTCACTTCAACATATGAAAATTTTTTTATAATCAAATAGACCCATAGTTAAGTTAGGAACAAACATGTTTTATTTATAAAATAATAATCCCATTCATAGATTATTTTGCAATGCAAATATCTTTTGCATTAAAGCGCAAATCATATCTTAGTAGCCTTTGTTGTTTTTTTGGAAAAGCTACGCCCTAATAGGTACTAAACCATTATAATCTTATCCGTCTCCATGAAGCAGGTGATAATATTTCCCGGTTAAGTCTACATTCTGTATCAGGAGATAAAATATGTTTCATTTGAACACTAGCAGGAATTGTTTTGTTTCTGCTATGAGAGGACGAGCGTTGTAGTACAAGAGGATACACAGGATGAAAGCTCTTCGCTTTTTTCTATTAGCCAAGGAAACTTAGAACTCTTTTTTGTTTCGAAACTCATATCTGATACTGCAAATATTTAAAAGACTTATCTATCCCGTGCATCTGTATATAAAAAAATGCTACTCAAGGATAAGTATTTATTTACATTTATTATCTGCGATAGGCTTGTCGCAATTCTTCGAAGCATGGGTCGTTAACCGAAGGCTTATAGTGCCAACTCTAGAAATAATTACGCGTTGTTTATGTTCGTACACATGCATGGACAAAAAGTAGAAGACGTCCTTTGCCACTCTGGACTCCCTTGATTTTCTATGTACGATTGTACATACAATATCTTTATGAACGAATTTTTTTTTGAATAATCTCATTGAAATTGATTTTAACTTAAATTCCACTCTGACGCCTGCTTTCTGGATCATTTTGGAAATATCCTGCCTCGTCACTAGTTGCAACTGTTTTTAACAAGTTTTTATTTCTCCAAGCATTTCTAATGGCGTCTTTGATTGTTCATAAATGAATCTTGATGAGCTTTAAATTTAGCTTCCGAAGACCAAGTTTTTTGAATTAAGTGCCATGAATTATTACAAGTTTCATTTATACTGTTACGAGTTCGGAATACTTAATTCGAAAAACTTGGTCTTCGGAAACTAAATTCAAAGTTCGCCAAGATTGATTTATGAATAACCAAAAACACCATTAGAAATGTTTAGAGAAATGAAAACTTTTTAAAAACGGTTGTAACTAGTGACGAGACAGGATATTTTCAAAATGATCCAGAAAATAGGTCTCAAAGTGGGAAACAATTGTGTAAAATTCGCTTGGAAAAGTTAGAAATCGATTCCAATGGGATTACTCACAAACAATTCAATCATGGCGGTATAACGGTTAATTCTCTGTTTTATCTAGGTGTACCAAAACGTCCGATAGGTAGCACTTTCAACGTTCACCCTGACTGTCGAGAGCTAGATAATTGGCGATTATCTCATGTTATTACATCTTCATATTCATATAACACTATAGAAAACATTCAATACAATCCCATCGTTAAAGAAATGTCTATTACCATATATGCTATTCTAGATTGCACCCCGCTTATGAAGAGAACCATGCATTGACTAACTTCTCTCAAAACTAGACGAATAGACTCCAACACCTTTTTATACACGTCTGGTAATGTGTAAAACTTTGTTCGCTGAACCGGGTATACATATTGATTCCGAAGGCTTTCGTGCCAAGTCTGTCTTTATTCTCTAATTACTCTTTAAATATTCCAAAACTGATTTTTAAATTATTTTATTAATTATCCTTAGTATCATTGTAAGCAAAATCCTTTCGACATAGATTCTTTCCAGGTGTCGATTTATCGATGTATCAGTTCCTTTACGAACCAAAATCGAATATTACATTTAAGTTTATCTCAAACACATTCCTTGATGGGTTCCGTAGAAGGCCCTACTCGTATTCCGATGGCCTTCTTAAAGTAATAGCGATTGTCCCGTCCCTGTCTTTGCATAAGAATAGTTTCAATTCAAATATATCGACGCTTAACGTTTCGAGTTTGGAATCTCTTTGCCGGCGAGAAATGCATATTTAAATATTGAACGAGTCGAGACGTCTCTCTTTCTCTCGCCCACTATCTCTTTCTCGTCTCAAGGGAAATAATGGGAACATCAATGTTCGGGATCATCGCAATCTACTTGTATACACACATTCATATATAGAGCTACGATTTTTTAGCACACAATAAAGAGGACCGCTTTTGAAAAACTCAAAATTCCGTGTTCGCCATTGCTTTACATATCAATAATGAATGAGAGAGTTTTTCTTTTATGCACCACCTCGAAATACTTTGGATATTCGCGTTTTTCGTTAGCAGTAAGGTTTTTATATCCCTTTGTTCGAAAATAGAAATTCCATACTTTTAATTCAAGTCATACTTCCTGTGAATGAAAATAGTGTTGCTTTTGAAATATAGAAATGTTAATTGAAAAACATCTACGTTACATCCGACATTTATGTTATTCTATACAAACATATCAAACTCGTATAATTAGTAGAATTGTATGATTGTTGCAGAAGACCAGAAGCATAGAGTTAATGAAGTGAATGAATCGATTCATGAACGGTGCAAAATCAGTACAAATTTGACTGATTGTGTGTTAGTTCATCGATATTCTTACATGTAATAAGTTTTTTCTTGTTTATCCGAATCAAAAAATGTAACCACATAGTAATACATTTATATCTTGATCTGGAAAATTAAAGGTAACGTGTGATACTTAAGAACAACCTTTATGAAACTCGTTGTGTTACTCTAGGTGTTCTTCAAGAGTCGATGCTGAGACCACTCTTGTTTGTGATTCATACAAATGACTTTCCTTCCAGCATAATGCAAACACAAACGAGCATGTGTGCTGATGATACGACTTTTTTGTTTGTTGGTCAAGCGGAAGATCATACAAAGGCGAAGCAAACAGATACAGTATCAAATGCTTCAATATTTTTAACCTTAAATTAAGTGTTGAAAAAATCAAGTATTACTTTTACAATGAAGAAAATTGATGAATGCATGTTATTAATAATATTGAGACCTTATTTATGCAGTCAAATGAATTGGCCTGAATAAATAGCACAAATATAAAAAAAAGTTAATGGCTGCAAATATACAGCATGAGGAAAATAAAGCAACTTGTTCCACCCCAGCTCGTCTCACATACTTGACCAAATATTTATACAGTAGCCGCTTATGTTGTAATATTCTGGGAAAAGTCTTCGGAAGCCCATAGAATTTTTACGTTGCAAAAGATGGTGATACAAGTTTTAAGACGCCTAAAAGCAAGAGTAGAAGAATTTATTAATCAAGAGACACTAACCTTTCAATATGAATGTATACTTACTATCGCACAAAATGTACAATCACAAGCACAAGAAGGATAACGATCTAAATCTCAATATTTGCGCAATATTTTTACACCGAGCCGTAACGATATCAAACTAGAAAGAGAGGGAGTACAAAAGAATATAGTGGAGCGTTGGGGTGGGCATAAACAAGTAGAGCACGTAAGGAGCGCTTTTGCGACGTAATTGTAATTCCGATATTTAATATGTAAGTAAAAGTTTCGACGACATATCTTTTGATTTTTTTTAGTTAATGTCAGTTTAGAATGCTTTTTCTTTTTTTTAATTCAGAATATAGTTTATATCAATGTATATTTTACATGTTAAGTTACTTCATTTCTAGACAATAGTTCATTTATTAGTTTATACATAGTTTACTTCTTAGAATTTACCCAAAATGTATAATTATTTCTAAAATTCCGTTATTGTCAAATTCGAACCTGCGTTTTATTACAACAAGCTGAGATTATGCATTGTATCTCTTGTATTGTAATCTTTTATGTTTTTATATTCAATAGTTTTATCATACTGTTAAGTATAGTTGTTAAAATACTTGGTTTCTCACTTTTTCCAGATTATAAATATTAATTATTAATTTTAAGTGCATATGGTCATAAAACAACTCAAATATACAAGCGGCGGAATTTTCCTATTGATTAATTACGTATTTGAATTATACTATACATAATTTAGGGACCCGTTTTAAGTATCTTAATTATAACCAATTGTAAATGCTTGTAAGTTTTATTATATACGAAATTTTCTTTAAGCAAATATAGAACAAAATTCGCGCGCTGGAACACAAACTATATGGAAACTTGAAAATTATTTAAAATGTTACCAGTATAGAGATATCCTCTCACATATAATGTTACCTTCTGTTAATTTAATGCATGGGCATAATTATTTATTTCAAAGAGACAATTATCCGGTGCACAAATGATAAAAGAATCTGTACGTTCAAATAATATTGAAGTGTTAAACACTTCAGACTTAAGTTTCATTGGAAACGTTCGCGCAATGTTTAAAAAATGTATATATTATATTCACTCTCCAAAATAGTTAAGAATTGTGGGAAAGTTAGACAACGTGCGGAATGAACTTTCAATAGAATTGTGTAAAAGGTTTATTGATAGCGTGCCGTCAAGGTTCGGGAAATAATTAAAAGCAATGGGGGATGAACACATTATTAAATGTGTTATTAAATATTATTCAAATGAATTCACACTACGTGATGTGTTATTACTGTATCCTTCTGAATATTTAACATTGTCGATGAGATTCGAATGAAAAAATAAGATCTAAACAATTATATTATTAAATTTATACAAAAACATGTACTTATACGTGATTCACAACAATGTATTATCAGAATAGTTATCTTATAAATTCCAAATTCTATTTATTATGGTGCTGGAATATTATACGTATATATAATAACAAAAAAATCAAACGAAAGATTTATTCGTATTTTGCGCGCAGAGCTATAGTTACTCAGTTTTTGAGCACACAAAAAACTAGGCAAGTGTCTTGAAAACAGAACGTCCATGGGTATCAAACGAAAAACAGAGACGCATTAAGACAATCATATTATAGACTTAAAGTAGGGCAAAAAGCGGTCAAGAAAATGTCAATTTAAAAGGGTTATTGTTCTCTAAATAAATACCTAAACTTCGACAACATCGTAATAATATCGTATTGCATTTATTCTTCATAAGGAATGGAACTTTGTTGTAATAAAAGAAAATCGCATTTTTTACATTCTATAATTAAGAGTTCAATTAATTTTTATAAATCAACATATTTAGGCCCTATTTTGTCAGTTTTGTCAGTTTGTATTAAAAGAGTACTGTTTCATACGAAAACGAAATTCGTTTTACAATCTTCTTCAGTGTGTCGTCGGTGTATCTTAGTTTCCATCGACGTTTCGCTGTCTACACTGCTAGAGTCTTGCAGATCTGCTATTAGACTGATTCTCTTCGCTGTCTTCTTTACTCGAATATGTTTTAAGTTCAGCGGTGATCATCATGCTCCATTGATCGTGCTGAGTTCTCGTAATTGGCTCTTCCATGTGTTGCTGAGTCTTCCTCAGGATTGAAGATTGTCTGATTCTCTATCTTGATCTTTCTCTAGTTACTTTCCAATGGTACTTCTTCGTAGTAGATAAAACTTTCGCTTCTTCTAGGACTAGAACTTTTTTCTATTTAAATTTAAATTAAGCTTTGAAGAAGTGAGAGTATTAGCTTCTGCGAAGAAGTACCGCCGTAAAATAACCAGAAAAACCATCAAGATGAAGAAGCATCCAACTTAAATCCAGAAAATCGAATCGGTAAAAACATTTACATTTAGAGGTGGTATTCAAAAATTCCTGAAACAGCGACAAATTTCAAAACACCAGCACTTCATTAATTTTATTCACTTTTAAAGTAATCCTCTTAAAAGAGCAAACACCGATCCCAGTGCCTCTTCCACGAAATAAATGCATTCTGGAAGTCGTGTTTTTTTATTTGTTCAACTTCGATCTTCTTTCTCGTGACAAGTCTTCGCCTTTTCAACGTCATTTTCAAATTTGAAAAGAAGAAAGAGTCACTAGGAGCTAAATTAGGCAAGCCCGCTGGCCAAGAAGCAATTGCATATTGTTTCTCGGCCTAAACTGCTATGTAATAGAAGTATTTGTGGCACGAACTTTACTTCAATCCTTTTCATATTTAATTCTTCTAATAAAATCCGCTAAAATGTAAATAACATATTAAATCGATGTAGTAATGGGTTTTACCTACCTTATTTGGTTCATTAGGTTTGTCTGGATCAATTGCTTTCGGACACAATACAACTAATGGACGAACACGTTCAAACGATAAAAAAAATCTATATATCAATTAAGATTAAATGAATTTTCAAAAAAAGAAGGTACCGAAAATTATTTCTGCGTCCCACTTCAAATACTGATCCTCTGAGTATTCTGTGTATGTAACTCTTCCATTCAATGAGGATTATACTGTGACCAATATCGTTAACTGTGTCAATTTACAGTACCATTCAAAGAAACTTGCCAATATTTAACGAAGAACTGTGGAATCTAGGAAAGAACAAACTGAAGACAAAAGACGGAAGAGTAAGAGTAAAACTAGCGTGACTAAGATATACATTTCGCAAGCAGGAAATTAATTTCTTAAAGAAAAAGAGCAGGACACCCAAGAGAATCATGAAGAATAATTGTAAAAAAGGCCGCATTACAAAAAAAAAGAGGTTCCAGAGGTAATAGACACATATAGAGTTTAAAAGACATTGTTTAAAATATGAAGGAGTTTGTTTCTTCTTGTATTTTTTTAAACAAATAATTTTGTCGAAAGGTATTATCATTTAATAATAGGTCAATAATACTTAACTTAAGCTAAAAACGTTTATAAATCGGGAATTGATACTTATGATACACCACAAATTAAAGTTAAGAACCCTCACAATGAACGATTGCCTCATAACAAATTATTTTATTACACAACTTTTTTAGTTATTTTGTTAAACGTGAAATACAGTTTTTAAAATCAAATCTCGACATTTTTTTTTTTAAATTAAGACCTGTTTATTTATAATTTCCTTCGATGGATCTTTTTGTGGATTGGATATAACTATGATATATTGATGTAATGTTAAAATATATAAAAGAAACTCATATATACATGACTAAACCATTTTTCTCGCTCAATACCAATATTCGTTTTTTTTTCTTTTTTCCAGATAAAAGAAAAAGTATCATTCGGACAAGGTGAGATAAAGAAGTGTCATTTTTAAAAAAGCGCTCTGCTTCCCGAATAACCCTATCTGTATGAAAATTTTAGGCAATATCTGTATCGTAATAAGGTTGCGGGTCTCGGAGTGAATGTTATCTTTTTAGGGTGTTTCGCTAGGGGTGAAGGAAGCTATGTAAAAAGCATATTGGGTAAGAAAAAAACAAAGTTTCAGAATAATATCTGGGCCCTATTATGCTGACGCAAGACCCAACGAAAAAAGAGATCGTATCTGAGAATTCTAAAGTTCCTTTTTTAAAAGGTGCTCCAATTATAACCAATATATTAAACTAAGTATGCTTCGTCCCTTCTATCTTTAAAATTGAATTGCCTTTGAATAAAATTGCTTACTTTTTTTTTATGTTGTAATAAAGGAAAAGCATAAAAATCGATTATTCGAAGTAATTTTCTTAAAAGAAAACCTATTCTTTACGATTTAGAAATTTCCAAAATGCGTTTGAATTGAATATTGGTTATTTTTATAAACTTAAAGATTAAAACAATTTTTTACCTTATAGGGCACTAATAACACAGGCCAACTAATAAATATTTTTTTAAAATTTTTTTCAAACCTGTTTCTTATGTATTTTGGAGTGCTGAATTCAAATTTTCAATCAATTTTTTTCTATCACGTACCAATTTTTCACAATCTGTATCTTTTGTTGGGTATGATAGTATTAAAATATATAGTTGAATTTGATGGAGCCTGTGGTTGATTAACTTGATCACTAAGGTTGATATATAACCCCTTTCCACATTAACTTTTGTAAATTCTGTATACAAATTTCGGCAACCAAGTTGTCATCAATTTAATATTTTATTAATTACAATGGTAGTGTAAGTTTGAATATGAACAGTTTTTTACTTATTACTCTAAAGTTTTGTATTTCCTTAATCTCTTCACGGTAAAAGTTCGAGTGTATCTTTTCCTTTTGTATGACGCTTCCGGAGTTGCTCGTAGAAGGGTCCAACAGTAATCTCTCGTCATGTTGACAGTCCAACGACCCTGATACCGTTTCTCCGTCTCCTTTATATCTTGGTGGAAACGCTCCTCTTGTTCCTAACTTACAGCTCCAATATTGTCAGGGAAAAAATTTAAATGTGAGTGTAAAAAATGCATCTTCTCACTCATGTTACATCCAAGTTCTCGAAATGTTTTCAACATGCTTTGAACTATATTTTCGTAATTAGGGTCTTTCTGATTGCCTAAAAACTTCAAAACAACTTGTTTAAATGCACCCCATGCTGCTTTTTCTTTCAAATTCATCGCATTTTCGAAAATAGGGTCTTGCAGAAGTTTTCGATGTCAGGATCAACAAATATGCCTTCTTTTAACTTTGCCTTTGACAAACCAGGAAATTTCTGACAGAAATATTGAAAGCAAAGTTTTGATTTCGATAGAGCTTTAACGAATTGCTTCATTAGGTCCAATTTTAAGTGCAGTGGTGGGAACAGTATTTTTTGAGGATTTGCCAAACTCAGAACGTTCATGCTCCCAGCTTCTAAATGTTCTCTTGAAGGCCATGTTGTTCTTGTCCAGTACTGGTCCCGTGCTCTACTATCCCATTCACACATAAAACAAGGAAATTTTGTGAATCCACTTTGCTGTCGGAGTAACATCAACGCAAAGTAAACATGCGAGGAAACTTTACCTCCTCGTAAATATGTACATACATACGTGAGCAAGTCCTAGACTTTGAAATGATTGTATCCATTTAACCAGACAGAAAATAACGTTGTGCTAATCGTCCTTTTTGTTTAAAGAAATTATGTTAGTAAGAAGGAAAGAATTCTTTCTTCTAGTCAAACTACAAAAGCAAAATATATAGCTTTGAAAACAGAAATAATCTACTACATTCTCAATTAAAAAATACCTGAAAAACATTTTTTTCTATTTTTACAAATAATTTATAAATAGTCGTCATAGAATAGAATCTAATTTTCACAAACAACACAAGAACGTATGGCGATTCTCAATTTAAGTTTCACCAGTTTACGAAAGGACTGCCTTTTCATTCTGTCTTTCATTTAGGATTTCCTATACTGTCCACATATGGATACGTTTACGATCTTTCACTTATTTCGGCTCACCGCAATTTAAAGATAACCTTAATTGTCGTCGTTTTCGACTACTACTCTCATTCTTTCAAAAATACCTATTCTCACTGCATCTAAGAACAAAATTGATCGGTCAATATAGCTAGGGGCGAAGCAAGTCCTAAAATTGTACCCGAAATAGTTTTCAAGCGCAACGGAATGCATTAGTACGTTACGAAAGAGTTAGTAATGACTAAGTTTTATAATTACTATAATTATACACTTATGTGATTTGTTTACTGCATTTTATACCAACCAGACCTCGGAATTTTATGGCAGTCATTTTATATGCATGTATGTATATAATATATATCTTCCATAGATACCGGATATTCTATGTTTTAAATATAATAGACTAACTCTGAAAACTCGTTCTAAACTATTGCTAGAACAAAGCACAATAATTTGAAACAGAAATTTAAATTTTCTACTCCATATCTCATTACAAACACAAACACATGGTGAATAATTTTTACCTGATGTGTTAAATTTAACGTTTTCATTGTCGTCCTATGGTCTATAATACAGAATCCATGACTATATGGACCTGCTTTACGATAATACCTCGCAAGAAAGGTTTTATTTAATATATATATATATATATATATATATATATATATATATATACGAGGGAGCGTTTTTATATTCGCGGAATGAGCGGGTTGTAGAGGGGTGAGTAGGCGCATTGGGGGCGTGGCCTGTGCAGCGACTCATGATTAGTATAAATACGAAGTTTCATTGTTATTAGACAGTTAGTCTTTGAGTTATCGTCAACCAAGTAACATAATCAGGAGTGAAAAGTGAAATATGGAAAAAATCGAATATCGTGCCGTTATAAAGTTCCTTACCAGGCAAGGAAAATCAGACGCGACCATAATGAATGAGATGTCATTGGTTTACGGCGACTCTTGTCCAGGAAAAACCATGCTGTACAAGTGGCATAGTTTATTTAAACAAGGAAGGGAATCCCTTGAAGACGACCCGAGGCCGGACAGGAGCATTGAGGTGACCACGCCAGCACTTATCCAAAAAGTTGAACAAATTGTACTCGAAGATGCTCGACTAAAGAAGAAACAACTCGCAGAGATGGTTGGAGTATCCGATACAACAATTTTTAAAATCCTACACGATCATCTCGGCAAGGTCAGCGCAAGATGGGTGCCGAGAATGCTCACGCCGCCGCAAAAACAACAGCGCATAGAGTGTTCGCGTGCATTTTTGGACCTCTGTAATGAAGACCAGGATGGTGTATTGAGTGGAATTGTTACTGGAGACGAAACTTGGGTTCATCATTATGAACCTGAGTCCAAACAAGACTCCATGCAGTGGCATAAAAAGGGCACAGCACCTCCCAAGAAATTTAAAGTGTCACAATTAGCTGGGAAACTCATGGCAACGGTATTTTGGGACTCGGAAGGAATATTGTTGATTGATTATAAAGATAAAGGTGTTTCTATAACTGGAGAACATTACGCTTCAATATTAGAGCGACTAAAAGAAGCCATTAAAGAGAAAAGACGGGGAAAATTGACAAAAGGTGTTCTGCTTTTGCACGACAACGCGCCCGTCCACAAGAGCCGCGTTGCATTAGCTGCCCTGCATAAGGTGGGCTTCGAAATTGTGAATCACCCACCCTACAGCCCAGACCTGGCCCCGAGTGATTATTACCTGTTGCCGAAAATGAAAAAAGAGCTGCGGGGTAAAAAATTTACTGCCGATGATGAAGTCAAGGAGGCAGTTTCGGCGTATTTTGCAGATAAAGAGAAATCATTTTTTTATGAGGGTATAAATAAATTAATTGAAAGATGTGAAAAATGTATCCGTCTTGCAGGTGAATATATTGAAAAAGAAAAATAATTTGTTTTTTTTATTTCCACCCCTTCTCCCCCATTCCGCGAATATAAAAACGCTCCCTCGTATATATATATATTTAAAGTAAGTCTCAAATATAATGGTTATTATTTGTATGTCTTGTAGATTCCTAAATCAAATGTCTTTTATTAGTCAGATCAATCCTCGTTTTTCTGTTTTATATGGCGAATTAAATTTTAGAAAGAACAATTTAAGTCGTCTCACGAGCGGGCCTTTATGAATAACTTCTCTGTAATTTGTCTTGAACATCCAAAAGAATTTTGGAATTTTCCAATTTCAATAATTGCAGAAGTTTCTGATGATACACTAGGTCTTTTAGTAAACCCATACCCAGATGCCTCTAGGAACTTGTAAATGAATTTGAAACTATATTTTTTCCAAAGATAAATATTACAAAATTTAATAAATTATAATCACTATTTAAAAAGTTATTTATTTACATGTAATTATTACTTTTAAAATGGCATTTATCGCCATACTGTTTCTCTTTCAATTTGTCTCGTTCGGGCATCAACTACAGCCAGTACTTTACATACAATATGGCTTTCGTATCGACATCAGATTACCAGCCTTCACGTATCCATTGATTTATTAAACTATTTTACAATTGCGGCCATTAAATCATTCACAAATATCTGGTAATTAATTCCAGATATCGTCGCAATTAATCACACGCTCCGGACGGCATATTTTCCGAATTTTTCCGGAGCGACCGCGCGCAATCCAAGAGTCAGAAAAGTGGCAAATGAACGATTGACTTTTATTCCAGTTGTGACCCTCTTTCGGAACGTCGGTTTCCCTTTTATACACCCCCTCCGAGTAGGCGATACGGAAGAAGTTTTAAAATTGGAGAAGCAATTTCGACTGGTGCCGAACGAAACCCCTCCGAATTGACTGAAAGAACACTTTGTAATTTGACATTCTTGGTAGCTTTTAGTAACATAATTACGGTCTTTTCGAGAGACGAAGAAGAATTGTGCACGACCGGGTTGTCAATATTTTCAGTGTCTTCAAAAAAAGTTGTGTTATTCTCGTTCTAGAAATTTTTTGCGAGTTTTAGGCTGAGCAGACGATATATTAATGAGGGACGCGGTTGCGTTTCGGATGTACTCGAAAATAAGAAAAAATAATCTTACTCGTTTTTGTAACTAAATCGATTACTCTAAACAACATTATTTACGATAGTGGCACATAACATAATAAGTTAGATATACTAATGCACTTATGATTTACGTATTAAAATCGTATTTTACATTATTTACTGTTTTTTGAAGGAAAAGCTTATTTAACATTATCAAACATTAATGCCTTTATGATTCGCATCAGTGCAGAGTGGGCCGTCATGGCGAAGGAGGTCGTCTATACATGTATCATCTGCTAGTCAACCACCGACAATCGATACGATCGAATGCATGTTTTCGAATTGGACATACATACTTGCATTGTAATTGGTAATATAATAAATATTATGTCGAACGTACAAAGAGCTAAAAAGTGACTATTGGCTGGCATAATAAGAGTATCGGTGAATATACAGATTTAAAATACAATTGCGCAAAAATAATATATTTGTTACGCAATAAATCACGACGGTTTGGCCTCGCCGGGAAGATACGTTTGTTCAACTCTACGCTCGACACAAATAACTATCACATTAGAAACATATTTTGATAATTAATAATAGGCTAAATTAAAATAAGATTTAGGATTATTCTGGTACGTAAACTTCCGCGGTCGTAATCCATACTAGCTTCTTCTGGGTTTCCGGGCTGGAATTGCGTCAGTGGTATAACTGCCGACGTTTCGCATCAACTCGTATGAGACATCTTCAGGGCTCAAGTACTGCTACTGTCTGTCGCACTGAAACTGTTTTAGTGCGACAGACAGTAGCAGTAGTTGAGCCCCGAAGATATCCCATACGAGTGGGTACAAAACGTCGGCAGTTCTACCAGTGACGCGGTTCCAGCCTGGAAGCCCAGAAGAAGAAATATTAAGAATTATTCGAGATGCCATAAATCTATTCTACTGCGACCTTTTCAGCTCTCTTGACTTCTTATATATATACGTCTTGTTATGAAATTAGCAATTACTTCAACTTTCATACGTTGTCCTTGGAAATTTCGAATCACTAGCTAACATAAAAAATACAAATCCACTAGTTTACTATGTTTTCTCATAGATTTATATATCTTTAACTGTGTGGATCATCTTAGTTCCTCCTTGCCTTCCCGGGTCTTTTCCATGGAGATTTCTTGTCTTGCGGCTTTAAAAACCTTCGTGTCTTCTTTTTTACTTCTAGGCGAGCTGATTTTATTCAATAATTTTAAATTATATATGTAAATATAAATACTATTGCCTGCGTTGCAAATATGTTGAATAATTCGTCAGTAACCCAGCCTACTGTATTTAACATAAACAAAATATTCTTTAAAGCTATAAAATACTCTTTAAAACTATTAGAAAAATTATAACCTCGAAGAGGACTCGAACCTCTATCCACTGCTTGCCGGGAATGTGCTCTACCATTAACCTACCAAGAATCGTCAGATTCGATTATTTAAACGCACCATAAATTTCATTATGGAATCAGATTCTTTTCATTAATTTCTGCCTTAATTAAAACCGTGTAAAACGCAGAAAATTTCGACTTTTAATTTATTTCTATCGTGAAATTGTATATATGCACGCATGCATATAAGCATTTGCAAGTGCATTTAATAATAGTAACAGCTACTGCGGCTTTTAATTAAAGATCGCAGTAACTACCTCCGTACTAGTTTGATGTACAAGCCGAAAGTATATCAATAAAAGATCTATGAAAGCTATTAAATGTATTCTACGCCTAACGACTTGTAGTCATTGAAACTACCGAATTTCCTACTGAAAAATGGTCGAGGTGTGTATTAAACTCTTCTACAAAAGAATGCATAAAACATAATATCCAAGAGAATTTAAATTTTGACTTGAATAGATCTAAGCACTTCCGATAGATATAACGATTCAATAGTGTTAGGATAGGGGTTACGTAACAGCAATAGTAATAGAATATACTTATATAGCGGCGTATAAGGCAAGTGGAAGCAGAAGAGCAAAGGCAAGGCGAAGAGGCATGGCTGGTGGAGATAACCGAAATCGGGTTTCTCGTTTGAATAAGGACCCCTTTGTGCTTCGAACATCTTTTGATCCCTGTGTGATGTATTTGCTCATCCGCCTCGCTATGCACATTCACTCAAACGCGCGGATGTTATGTCCCAGCTACGTTTTATAATTGCTTTCTTGGCCGAGGGCTATGCACTTTACCTATCGTAGAACCCCCGACGGTCGCCGCAGGCCCAGCGTTCATAAATTTGTCGGAAGAACGAACACGCGGAGGTCCCACAGATACCACAGGGAAGGGTGGAAGGTTCCTCAAATAAATTATAATAAATAATTCAAGTTTTTTTTAATAAAAGAATATATTTTAATTTCAAAACAGAATTGCCATTCTTTATTATTTTCTAAATATTTTCTCAAAGTATTGACGTATATTAGACTTCCTGGTGCTCAAAAAATTCTTCTTGTCGATGCGGGGATTATCTTGTTATAGTAGTAGTGATATAAATGACAGAAAAAACGAATAGAAATAGAAATGTTGGTGGCGCAAAAAACCTTCCAAGATAACAATGCAAGAGTAATGCTATTAAAGACATACGATGCAAAAAAAATTTGCGATCCTATCAAGATGTTGAATGCATATATTTCGTCCTATCCTCGTCGACGATACGAGAATTACCTCTCTTGTATATAATTTTGTTTATACCTTGACCAAAAACATTAGAGAAAAATGCAAATATAATTCTTCTATAATAAAAAGGATAATATATTGTATTTAAAAATGAACACCCCCGTCTACAATGTATTATTCTTTTCGCCCAAATTATATAATATTTCATATGCGTGTATCACCAGCTTTCAATAGACATAACAGAAATCTTTTCCATTTATGACTAACATGTTATACTCTGCTGTTGATATGTGGTTATTTACTTTATTCTCCCTGCACACTTAAGAAAACCTCACAATAACTTCTATAATATGTACTATTGAACAAATAGTGAAAATTAAACACTTGATATAATTTCATAAAGAACTTTAAACCAATAGTATTTCGAAGTTCCGTTCATTATCAAAGGTGAAATATTGCTAACTACAAATTCAGTTCAGTTACGGTATTATTGGTTTGAAAAATCTCTTTCTTTCTTTTTTACTTCTGTAGTCTCTTTGTATCTGCTCCTTCTAAAAACATGTCTGTGGGTGTTAAACTTTTACAGACAGATTAGTTGCTTGTTTTGAAGTTTGCTAGGAATTTCACAGCTACTCTCGGTAGAAATTAAATGATTTTAATCGATTGCACAAAAGCAGTAGATAACTTAAACCTGCCAGAGATCTGTATAGAAAACTATAATACAATTAGAACTTAACTTATGTAAGAGAATATGGAAGAATATACAGGATGTTTGGGACAACCGACTTATGATAGTTTGAAGTTAACGAAACTTAGCAAATCATATAGTAAAAGACTGTAATTTTTGTTCGATATTCCGCTCACCATCACACAGATGACGAGCGGAAGGCTCGAGCATTTAACTTCAACCTCATACCAAATAAAAAATGTAAATACTAACGGTCTTCTTTTTATTATTGTACCTGTTACGAATCTGGCGTCTATGTCAGGCGAAGCAGTTTCGAATCCTTTAAAAGGCTAGGCAGTTGGCCATTGAACCATCAAAAGCTGTCAGTATGTGTTGCAACGAATCAGGTTAACGAAGCCCCTTCCACTTATATGATAGTGTAAGTAGATAACCCTTTTCCAAGACACATTTTTTCTGTTGCATGCCAAGTGTACCGGAAAGTCATTAGCGGTTTTTCTAAGAGATGTCGCTAAGCTTAAGTTGCCATGTTATGATTTGACACGTATGTCATTTTATTCTACTGACACCAAGTTTCAATGCAATATATGTTATATTTTGCGAAAGTAACACAGTCATAGATTTATACCTGTTTGAAAATATCAAGTTTCGTGACTGAAAAAGTGTGGCACGCATTACTTTTCTTATTTAATCAAAAGGCAAAAGCCGCTGAGTCTTCATCGTTTGCTGGTAGAAACTTACGATAAGCATGCTGCAACCACAAATACATGTGAGGCGTGATTTCGACAATTCAAAAGTGATGATTTTGATGTGCAAGACCAAAAACGTTCTGGTTGACCGAAAAAGTTTAAGATGCGAAACTGCAGGATGAAGACTCAACTCAAACTCAAAACCAATTGGCAGAAGTGTTAAATGTGGCCCAGGAAGCGATTCATGACCGATTACGGGCAACGGAAAAAATCCAAAAGATGGGAAAATGAGTGCCATACCAATTGAATGACAGGCAAATGAAAAATCGAATAATCGTCTGTGAAATATTACTTCAAAGGTATGATCGGAAATCATTTCTGCATAAAATAGTGATGAGTGATGAAAAATGGACTTATTTCGAAAAAATCCTAAACGTGACAATCATGGTTATCACCTGACGAAGCCAGTCTATCAACTGCATGGCCAAATCGTCTTGTTCGCAAGATAGTGCTCTGTGTTTGGTGAGACCAGAATGGTGTGGTGTAGTACTAATACTGATCGCTACAGACAACAAATTATCAATTTGAACCATGCATTTAAAAAAAATGTCGAGAAGGGGCCTGAAGACACTGTAAAGTAATTTTACAGCACGATAACGCGCTGTCTCATACACAAAAATTGGTCAAAGAAGTATTTGGCCGTAGTCTCCAGACCTTGCCCCGTACGATTATCACCTTTTCGCATCAATGGGACACGTGCTTGCAGAGCAGCACTTCGCCCATTTTGAAGAAGTTAGAAAATTGCTCGGTGAATGGTTTTGCTCAAAGGACAAACAGTTCTTTTGGGATGGCATCCATAAATTACCTGAAAGATTGGCAAGGTGTGTAGAATTAAATGACCAATGCTTTGAATAAATAAATTTTTCCATTTTCTTGAAAATTATGTAGTTTTTTACAAAAAAAAAACCGGTAATGACTTTCTGGTACACCTGGTATATATCGTTTTATTTGTAACGGAACTAATACTTGCCTATTTATTTTATAATAACATACGATAAACTTAAAATTTGGAGAAGGGAAATCGAGGTTAAATTATGAACAATATCTACAAAACAGAATTGTAAACTAAAAGAAGAATTATTTCCTTTATTCTACAGTCACAACGCTGAAGCAGTGCAGAACGCAGCTTACAAAGAAGTAACAAACAATTATTAGTTTCCTCGAGGTTTCCATTGCGCCAATTTATTTAATTCATAAGACAAGCGGTTAAGCAGTCAAGTTTAAACATACGCCCCAAGTTTGAACAGACCTTCTGCTGTACCCCTTATTAATTAGCGGTTACCAAACTCTCCGCTTTCTAGATTCATTAGTGGTCAGTAGTTCTGACGCATACCTACACAGGCCAATATTTGGTCCAATTGCGCGCCCGCACACACACTCACGTGAATACACTCGTAACACTCTGTGTAACTAAAACACAGCAACACGGTTCAGCGCAGAGAACGCGGCAAATTGCATAAATTATCCTGAAATTCCCATCTCGTTTTACGAATGCTAGATACAGGCTGAAATGCGTTTAACGTTTAAAATACCTTACATTAATACCATCATATTATAGAATGAGATTATTACTCGTAAAGCATGCATTTCACTTTTAAATGTTCTGATAAGGCATTTCGACATTATTTTTTTTAGCATATATTTGTAGGAGTGCATATACTGCACTTCAATATCTAATTAAAAGATAATGAAGGGGGGTATCCTGACTAATAACTAAACTATTCCAATAAAATCTCCTCCTAAATATATTTTTAATTTATTAGTTTGATGGATAAGTTCTTAGTGTTTTTGGTTTCTAAGACGACAGTGTCGTGAAAAGAAAAATTGTTATTTTTATGTATTGTTATTGTTAATTTGCATAGTTATTTATACAGGGTATCTGCAAAATGCTTGGACATGGCTTAACCACAAACTCCTTGCATCAAAATAAGATGATTTAACCAAACTTACCTATATCCAAAATCGCATCGTTACGCTGGTATTCAGCTTTAAAGTTTTTCGAAAAAAACAAAAAAATTCTTATTAAAACATAACACTTTGATCGATTTTAATTATTTTTGGTACAACATTTCAAGTAAGTGTAAGTCGTGTTTTGAGATGATTTGGGTCTTTATAAGTAGTTCAAAACCCTGACTTGGAAGAAGAAGTTCTAGACAGAATAGGAGCTCATCCACAAAAAAGTACTCGTGGCTTGTCTCGTGAATTAGGAGTCTCAAAAGATGTTGTTCATAAAATTTTTAAAGAGCAACTCCTGTATCCATATCATTTGCAAGTAGTACAAGAACTTTTACCAGCAGACCCCGATGCGCGTCTCACATTTTGCCGATTTATTCACAGAAAAAGGGCTAGAGATATTTATTTTCACAACAAAATTCTCTTCACCGACGAAGCATGCTTCACAAGGAGAGGTGTTACAAATTTACACAACGAACACGTGTATGCAGATCAAAATCCACATGCTTTTAAACAAGGCCGCTTTCAGCAGTAGTTCCGAATTAATGTATGGGCAGGTATAATCGGCAATAACATCATAGGTCCTGTCGTTTTACCTAATCGACTAAATGGAGTGAATTACTTGGATTTCTTACAAAATACTTTGCCAGGCTTATTGGAGGACTTACCACTAGATCTAAGACTTGACATGTGGTTTCTACATGATGGAGCACCACCTCATTTTACGTTTAATGTTAGGAATCATCTTCATGCACAATTTCCTAATAAATGGATCGGCCGAGGAAACGACGCACCTGTAAAATGGCCTCCTCGCTCGCCAGATTTGAATATCTGTGATTCGTTTTTATGGGGAACACTCAAGAGCATCGTGTATTCTACTGCTATAAACACGGAGAATGAGCTTTGGGCTAGGATACAAAACGCCACTCAATCAATTAGAAATAATGAAGAAAGTTTGCAAAGAGTGCAATTCACTTACTTGCGCAGAATCGCTCTCTGTATTCAACAAAATGGCGGACATATCGAACATTTGTAGTAATTTAGTTTTTATTTATTTGCCGTTAATACATTTTTGCAAAAAAAATTTTTATTCGCCACTTATTTTACTAAATAATAAGCCAACCAGATTATGCGTGTTGCCAGGAAAGCAGATTACGTTCGAGTCGGATATTATTTTTGTGACTAAACTGTAACAGATATCAAAAATTATAAAGATACAAAAAATGTCACTAAGAAATGTATCTTCTCGGGTGAAAAAAATTAAAGCTCTTAACCTTCATATCAAAAAGTTACAGGCAGAAATGTGCCACGTCATCGATGTTTCATACACTTGCGGTCTATTTATAAAGACCCATATCATCTCAAAAGATGACTTACACTTACTTGAAATGTTGTACCGAAAATAATTAAAATCGATCAAAGTGTTATGTTTTAATAAGAATTTTTTTGTTTTTTTCGAAAAACTTTAAAGCTGAATACCGGCGTAACGATGCGATTTTGAATATAGGTAAGTTTGGTTAAATCATCTTCTTTTGATGCAAGGAGTTTGTGGTTAAGCCATGTCCAAGCATTTTGCAGATACCCTGTAGACAAATAAACAGTATGTCAGGTGGAAAAGAACAAATATTTCCAACATACCCTTGTCTTCCAGTTCATCAGAGGAGTAGAGAAGGAGAGCATCGGAAGTCGCTAGAATTATTTGCACTGTTTGCGGAGAAAACCTAATTAAGGAGAGTACAGAACGGAATTGGTTTGCTCCATTTAAAGAGAATTATTTTAACATAAACTTTTCACAACGTTCAGAGACACCGCGGAACATTGAAGATCGTCTGAATGCTTTAATTTATGATGATTAAAGCTAATTAACTCGCAAATTTGTCTTTATAGGGGTTTGTGATCGGTTGATTATAATAAAGTTACATTTAATTGATGAAAGTTCAAAACTAGGTGCTTAGTAGTTGCATGGTATGAGCGAAAACAACAAGAATCAGTATGTCGACATTTACGCCTATTCTCTAGCTCGTCAAGAACATCGATCGTTTTCGTCTCATATTGCTACTGGTGATAAAAATAGTGCCTTCATGCTAACATCAAGAACGGAAAAGAATTACTTCCCTCTAATAAAAAGATAACTCCAGTAGCAAACGTTGATACTAATCCACGTGAGCTTGTTTTTTTTTGAATCTAGTGAGATAAAGAGGGCGTCATATTGTATGAATTGCTTCCTAGAAATGTAAAACAGGAAGACATCATCATATACTGCCAACATTACAAAAGCGGTTACTCAAGAAGCCGGCTAGGAGGTCATTCCACATACGCCATTTTATTTCGATCTCCGTCTTATTTGCTATTTATCAAAAAATCTTCGAGGAATATCTTTTAATATCAATTTCGCACTTCTAAATTGTCTTGACGGCATCTCTACTTCCAAACCACCTAATTTCTTCAGATGAAAAATTAGCAGTTTTAGATAATAGAGAAGAACATATTCTTGATTATTTAATGTACTTTGTTAAAAATTCAAAAACGTTGAGTTCAATAAAAATACTACAAACTTATGCATCAATCTGACAAGACAATCGCTAAATTTCAATTCAATTTATTAATTAAAAATTTCAAGCAATATTATGGCCAGTAGTACCAAATCATTTCTTTGTGATTATTACACCCTTACCCAAATACCCTAGAAATTACTTATGATTATAATCCCTCAAAAGTAAGAACTTTTCCCACATATTTTTGAGCACAAGAATTTTCTGTCATTGGAGAATCGAAGCGCCTCCGTTTCATTAATTACTGCTTTATTTCTCTGTCGTAGAAATATACCCAAGCACCATCCACGCATTCAGCATTTAGACATATGGAAATTCATTTTATCTTTCAGAATTTTCCTGCATCTCCAAATTAATGTAAAGTAAGTGACGGACGCCTTTATATGAAATATTCAGTGCCTCATATATTCGTTTTAATCTAATTCGATGGCCTGATAATATAATTAATCAAAAAAAGGTCAATAAAACCCCTTTTCATAATAATGTTCATATTCTGTATACGCATTTCAACAACTAAGTCGTCATTGTCAGCAGATAATTAATCACACTCTTGCGCTTGAATTCGTAGTAAAACTGGTACAGAAACAAATTCGTTCGAACGTTAACCATCAAAAGCGCCGAACACACATTGTAGATTCGTTTCGCAAAATTTAAAATGTTTTATAGTACACACCCCGCTTACACATGCGAACGTTTTTAACAGTGGTATATTTTTTATTAATTTTAATAAGTATAACTCCTATAATTCTAACACTAATCTACTTTTATGCTGTACAGATAGTTCTTTTCTGGTTTGAATCATTTCATTTTCGCATATGAATTGACTTTTTCATCCTTTCTACAATTTGACATTCTATTTTTTACTCCATTTCAAGGAGTTAATATCTGTATTTTGTGCATTATGGAAAGGGGTTTCGTTTACCTTTTTTAATTAATTCAATCAGACATAGTTTCCATTAAAATATACCTGAAAATGTGGAATAGATTATACCGATACTTTTGGGAATAGACTCCCTAAGAATAGAAATTAGTCTTCCAGGTTTCTTTTCATATCGAATGGACAATGTACATTTCTTTCTAAATACGTAACTCTATTTTTCTAGGAATCATACGAGTCAAAGTGATCACCAACGGATTAAGTATATCTTTGTATATGTGCTTGCTAATTTGTTAAAATAAAAAATATTTAAAGATGATTCGTTACTCCCTTATATCGCGCAACTACGCAATACCTTGTTTACACAAGGAACCTGTCAAGGCTAGCTAGATATCAATAAATTCCCATACATTTAATTGAATTTAATCATCTCGTTAATTTTATTTAATTTAAAATACCGTAAGATACATATGTAGGTTATATTTCACCGAAACCGCATATCGTCTCTAAAACAAACATACTTTCAACAGATACAAGTGCTTGTGTGTTTTGAAAAGGATTTCCTTCAGCTGTTTTAACATAACATGCAATTTCCAGAGAGGGCGATTATTTATGGCATTCTCATATGACACTGTAGAAATGGACACGTGTTACATTATGCTGTTCCGGCAGTCCATGAGCAGTGAGAATTTTCGAAAATATTTTCGCCGATACAGGCTCCTGCCTGCATGAGATGTTGATGTATGTATGTGGCAGTGAATTATAATGACGAAGTGACCGTGGCTGGACGGAAATAGAAACGTGTGTCAACGGGCGTCACAAACGTCCCAAACTGGTTGTACTAATGGGAAGACGCCACCCTAAGGGTGGACAACGTCATATACCAATTAGTTTTGAACACGTTTGCCTGAGTTAATCGACCACCAGTTGTCCAAACATGTCATCCACTAGCGGATATTTATTATAATTTTAAAATATTTCTTTCGTTAACTGTTCAAAAGAGATTTCTAAAACGCATTAATGGATAAATAAATTCGTTTTTACTCTTTTTTATTATTCCTTTGATAATGTTCACACCGCAATTCAATTTCATTAAAACCCTTTTAAGTATGTAAAATATCCTTCGGCAAAAAAATCTTTCAATTTGTGTTGAAATAAGGTGTATGTTGAATCCACTTAATACTAATATGTTTTCCTTGCTTACGATTGAATATTTCCATTAATGTATGACTATTAACCGTCATAAAGTTCACAGCTTGTTTCTGTCATGTCTGGTTCAGCCTAAGTAAATGAGTGCTACGATATTTATAAATTTGAATTTAAAATATTTAATGCAATAAATAAAATAGGTCGTTAATGTCTCACTGATTGTTATTTTTGCATTTTAAACAGCCTAAATATCTCGTCAGGGCGTTGCCTATTTTTTCACTTTTTCTTGCTGTCTCGTTCTTCTCACACAATAATACTGGTTTCCAGCATTGATAAAGTACCCAAATGTTGGTTCATGAACCTCTATAGTGCAAAACTACCTAACACCCAAGACTTTGATATGTTCAATTTGTGGAAACATCCATACGAAAATTCCTGAGAGAACAGCTGAGAAAAATGTGTTTGCTTGAGGTTGGTAATTTCTGCGTTAAAGGAGAATTCGAACCTCTATTTGTCGTTTGCTAGACGGCTGCCTTACGAATTAGGCGACCACGCAGTATAGCTTCGTTTACCTTTAACCCTGTGATTTTAATTAACGATAGCATTGTAGAAAGTAACAATTTTCATCCATTTCCCATCGCGAAGAACTTAAATATATTATCTGCTTCTAGGCTTCCGGACTGGAACCGCGTCATCTATATATCTGCCGACATTTCGTACCCATTTGTATGGGACATCTTCAGGGCTCAATTACTACACCGAAACTGATATCTGCCGACGTTTCGTACCCATTTCTATGGGACATCTTCAGGGCTCAACTACTGCACTGAAACTGATAGCATGGAGCACGACTGCGGAAGTTTACGTACCAGATTAACTTAAATATATATTTGGACATGACCGCGGGTGTTAACAAAATATAAAATCCGTTTCCACAATACGATTTATGGTGTATTAAAAAATTTAATCACCGAGGGTTGATATATAACCCCTATCCACATTAATTTTCGTATTCTGCATACGTATTTGGACAACTAAATTGTCATCATCAGCAGATAATTAAACAGAGTGGCATCTGGAAAACTACAGCAAAAATACCCGTACGAAAACAGATTCCGCACACGATATGTAGCGTTGAAAGCCAAATCGCACTCAGTGTGCGAAAATTAATGTGGAACGGAGTTATATAGTATATCAACCTTCAGTGATTAATTTAATCAATCACAGGCTCCATCAAAATTACCAGCGTATTAAAAAACTCAAAACTGTACTACGTGTGGCCTAATGGGTAAAGCAGCCGTTTGGCAAGTGGCAGATAGAGGTTCAAGTCCATCTCTAGCACAGAAATTTTTAATAAGTTTCTGTGCGGTAGCGATGGCATAGCCAAAAATAATGATTTGTATTAATTTCTCATTATAAAGAAATTAATTATATATGTATATATAATTATTAATATATACGAGCTTAGGTTGTCACTGTCAACCATAGTTAGCAGAGACGTGGCACCATCTGCCAACTATAAATAAAATCTACTCAGAGCGAAGAAGATATTTTATTCTATCTTACCGACTTGACTAGTGGCGGTAATTTTAAATTTTAAAAATAAATTACTCTAATATGCACAGCATATACATTATGTACGAATCAAACTGCTAAATCGTAATACTGGTTGTTCTTGATATGCTTAACAAAAACTCAAAAACTGTAATGAACCTGAAAACTGGCATATCACTTAAAGAGTATTCTCATAACTTTCAATTTTTGTTAAGAGTGGAGGAAGTTTCTAATTTTATTCTTTTTTGAATAATTCTCGTTAATAGAAATGATAAGTTTGATATCTTTTTAGTTACTTGCATTTTAAAAAATACATAACAGTTATTTTTTTTAATATCGCTTAATTAAGACAATACGATTAGATCACTGCTCTTATTGCATTAAAAATATTATTCACCCTTAAAAATTTTCTTATTTACAATCGGAGGATCATCAGGGTAGACTTCCTTATCAACGCTGCTCTTTTGTGTGTTTCATTTGCATTGCAGCATTTTTAAATGGAAACAAGCACGTCGAAAAAATAAGAAGGGAAGAATGAAAGTTAATTACTTTTTTTCCTTAAATTAAACAATATTTGTCTTCGTATTACTCGAACTCCGTAATTTCCTCCCCCAAGTATAGCGCATCAGTCGGGCAAACAGAGTAGAAAGGGAATAGGTTGAGACAATAAGAAAAATTGGGGATCATTGTGAAGAAATGGCGAGGTTCAGGTCCATATATATAAAATGAAGTTGCCCTTGGCGTAGATATATTCCGGCCAATAAATTGCCTCCCTCTATTCGGAAGGAAAAGGCACAAGACTTTATATAAACGAATATACAGGTAGATTTAGGGTTCTGATATGCTAGCGCAAAGGTTTAAAATAATTTTTTTTACTACATTCGTTTTTATACCTCTAATTTAGAAATGTTTATTCAAATATTAATACAGCGAAAACGGCAGATATTATTTTAGCCTCGGCTCGGGCGGGAAAGCCGAGAAAAGCTTAATGTAAAAAATTTTTCTTACACATGAAGGGAATTCTTCGTACGAAATGTACGAATTTTTCGTCAAAATATGGAAAAAATTTCGTGAATGTTTTCTGGTAATATTCGATGTATTTCATCATGAAGTAAGCATACGTTCCTTCGTGTGTTTCATAAATCTGTTTCTAAATAATATTTTACACAAATTTGTTCCAAACATTTATTTTTGCTTTCAAACTATGCCATCATAATACAATACTGTATATAAAACAATAATAAACAATTGATAAACCTCCAGTGGGTGCATCTCATCTGAGAAGTACAACTGGCACTAATCTGAAATTATTAAAAAGTCACGCTATGTCAGAATTATCCCTCAATGTATTCTATATCCTTCATAATCGTAGTATGATAAATCAGTGTATATTGCAGTTTCCCTACATGTACGTTGCAAAAGTCTATGGGAAAACAAGTCAGATCGGTGCGTTTGAAAACGCTCTAGTTTTGAATTCTGTAAAATAATTCACTTTTGCAATTCCTTACGTATTGTTTATGCGATATTATTGATAAATGAAACATTTTCTCCAGCGAAATGAAATTCTTCACATTTTCCAAACACCGCGTATGTGCAATATGACAGTTAGTAGTGTCAACCTAATGCAACCTTACCAAACGTTCTTCATTCAAATTTGGCGAATTCAGTCTGCTAAGATCGTCTTTTTCTTTCCTATCGCAGCATATCCATACAATACGCGACGGTGGATAGTTCCACTCATGCTAGAGTAATATCAATACAAGGCAGATAACATAGAATACAGGCTTTTATAGAACGTTCGGGGGACCGCAATCTGTAACAATTCTTGTAGTCTGAGACCGCTCTTAATTTAATTGCTTTTTCTTACCCGACTATAATGCCCCAACATCTTAAACTATTTCAGCGAAGGAGATCGTTCCTCGTTTAAATCATATGTGTGCATAAGTAGCCCACACCTTCACACAATGCGACTTATGTAATCTTTAAATTGGAACTGCAAATAAACCGTATCCTACTTTGTAATTTCGAGCGTAGATTATGCTGACAAAAATGTTTGGTTGCTCTGAAGAAAGTGTTTAATTGTGATTCATAATCATTAACTGTCGCGGGAAACTGGTATAATGAATTTAGTTTTGGTCGTATATTTTCGAAAAATCAGTTTTGTACCACAACATTTAAAAGTCACAAAAGCGTTTTAATTACGAGCAACATAATCCAGAATCAGTTTTATATAGGCCATCCAGAAAGAGCTATTAGTAAAATAACTGGATTTATATACGAAATATACGCAGCACAATAAAATGTTCTGTCGGGGCAAACGAGCAAAATAAATGTCCTCTGGTGATAAACATATATATATTTAACGGTAAAGTGGCTAATAAACTGTTAAAAATTAATATATGTGTTTCACACCCATTACGCAAACGGTATTGTAAATGCTGTAATAAAAGGTGTAGGTAATAACGCTGTGGAATAAAATATACACTGATTAATAAAATGTATTGAACGACACGTGGATATTCTCCCATGTGTATGTATACCTCCTTGAGCAATATTACAATGGCGATATATATATATATATATATATATATATATAAATTAATGGAATCGCACACAATATAACTAAGAAAACCGTTTATTTGTCATATAACCACGATGAGATGGTATAAAATTATAAATTACTAGTAATTTAATAAGAGATATGCCCTCCTTTAGCTGCGATGACAGCCTGAACTCTTTTCGGCATGGAATCTATTGATTTTTGGCAGTTTTCCTTTATTTTCTCGTCCCGAAACCACACCTGAATTTACTGCTTCTATCAATTTTGTCTTCGTTGTACAGTCCATTTTATGTAACCTAGCCTTACAAATGGCCCATAGATTTTCAATTTTTTTTTCAATTGAGTTTAATCTGGAGAATTGCCAGGCCAGTCAAGGAGTGATTCCTTTTTCCTTGAAATATTTGACCGTAACCTTCGATTTGTGGCATGGAGCTGAGTCCTGTTGGAAAATTGCACCTACGTTTGGCTCACATTTCTTTAGATCTTTTCCCAAATACTTATCCAGTAGCTCTTTATATTTCTGGCTGTTCATCATGCCTTCCATAGGCGCCAGCGATCCAGTCCCCATGTAGGAAAACATCCCCAAAATATCTTCTTTACAGGATGTTGGACAGTCTGATCGATATAAGCTGCAGTGAGTTTTTCATCTCCACTTTTTCTCACGAATTTTGATCGCTGCCCCTGTACCAAAAAATGGGACTCGTCTGAAAACAACACCTTTCTTCAGTCTTCCTCATTCCATCCGGCATATTTCTTGGTCCAAATAAGCCTCTGCTTCATCATTCGTTGAGTGAGGAGTTGCTTCTTCTGTGGTCGAATGGCTTTTCTTCCAGACTCTAAAAATCTCCTACGAACTGTCGGGTCATGCACTTTCACTTCAGCGTCGGCTAAGTTTTTTTGTAGTTCAAAACTAGTTTTTCTTGGGTTCAGCTGGCTATTTCTAACCGAAAAAGTGACATTCCGGGGTGTCATCTTCCTCTTTCTCCCATATTTTCCCACTCGTTTCACTTCAACTATTCCGTTATTCTTTTTTTGCTTTAAGATCTTGCTTACTGCTCCTTGACTAACACCACATTCCTGAGCAATATTTCTCTGTGTCATTGAAGTGTGCTAACTTAATGTCACAATCTTCTCACGTTTTCTGGGCGTGATATCCATATCGCGAACAACAGATAGAAGCACAATATAAATCAAATTTTGAACTTTGAAAGAGTATATCTGAACAAACTCTCTAAAACGCACCGAATAACTGTGTAATGTGTTCCCAGTGATATTGGTTATGTTTTTTGACATAAAACTACTGTCAGGACTGACCGAATAATGTTGCCACATGCAGAACACTAAACAAATAGTCATGATTCCATTAATTTGCACAATACTGTATATATATATATATATATATATATATATATATACAGTGTTTTTTTGGAAGCGGAGAAGTTTAAATTGGCAATACTGTTTTCTGTGATTTGACAGTTCTCGGTTGTTTTGGAGTTAGTTTAGTTTGGCAATTCATTATGAATAGACTCACGCCGGAGCAACGTTTCCAAATTGTTCAAATTTATTTTGAAAGACATGGTTTAATTCGAGAAACTCATCGGGCATTACGTGCATTTTATATGGTGCTCATAATCGTCAATCAGAGAGATTAATTCGAAAAACTATGCATCGTTTTCGCAATACTCTAAATGATAATATGGATCCTGTAAGATGTCATGCAGTGCACACACAACAAGCGATTAATAATGTATGCGTATGCCTTCAAAAATGATGATGGTCAGAACGTTACCGTCAACGATAAACGGTACAGAGATATGGTTACTAACTTTTTCGTGCCTCAATTGCAAGGTATTAATGTTGCAGACATGTGGTTTCAGCAGCACGGCGCCACATGTCGCACAGCGCGCGGTACAATTAATTTACTGAAAGAAATATTTGACGAGCGATTAATTTCGCGAAATGGAACTGTTAACTAGCCATCTTGTTCGTGTGATTTGACGCCATTAGATTATTTTCTCTAGGGATATGTAAAGTCGCACGTCTGCGCCGATAAACCTGAAACAATTCAGCACATGGAAGCCAACAGTCGACGAGCCTGTATCTACCGTTTTCTACATGGTTGCTTTAGTCAATTAAGCCACCAAACAAGGTTCATATTGGAACAATATCACTAGCGTCTATCCTAAAATTACAAATGCAATGAATTGGGGTATATGAAATAGCAGTTGCTACTTAGACAGAATTTAAGGACGTCTTAAAGAAATTTACAGTGAAACATGAATGATGTCCACAAAACTAGTACAAAACAACCACAAAAATTGTTTGATACGTTTATATAAAATAGAATAAATTTAAATGCGAAGAATAGCAAATTATATGGGATCGAAAATTGAGAAAGACAAAATTCCCAAACCGTAGCTTCCATCACAGTCAATAATTTTATTTCGCCCAATATTTATGAATATGTAGCGAAGCACAGGTTTATGTCAACAAATAAACTTCATTCCCCTTCATGTATTACTTTTTGAAGAGGCTTTTAATCCATTCCACATATTTCTCTGCACAAACGTATATATAGGAAAATACAAACTGAAATGAACGGCAAAAAATCTCAGAAACAAATATTAAAATTTATATTTCTTGTTTATTAACGTGGGCGCTCGTTTAACGTCGAACAACTTTTAAAAATGTTTCCTTTTTATGTGTGAAATACACCGTAATTTCACTTCGCTACTCTTCTTGTTTTTCTTGTTTTTTCCTGTGCGTTATTCGTATAAAATTGCGTATAGACGGTCAGGGTTCGTCGGTGCGCACTCAAAAAATAAAAAAATGTTATTACTTTTTTTCATCGTCGTTCTCGCAATTTCTCCATTCGCGAATCCGTTATTTTTAAGTAGGTAGCAAAGGAAAACAGATTAATTTTTATATAATTTTTTCCAAAGGGGATTTTATTGAGTTTCTTTTCCACTTCTGTCGGGAAATTGAATCGAGATTTTACAAGAAGGCTATACGATGATAGAAAAGTAAATAAATCACATAAAAACATTTGTAAATACCCATTTAAAATTATGAAAAATAAGGAAAAGAAAAATATTTTGTCGTTTCAGAAAATTTATGTGAATCGAAGAATTATTTTTGTTTCTTAAAAATAAATTTATTGATGGAATTATTTGTATTATTATAACATCACCAATTACAAAGATCATTAATAAAATAAAAGAAAATATGGTAGTGTTCCATATACATATATGTATATGTGTTGTTATGGCGTAAGCATATTGCCAACATTTAAGTTTTTAATTTAAAAAAAATCACCATATCGAAATCCGTCATTAATAAAAGTACCTACTTTGCAAAATAGTTTCATATATCTTAGTAAAGAATTAAAAACAATCTTTCAAAAAAGCAGTATGTACAAAAATTAAAAGCCATTGATATTTCAATAAAACGATTCACTAACAGCAAAACCTTTATTCCAAAAATCTACATAATAAACAATTATGCACTATATAATTAATAAAAAGTTCAGTCTCCAGTATAATTGACGTTTCCAGCTCATGCTAGCCAACCACCACACCAAATTTTCTGCGTAGCTTTCTAGTAATTGTCTCCACATCTTTCTTATATGACGAGAAAGTTTCCTGATGTTGAAGCTACGTTCACTGCGAAGTTTCTGCACTACGATGGCCCACACGTTTTCTATTGAGTTCGCATTCGAGCTTTGCGAAGACCATTCTATCGTATGAATACCATTGTATCTTTAGATTCAACACGCAATCTACTGTGGTGTTTCAAATCGTTGGCCTCCTACAAATACCATTCTGGTGGCAAACCATTTTTGCATGGAAGACAGCAGCCGCTTTTGATACAATTTTGTCATTCCACGTAAATCTGAAGTTCCTATAAATACAGATAACGATCCAAAATCACACATGCTGAGACACCTCTGCATATGCACCTTAAATAGATGCACTACATTGCGATCCAGTTTGTAACGCAGGATCAAGCTTTCTTTGTCCAAACCCAAAAAGAAGATTAATCGAAAAACACAATATTTGACAAATCTCGCTCAATGTTATTACGAGCCCAGATAAGACGCGATAACGATCCGTAACCACATGTTGCTGAAGCATCTTTAGATATGCTCCTTAAATAAATGCTTTACACTGCGATTCAACCTGTATCATAGGACTAATAGCACTAAGTTTTCTTCCTCTAAGTCCAAAAAGAAGATTCATCAGAACACCTAATATTCGACCAATCCCGCTCAATGTTATTACGAGTTCAGACAAGGCACTTTTCGCAAAGAGTAAGAACGTAAGAAATTTGCTGACAACGGTTTTATTATCGAGATATTTTATATTATATTCTTGTAAACGATTACGCAGAATCATCAATCATTATTACTTGGCCGTTACACAAATTAATTCAAGCTTTTCTTAAACCAAATAATAATCTTGCTTCGTTAAGATTACTCGTAATCTCCCTCGACTGGAATGTCATCAATTGACTTTTTTATTTTATATCGATTAATTCATTGAACAAACTTCTACGCTCACAGTATCGTCGCAACTTATGAAATTTAGAAAGTTGTTTACACTCGCCACAGTCAACAATCTACCTTTGCGAGACATCTTCGCGTCACTAACATGAAGCAAACCATCGGCAATCAACGCATGCGGTTGCCTTCCATCGGAACTATCGCTGACTACGTGGAGAATTCTTCAACCTTAGTTATGATGTGCCTTAAAAATGAGTAATTTCATCACGCATATTTAAATGTAGTAGAACAAAGTAACTTGATGTTCAAAACATATATTTTAACCATCAATAATTCCCCTTTAGTAGTACGAAACATTTAAATATGTTTATTGATTTTCAACGTGATGAAATACGATCAAATTCGGAAAATGACCGAAATTTATTTCGATATCAATGGGTAATAACACAATATAAACAGAACGTGCGAAAGCCCAACCGAACGACAGATGTTTGAAGAATAACAACGGAACTGGCCAGACACGGGGAGTATTTTTAAAATAAATTTCTGTATCCGCTTACATTGCGGCAATATCCATTTCAATATTTGCTCTGTACGGCTCCTCATGTATTTTTTTAATATTATTATTTTTACTCCGAGTCCCTTGCCTTGTCCGCTGCCGTTCCACATACAAACACACGACCGGAACTCGATTTACAGTTCAATGAAATTTGCCAGTAGTGCACTCCGCGTATAAAATTTTCCAGATTTCGTATTACAAACGACGTCTAGACAGGTGAATATCGTTAAAGTAAAAGGGTACTTTTCATAGGATTTGCTTTCAAAATTCTTTTTTTACTAATGGATTGAATTCTATAGAATTTTTTGAGTTTATTCCTTTTCAATTTTAATTTTTAATACAATATTATACGACATCCGCCTATATTTTAGCAATTATTCGAAGAAAATTGGGAGTAACAGTTCTTGTAACTCAACTGTTCTAAGCTGAAAAGGAAATACGATTCGAGTTAAGTACATTTTCATTTTAGTTATGAGGAGGTTGTTGTTGTCTTCAGTTAATTTTAACTTTTAGGAGTAAAACAAGATTCTTTTCTCCCACGGAGAAGTAAATTCACTTAATTATATTTAATTAGTGAATAAATGGTGAAGCTACACCAGAAATGGTTAAGTATCTTGAATCTAAAGTATATAAATCTCTGTTAGAAGCAACAAATTTAGCATGGAAGAAAAATCCTGAAGGATATGATGGTAAACGTTTTGTAATTCTTCATGCAGATAATAAATATGGATTTATTGAAAACGCAAGTTTAATATTTCCTTCGGTAACAGCGACAACTGTTTATCATGTTGAAATGAACATTGCAAAGCTTACAAGATTTATAAATGACCAATTAACTCAAAATCTGCACGAACTTCTTTAATCATAATGGATAATGTGGCTTGCCACAGCAACCATGTCGAAACTAGAAAAAAGCAACAATAGTTAATTAGTTGAATAATAATAATATCGACCATGAACCTACGATGAGGAAATATGAACTGCTTGAAGTAACGAAGCGGCACAAAAAGCAAAACGTCTATCCAATAGATGAATTGATAATAAAATCTGAAGACGAAGTACTCCGAATTCCACCACACCATCGTGATTCAAGGCAATCGAACTTGTTTGGGCACATGCAAAAACGCACTACAATAAACATGTTGATGAAGAAGGATATAGAGATAAAAATGTTTTGAAAATGTAGCAGATATCTTTAAATATCTGCACATCTAATTTTTGGAAGCAGGTATTCGACATGCTGATGCATTAATAGAGAAATGGTATGAAAGAGAAGCAAACCTTAACGAGGACGAAGAATTTGTTTTATTTGTAAAAACTGGTACAAAATCTGTTACAGATGAAGACCTGGACAGTGAATAAAGTAGGTTAGACTATTTACTTTTATCTAGTTTTATTGTGCTAAAATTTAAAATTTTTAGTTCTTTTTTCCGATGTGGTTTTTGGACTTTCTATGGTGTTTCAGATAAGTATCATTAAGGTACTTAATATGCGCCTTGCTTGTGAATAAATGATTCATTAACAAACTCCCTTTTCCAATATGTATGTGCTTCCTAAATGTTAAAAACGTGGGCTTATTTTAGCAATATTAATGACATTTAACGTAACCTGTATTTACAAACTTGTCAAGGTTTATTAATTGTAACTCTTAACACTATCGCATCTGACAGCAATATAAATATAGTATTTAATTTGACATCCTCACTTCCTGTCAGAGAGAGAGAAGCAATGAAGTTTCAACATTTTTATTCATTGTTATGTTAGAGCATTTTATAAGAAAATAATATCAATAATGAAACAATATTGTTTAATAGAAGCTACCAATGTATTGGCTTTTACAATATATATTAGTTCTACTGAAACAACAATGAGATAGTATAGGAAATTTAATAGAAGAACAAGAAAAGATGGGATTAGAAATAAACAGATACAAATTGATATTTCTGAAATTACGAAGTAAGAATAAAACAAACAGAAAGGAAAATTTTACACTATATGAGGTGTGACTATTAAATAACGAGACTGACGCTGTAAAACGTTTTATTTTGATTTCATACATATTTACTTATTATCACCTTCAATATACACCCCACTCTATCTCTACAATGCTCCATGCGAATCTTCGGACTCAAATTTTGTTCCCTTTAATTCAGATTTCATCTTAGGAAACAGATAGAAGTCGCAAGGCGCAAGATCCGGCGAATAAGTCGGATGGTCTAACACTAGAATGCTGTACTGGACTAGAAACCTCTTGACTGACAATGCGGAGTGAGCCAGTGCATTGTCTTGGTGGAGAACCCATGACTTGTCCTTCCACAATTCGGGTAGTTTTTTCCTTATTCTTTCACGGACTTGAGTAAGAACGTGAAGGTAGTAATGTTGATTAATAGTTTGACCTTCAGGAACTCAGTGAAGGTACATAATGCCATGAATATCGAAAAAAACAATCATCATTGCTTTAAATTTGGATTTGCTCGTTCGAGCTTTTTTGGCTCTCGGTAAAGATGGGCTCTTCCAGTGCATGGATTGGCGCTTCGTTTCAGGATCATAAGTAAAAAACCATGATTCGTCACATGTTATTATCCTTTTCAATAAGTTTGGGTCATTTTCACTGGCATTCAAAGTGTCAGTATAAACATTTTTGCGAGTTTCTTGTTGTTCAAACGTGAGAATTTTAGGCACCATTTTGGCACACACCTTGTGCATGTCATCTTATTTCAAACGACAGTGATCACGTGATCGGAAAACATTCCTGATTTCAACTTTAGACCATGAAATAAGCAGAAAATTTGACAAAATTGAAAGACCATTCATGCTCTAAAGAGAGAATTTTTAAATATTAAATCGGCAACGTAAAATCAGAACAGAAAGTTATATGCATCTATTGTGGGCAATTTAAAGGACGCCTTAGTTATATACATCGATGGATCTAGAAATTCAAATGACCGTAGCTGCACTGTATATGTACATGATCTGTATATTATGTACTCATAAATACTTTGAAGTTATTCAATTTACATTTTCGAGTAAAGTAACAATTTAAACTTACATAATTTTTGTTTACGGCAGTAAAACAGTCATCAATTTTAAAATATGTTTTATAGCTAAGCACTTGGATAAAAACGAAAACATTAAATGAGATCGTAACTACAGAAAACTTAAAACTTTTTAGCAATAAAATAATAATTTAGTGTAATGTTTTCTCCTGCCTACACAACCGCATCTCAACGCAACTGTTCCAATTGTACAGCTCTAAAATTTTATTCCCTTGTACACATATCACTTGGCGCTCGAAGAAGTATGTATGTAGTGCTGCGGGAAACTTAATAAAATAATAGTGCCGTAAATCATCCCGCTAGTAATATAAATGTGTCACTTACAGATTCTTCAGGGTTTATAGTGATAGTTCAAGAATTTAATATTCCGCACCGATATTGTTTCACTTGAATTTATAACTTTGTTTTGAGATATTGGAATGTTTTACTGCGGAAGTTCCTATTGACTGGAGATTTGATGTATGCGCTTTTAATGGATGTAACAACAAATTTCTAGCATACTGTCTCCAAGGGGAAATATCCTTTCCGACAAATATATGGTTTGATAGAAAATATACACTACCGTCTATAAATGAGGGATCTCTATAGGTAAAATACAAAAAAAATTGTAGATTTTTGGTAAAACAATATTTATACGAATAAAAATGTAATTAGTTTCAGTGCAGTAGTTGAGCCCTGAAGATGTCTCATACAAATGGGTACGAAACGTCGGCAGATATACAAGTGACTCGATTCCAGCCCAGAAGCAGATAGCATGGACCACGACCGCGGAAGTCTACGTACCTGATTAAAAATGTAATTACTATAAAAATAAACTATATGTCCTTATAAAACAGAATAATATCATTAGTTCTATGAGGAAAAATTGGCACTTTTTGTCTTAAGTGACTGTCGTCAAAATATCCATCTTTACACTTAATATTATAACTTTTTTACAAATTTTGGGTAGTCTCAACACAAGTTTTTGAATAGTTTCAACTTAAATATTGTTCCAAGTAATTGTAAGGAGTTCCCACAGCTGTTGCTGCGCTTTTAGACAGTATTCTCACTTTTCTGTCTAGCTCATTCCACAGCAACACGATAGGATTCATATCGGTCAGTTGTACGGGCCAAACCATATTTATAAGAAGTCCTTTGTTTCACGTAGTCCTTGCAAAGTTTAGCACTATGTTTAAAGCCATTATCTTGCTGGAAATAAAAACTTTCTCCTATCAATTTAATTCCAGACGGAATTGCGTTTTCCTCTAAAATTTTCAAATATCTTTCTTTTCTTAAAATTCCATAAATTCTACACAAACCTCCAATTAAAATCTCCACTAAAAGAAAATAATAATTAAACAAGAACTAAACCTCCACCGTGGTTAACTGTTGGCACAAGACATTCGGGTATCATCCTTTCGCCAACTAGTCTGTGAACTAAAACGCACCGATTACTTGCAAACACTTGGAACTTGGATTCGTCCATTCAGAGAACCCGATTCTACATTTCCACACCATCGTGCGCCTTGGCCCATTGTAATCGTTTTTGTGAACGTAGCAGTGGTTTACGAACAGCAAATCGCCCTTTAGTCCCGCCTTTGATAAACGTTTTTTACGAAAGTCAGCGACATCGTATTTTCTCGACTCTTATTTAATTCTGCGCAAAGTTGTAGAGCAACCGTCTGTTCCATTTAGATAACAGTTTCAGCTGCAGATCTTCTTGTCTAGTGGTCATCTTTGGTCATCAACACTTTTTTTTGGTTGCATTGAACCCGTTATGTACCTTTTCACTGTACCTTGCCCTGCATGATATGTTAATTTTAATTTTTGCACTATTTTCCGCAGTGACAACTTTTCTTTGTGTAATGTGGAAATGGAATCAGGTTTGAGCCATGTAGCACACCAAGCTTAGCATAGTAAGTTAATGAGTTTGATCGATTATAATATACATATTGTGTTCCTCTATCTAGATAGAAAGGCAAAAGACTTTCCTAGGGGCATAATACTGTTGTTTACAAAAAAAAAACAACTAGCAAATACTATTATATTATTTCTACATCGGTAACCAAAAATTTCATTAACAATCAATTAAGTAAATACAAGTAAAACGCATTTTCAGAACCTAAAACTTAAATCATAAGCCCAGTAACTATTTGTAATATACACAGAATTGAAAGAGTAACCGACAGTCTTGATAATAACTAAGTTTGACTCGTAATTAACAATCCAAATTAAAAACACAAAAGAAAACAGTCAAGTAGTAACAGGTGAAAGATACAAACCCTTCAAATACCAGAAGCTAAAAATGTTAAACCATTTATTCAGCAGCACAATAGTAAACGAAGCTAGAATTAGCACAGTTTAATAGAATTTCCGAACTTGAAACACTGAAAACGCATTATGGAAGTTCTCTTCTAAAGACGGAAAAGAGAGCTAGTAAATAGCAAATATGTTAAAAACAGGACAACTTCTAAGAAACTTATTTAAAGTAGGGTAAGAGGTAATACCAAGAAACTAAATACAAAAGCAGAAGACAATTGTCCAAAAGTAAATTCAACCATTCGTTAATAATCCTTAAACATACTTAGGCTTAATGCAGAAGCTCGTACCCTTTGACTAAGATCAAGAATTTGCTTCATCGCATTATGAAAGTATTCCGCTAGCTCAAATGAATAACCGTATTTTGATACATCTGTAAAATATTTATTACATAAGAAAGTGCTAATATTCAATATTACGTGCGGCTTCTAAATAAAAGACTTTATTGAGCACAGAGGAAGCAATCCTGTTTCACTAGCTCCACATGCATTCTGAATTAGATAATCTTCTATCATGTTAATACAAAAGTAAGCTCGTGGCGGTTTTATTGAACTCAAAATTTATTAATTTTTTAGCAAACAAAATACATAAACAAATCAAAAATATATTTTCTTTCACTATCTACCAGTGCCTTCTAAAAATCTGGCAGTTTTTCGCTTCCACACCTGAAAATATTCTGATTTGGAAGCGAAGAAATAGTCAAGTCAATTTTGAAACGCGACATCGTCATTAAAGGAGATTTCTTAAAGAAAAACAGAACGAGTTGGGGAGGATAAGGTGAATGTGAAATAAATGACCTACCAATCGAGTTTTTGAGCCGGTTTTGTAATGTTAACAATATGAGGGCAAGCGTTATCGTAATGCAAAATGATTTAAATGTGTGCTATACTAGAAGACTCTTACTGGAGTCTTTTCTCCAGTATGCCGACCGCATGCCAACCAAGCTTCTGAAAGTAAATATCAACAGTATTGGTTATATTCCTCGAAAGCAATTTATAGTAGATAAGACGCTCTCTCTGTTCTACCAGATGTGTTACATTATCTTACGCGGATAAGTCAGATTTTGCTCGGAGAGTTGAAGTAGGGCTAATTTATTTTGCTCTGTTCTTTGTGTTAACATAAAGGCACTATTTTTCTTCATCGGTCCTCTTATCAATATGGCATAAAAATGGTTGATGCTAATATGCTAAACGCCGACGAACTAGCAAAGGGACACAAATGTTAACACATTGATTCTCGGTGCTGTCGCTCACAATATGCGACAACAGAACACCAACTTTTTTAACTTTAACCATGAAATATGAATGTCACATTTTGGTCGTTTCGTCACAATCCATTATAATGGCTAATCCTCAAGTTAATTGACGTGGATCATCATAAATTAAAGTATTCAGAGATCTTCATCAAAGTTCGATGAACTTTCTGAAGATTGGGAATCTTTATGTCAAAATGGTTCCCTTTTTAAATCGAGAAAACCGTTTTCGTGCTGTACCCTCCCCAATTGCGTTTTCTCCGTAAACGGCACAAATGATTATAGTGACTTCCAATGCATTAACTTCTTAGTTGAAATCGAACAAAAGGACATGTCGGAAATGCTCGTTTTTGTCTACTTGATATTCTGTTTTATTTTTTTAATAAATAAAACAATTTTTGCGCATATTCGAAAACTATTCATTTAAACAATAAAATGACGATAAAATAACTGACATATCCCTAACAATGTTTTTCAAAGCACTCTCATCCTAGGACATCACTCAGCCAAAGACATGTTCATTGTGAAAGTTAGAATATAATATTAATGTTTTCAAGTATTTTAGTGAAAATTACAGCGTTTAAAGAAGTTTTGAGAAAATTGAAGATCTATAAATGCAAGACGGAAACAAGACATAGTAGACAATCGTCGATATTTCTATGGTCCAATGATATTATTAAAATTAATAAAGTAAAAAAGTAAAATTTCTATCCGAAAATAATAGATTTTAATATCAAATTGATTCTTCGGGAAACCAATTCGGAACCATACGAATTCTCTTTACAATCCAATAAAATCTAATCTTCGTCACATGAGACCCAAGAAGTTATCCCATTTCTAATGCAAATGTTCAAATGACTTCATACATTTGAACAACTCTTGTATACATTGAAATCCTTGAACTGCTTGTAGAAACTAACATAAAATAATATTGTATGTACATCGACTGTAACCTCTATGAGGTACTTGTAGAAACACAGCTCCAGGGAAATTAGTTGAAGTTACACCATTTGCCCAAACTTCATAAGGCAAATAAATATGCTATTATGTTAGTTTCACACCGCCTTTATTACGGAAGGATAATAAAATACGACCAGCAACTAAAATTGAACTTGAAACACTGTACTGTTACGTAAGCATTTTGTACGAGAAAATAATGCATATACTTTATTATCTTTGTTAGAAAACTTGCTAAAGTAGGCACTAGCTTTTTATAAATCAAATATATTAGTAGTCATAAAGTTACACTTTCATATTTTAGCAAGTTATACATTGTTTTCGAAGTGAAACAGAAATTAAATTTTGTACTTGAGATTTAGAATAGAGGCGTAAAATATAAAGCAAGAAAATAATATTTTTTAAAACGCTAAAACCACGCATTAGACGAAAAACTATATTTTATGTGAAACTCGGGGTTGCAAGTTAGGTAAAGAATATTATTTATTTCTCTTCTTCTTTGCAGTTGTCATCTTCGTCCAATACATAGATAATCACTTTTCAGATTACAGTATAAAATTTCTACCATCTGAAATTTCACCATATAACTATTATTAATTTTTTCTTTAGCATTTTCTATAAAAATATAAAAAGATTATATTCTACAAATGACTTCTAATAGGCAATTAAGTTTTCTTTGAGTATTTTTCAAAGTATTTCATTTAATTGGATACAAATATCTATAATAAACAATATAGAGTATATCAAAATTATTGAGTGCTTTCGGTCTAGTTTTCAAATAAACTGGCAATATTTTAATCACTGCCAAATACCAAAATATATTAAATATTCGCGCATAATCTTCGTGTCTAACACAACAGTTTCATAATACAAAGAAAAAGTTATTTTTATTCCAATAACATTAACTATTTATTTATATGAGATATTATATTAATAGCTTTTTAAAGGTATGCTTGTACCCAACTAACTGAATCGTCGATTTTGGTTATTAGTCTAGCGGAGCTAGAAACATAATTGTTTGCAACATAATTGTTTGCAACTCCGCATATATGAATCAATACCAATTCTTAATAGAAATTTGTCGCTAAATGTGTATACATATTTGCAAATAAATATTTTCCCATCTAGAGGACGTTCTTAACGTACTCGTCTACACTTTATATACAAGTTCTGTTATAGTAAATAAATAACTGATTTAGATATGAAAATAGTTTTACAAGTCTATAATAGTATACGTACTGTGTACATATCGTTTGCCGAGAGTCTCTTTCCGCTTAATCCCAGATATTGAATTCTCCTCGCGTAATTCAGTTCAGCATGAACGTCAGGGCAGATTTCACTGCTATTTCGTTCTAGAGCAGCTATTTGCCTCGACTTGTATTATTGCTTGCGCCGCAATCTCATGTATATCGGAAACTGCTCGCCATCGCGTATCGTGTTCGTAGGTAGGGAAAAGACGATGTTCGCGGTCTAAGGTAGTCACATGCAATCATGTGACTGCAACGGCGTCCAATTTGAGTGAAGAGCAACGATGTGTATTTCATATTCGTATTAATCGCATTACTATACCTGCTACATTAGATTCAAGTAAATCGTAATTACAACAGTTAAAGTAACTTAAGGCTTGAAAAAGTTGCATTGAAATAAAACACGCAGATGTATTATACAATTTTATTTGAACAGACAACTGTTCAGTATATGGAGGTACATGTGTATTTAACAATTTTATAAGTTTAAGTGTCATAAATATTTAAAAAATGAAACAGTGCAAATAGTTTTACACGCATAAAGTAACATAACAGCTCAAGTACGTAAGAAATGAAAACAATTAAGATTCCTCGCTTCACGTTCAACGCATCGAGATACCCATATACTCTCAATACAGTACAAATGTTCGACACTGTCAACCTTGAATCTATCGGCTAAATGTCATGCGACTACCTGGCAACAATTATAACGCAGCCGGTCAGGTGGCTATAATATGTCCACGATGGAAAACATTGCTACTGACCAGTATGTGCGTATTATTATATACAAGAAAAGAAAATGAATATAATTACTACATAAAAGACAATATTACATATAAAACACATAGAAATATACGTAAAACACATAAGAAGGAAAATGAAATAATTTAATTCTAAAATCATTAGATCTTTAAAGTCCCCTGTTCCATAAAAATAGGGGTATGCATTTGTTAAGAATACATAATTGCTGAAAATATCCGCATATCTTTGCTGGTCAATGTTTATGATAGCAGAATCTACGAGCTTTTAAAAATACAATATATGTGCGAAACTATACTCTAGTGACTAGTCCACCTTGTGCTTCTGCGCTCTGACTTAAACAGCATTCTCACTTCTGGAAGCAGGCCTGAAAAAAAAATTTTCCGGAATTCAGTTGAGCGATCGTTTCTCATTCTGTTGGATATTAGTTATATTACAAAATCTTTATCTGAATGAGCCATTTATCAGAACAGTTAAAATTAGCCCAACTGTTTCTAGATTAATCTAAAATACTTCACTTATCCTATGCCTATTTAAAAGTGGTTATCATAGCCATGATTATGTTGGTCAAATAAAGAATATTAGTCAGGTTATGAGAACGTCTACTATTGATTGAGAAAGTCTCTGACTATTGTTCTTTTATAACGAGTACTTTATAACGAGTACGTGAATTTATTTCTAGAGCTTGTATGTGAGAGAGAAATTGTTTTGTTGTATTATATTATTATTATTCTTATTATTTCGATAAAATTATATGACGCATCTATACTGAGAATTAAATAGTCATACCTCGTATATATTCGTCCATCCATAAATTTTTAGGGAAGAATAATTTCTGTCCCTAAATTATTAAGTATATAATTTATTATTTTACATAGGAAGGGCAGTGTAATATAATTAATAATCTCGAAAACACAATAAGTATTTTCTTAGAAAGTAAAATAAAAAATAGAGAATGAAAAAGAGATCAGCACGGGATATCCAAGGTTATTTAGACTAATAACGTAATGCAACTGGTTTTATGAGTTATGCAGACAAGAAAATACAGGCAATAAAACAACTAAATAAAGTCATATGGAGATCGACACGAGATACGTCAAATTTTTATAAATACATCTTATATAAAGTTACCGGGATGTTTCCACATTTTACATCGACTTGTCTTAAGGAATTAATCTGTTGTCCGTGTCACTGTACATGAGTTTCGAACGTTCGCCGGGGCGGCAATAATTCAACCTGTATTTCCTGCGCATGAAGCGGGTGCACATGGTTGTCAATGTCCACTGGAGCTATATAGGGAGATCTGCACAAGGCTCCTTATCGGGGAACCCCATCTTTTCACCCGACCTGGATCTTTGCATTCCCGTTCGATGTTCACACAGGCGTACATTCTAAATGCGTGTGTGTCCACCAATTATAGCCAAACATTCGTGTTCATTAAAGAATTCTTTTGCGCGTGCACATGCACACACGCACACATGAACACGTCCACGATTGGCATATCTACATACACAAACAAATGTCTCCACGTATATGCGAGTATACGATGTCTTCGTCGATAAATTTGCTGGTAACAACGGCACGAATAAAAAAATCGTAGCCAGAAATGACACGTTTTAAATCAAAACAGAGCATTCAGAACGTGTATTCTGATAATGAGGACCAATCGCTTATTCCTTTATCCATTGAATCTTCGTACAATGTAATCTTTTTTAAGTCTAATGAAGTTCTCGTTTTCGCGATATGCGAAAGATAATATTCGTGTACTTTTATGGCCTCGGATGCATAATAATAAAGAAATATTGCCGACTATTTTTAAGAAGTATTTGAGGGACTTCTTCATTTGAAAATTACCGTCATTATCGTGTTATTTATTTACTGGTAGCTAAGGATGCATATTTTTCAGCTTTAAAATTTGATATCAAGTATATTGTTATACGAGAGTGATTCAAAGAAAACCGGTAAGTGCTAGTGTATTCGGCAAGCAGTTTTGAAGCAGATGATGAAATGGAAGGTTGATTGTCGATGTGTTAGGGAAGGAGAGCCAACTAGTTAGCTGCTCCACTCTGTTCTCTCATCAATAGAGTCATGGGTGAACAAGAGGTCCTTCGTCTGTTGCACAAAGTATTATTTAAAAAAATTTAAGCAATGAAGAGGCTAAACACTTGAAGATATTTACTTGTTGGAAGGAACAGTTTGGAGACGCTACACTGTCAAACAACAGAGTGCTTACTTGGGCCAGACATTCTTAGGGGTGACCGAGAAAGTGTAAAAAACTAAAGTCATAATCGATGTGGGTTAAGTAGTACAGATGGAAAAATTTGTGCCGCTTGAGGCATTGGGAGTAGTCATACTACTCATACTATTATCTATGAACAGCTTGGCTTTAGAAAAATGAATGCTCGATGCGTTCCAAGATTATTAACTAAAAATGAAAAGCAGATGAAGTCGGAGATCTGTGAGAGACGCATAGTCACATATGATGAAACATGGACACATCACTACACCACGGAAACAAAATTGGCAAGTAAATAGTGGTGTAGAGAGAATGAATCCTGTCCAGTGAAAGACAAAACCTGTCTCAGCCGGAAAAATTCTTACTGCCAAGACGAGCATCGCAATGGTCGACCAAATGAGGTGACGACTCCAGAAATGGTGATGAAACATGGGTGCATCACTTCACACCCGAAACAAAAGAATAATCAAAATAATGGACTCAAAAGGGAGAACCGGCTCCAAAGAAGGCGAAGATCGTTTCATTTGCAGGCAAGATCATGGCATCGGTTTTTTGGGATGCGCGTGGAATAATTTTCATAGACTATCTTAAAAATGGAAAAACTATCAATGGTGAGTATTATGCGAACTTACTGCAACGTTTGAGCGAAGAAACCAAGCAAAAACGGCCGCATTTGGCTAAGAAGAAACTGTTGTTTCATCAAGGCAATGCATCCACTCACGAATCTGTTATTGTAATGGCCAAAATTAATGAATTAAAGATTGAATTGCTACCTCATGCACTCCATTCGCCAGATTTAGCCCCGTCGGATTATTTTCTGTACCCAAACTTGAAAAAGTGGCTCAGTGGTTAAAAATTTTCCAACGATGAAGAAGTGATGTCGACAGTCAATGGCTATTTTGAGGAGCAAGACAGTTCTCATTATAATAAGGGTACCGAACTTATTGAACATCGCTGGGAAAAGTGCATAGAGCTGAAAGGAGATTATGTTGAAAAATAAATATATTTCTTTCCAAAATTTTTGTATTTTTCTTGTTGGATCGGGTACTTCTAGGACCACCCTCGTACTTTCAATAAGTTATTTCAATATTTGAAATTAACAGTACCTTTATCTCTTACTTCAAAATCCATATAAATTTAAACAGGAGCTTTCGCTGTTTATTTTCGTTGTAAATATTATTCATATTTTCTATACTAATTACATTTAATATATTTCAATATTCAAGCAAAATCTAAATCTTAATTAACGGATTCCGCTGTTTATAAATAGAGACGAACGCTTTTAGATTAAGTAATTAGTTTAATTAATTAATTATATATTAACGCATATACGTACATATCTAGAATTATACGACGAACTCACATACATAGAGAAACGATAAACATTTTCACGTCGAACGAAATTCTGCTTGAAAGCACTCATCCGATGCTTTTTTGCTCGTTTTAAAGCCTTTCTAAAATAGAAGAGATATTGTCTGCAAAACTTGTAGAAACTCACGTAGGACCATAAAACATAATGTCTACTGGTTCTCAAAGTTGCTAGACGCGTTAAAATTTTCGAAACTTAAGAACAAGCAAGATACGAATACGTGGAATAAACAGAAGAAAAAAGAAAAGCACATGTGAACATACATTCATAGGTACATATATACTATATGTAGCTAGCTGCAAGTAACAGTATATGTATATGTATATGCATGTAGGCATGTATCTACACATATAGATACACGTCAAGACTTATCTAAATTAATTAATGTACAAACAAAAACACATGCAAATGTACAATAGAAGAACGAAGATTAATTCGTATACATCAGAAGCAATAAGACCGGTTACGTTTTTTCGATTTTGAAATAGTGAGCGGCTCTAAATAATAGCCGTTCATTAAAATTTGAAAGGGATCTATTGATGTTTTGATGGTCGCCTTCTTTTTTTTTTCTCTGAACCGTGTACTTGTATGAATGTGATTATGTAAACGTGATGTATTTGTGAAACTCGACCTAATCAAATATATATTTATGAATAATACATCATTGTCGGATTGTGTGTCAAGTATGCATGCGTGAACGCCCAGACGGTGCAATGTTCAGATCGAAATAAAAAAGGAATAGTCAGATTTATTATTGTACACAAGGTAAATGGTAATAAATGCTTGGTTGTTGTCACTTTCATTGCTTTTCCTTTTCCATTGCTAATCTACTAAAATGGGCCACTAAATTTAAGTCAATTTCTCTAAATAATGTTTCATATGCAGCTTGGTGCTCAGTATATCTACATATCGCTAAAAAATCATCTAACATCACTGCAAATTCAAGAATTTAAAAGTTAATTATCTTCGAGTAGACCGTTAATGCGGTTTACTAGAATAATGAAAAGACAGTAGTGTATTTTTTAATTCGGAGAAGTAAACTGCAAAGATCGAGATTACACTAGCAAATTTTTGAGCTGTTTAGTACTTGGTTTCAATATTTTATCATTTAATAGAATTTCTATTAACTTATATAAACTTACTAATAATATTTAATATCAGTAGTGTTGAATAATATCATTGCCTCCCTCTCTCGTCCAAAACAAAAATGTATTGAACCACAAAGCGAGAACTCGTCTATCTCGCATGTCGATATGCATACGCAATGATATTATTCATCATTTTTCTGTATCGAAATGATATGATAAACGCTATGAAGGAGTCGTTCATCAATAACACAAATCTGCCTGAAGATCGGTGAAATCCGTGAAACATACATATGTAGTAGATAGGGTGTTACTAATAATAGAATGATTCCTTTTAACAATCAGTAATATTTATTAATTTATTCTATTCAAACAATTATATGACACACATAATTTAATAAATACTATTTATTGATATAAAATTGTATATTTATATTAGTACATTACAGTTGTACGAAATGATGATAAGAGGGTAGCCGTTCATATTTCGGGAATAGCAAACAAAAAAAAAATTTGTTATCGAAAATAGCTTTATTGCTTTTCAAAATATTCTCCTTGAAAATCAATGCACTTCTGCATTCATTTAAACCAATCCGAAAAGCATCGTGGCCGCTGTGAAAGCGGTATCTCCAAAATATGAGTTTTGAATGCCTCAACTGCCTTTTCCGGCGTAGAAAACCGTTGACCACGAAGTTTATTCTTCACGTGTGGGAACAAAAACAAATCACAGGGTACTAGATCAGGGCTGTACGGCGGACGGCTCATCAAATCAATGTTTTGTCCGGTCAAATATTCAATTGTTTGAACCAACCTGTGAGAGCCCGCATTGTCATGGTGGAGGATGATCTGTTGTTTTTCGTTTGTCTTCCTTATTTCTTCGAAACTTTTGGAAAACAAATAGTTGGGTACCATTCGGAATTGACCGTTCTACAACTCTCTAAAGGCACGGTTTCAACGTGACTGGTTTCTTCGAAAAAACAGGCGACTATTTGTTTTGATGTGCTTCGAGCGCACAACTTTTGTTGGTTTTGGCTCATCTTGGAATACCCACACAGTCGACTGCTGCTTACTATTAAGCTCATACGTATAGATTCATCACCTATAACGGCTTTCTAAATGTTCTTTGAAGGACCGTCATTGTATTTTTTGTGGATTTCTTGGCACCAATCGGCGCGAGACCTTTTTTAAGCGGTTGTCAAATTTTGTGGTACCCAACGTCAACATAGCTTCTTAACGGCTAAATGTTCAGGCAGGATCTTATGCACGCTGGTTTTACTAATGCTTAGAGATTCCTCGATCTTACGATATGTCACATGACGGTCTTGCATTATCAAATCAGACACTGCATTAAGGTTTTCCGACACAACAGTATTTATGGGACGACCTTCACGAAATTTACCGTCCAAAGAACGCCGTCCAAGTTTGAATTGACTATACCAACGATATACGATAGTTTTCGACAGTGCTTAATCACCATATAAAGAATTTAGCTCGTCGATGCATTCTTGTTGAGATAATCCACGCCGAAAATTAAGAAAAATAATTGCACGAAAATGTTCGCGAGTTAATTCCATTTTATCGCTGATAAAAATTTTCCAGTTACTGTCAACAATAGAAATAGCGACCGGATAATAAAACTGTCAAGGTAAATATATTGTCAAAACTTCACGATGCAATCATCAGACCGCAGGCAAGACTAACAGTATTGCCAGCTCCCGAAATATAAACGGCTACCCTCCTACAAGGTAAATGGTAATAAATGCTTGGCAATGCAAGTGACAACAGTCACTTTCATTGCTTTTCTTTTTCCATTACTTTTGCAGCTTGGTGGCTAGTATATTTACATATCCTTCAAAAATTATTTAATATCAATACAAATTCAAGAATTTAAAAGTTAATTGTCATCAAGTATACCGCTAATGCGGTTTACTAGAATGATAAAAAACAATAGTGAATTTTTTGGTTCGGAGAAGTAAACCGTAAAGATCGAAATTACACTAGAAAGTTTTTGAGATGTTTAGTTCTATGTATTATTTAATTTATTTTTAATTTAAGAGAGTTTAGTCTTCAAAAAAAGTATTAATTTTTAAATAAGGTTGAACTGAATCGAGTTGAAAATGATAGTGTTCTAATTAATTATTTACTAAATGCTCAAATAGGCCACCCTCTTGAATAATAGCCCAAACAGTTATAAAAATTACGTCGTACATTTTATAAGCTTTCCGAAGTGATACTATGACTAACTTCAATAATTCTTGGGCGTAATTTATTAAATTTAGTCTTTATTCCATCAATTATTGAATCGTCAAGTAATTAATGTGATTTAAACCTAGAAATCTTGGCAAATCGGCTTAATCAGCTGAAAAATAAGAATAAGGTTTCTGATACCATTGGAACGATGTAATTCAGAGTTTGAAAACAGCATTATCTATTACAGACACAGATAGACTGCGATTTGTCTGGTTATTATTTAAATTTTTTTCAACGCTAAAATTTCATTCCACAACATTTTTATTTTCAGAATGGATAGTCTCCTTACATTACGATACCTTCAGATTCTAATATAAATTATGTAAACTACCACTGATAAAAGGTTCTTTAACTTTAGTACATCGTTTGGTTTTCTTTCTTGTAACGGATAATAATAGCATGTAATATTTTTTAATTTTTCTAAAGAAATTCTATGTTTCGCTTATTTATTCTTTATAAAACTATTCATTGCTTTGTATCTGGTAAATACTAACGATAATTTAGCATTATTTTTTGAATTGTGTACGGGGAAAGGCTTCACAACCATGTAAATAACGAAATATTGTAGCTTCTAGATAACACCGACTTGAACAGAAGGCTTAAGAGGATCAAACCATTGGAACTGTGTAGTGCGTAGTGAAAGTGAAAAAGCAGAGCATAGGGACTTTGTGTATAACGCGTTAACAAAAGCGTTAAACTAAAAACTAAATGAACTGAGATGTTCCACTGGGGACTTCTTGGACGAGCACCTAGTTTTAAGATTATAGAGCAAAATTGTAGGTTAGTCTATAACGACTAGTAACAATTTATTTAAATTAATATAAAACAAAAATTTTTGTTTTGAATTTATCTATTCACTATAAACAAAATCTGTTTAGAAAATCTTAATTATTTCACATCAAGAACTACATATAAAGCAATAGTCTAGCACAATGTAATCTGTCTGGTTATCAAAATGTTATTAATGTCACACATAATTTAGCCATGACAATTGAACGTACAATCGTTTCACATGACATAACAAACTTGCATTATATTTTCTCATAGGTAATGAAATCAAAGAGCCTTTAGATTCCTTTTGTACTAATAGGAATTTTATCTCGATCTCTGTTTGTATAATGAAAAGAGAATTTTAAAAGTAGCACGGAAAAAAAACTAAAGAACAACTAGAAACGTTCACAAAACGCAAATACAGTCGCGTCTGAATTTAGTCTCAACTCAGCGAAATTTCCCAGAAATCTCGGCCAGTACAATACCAAACAAAAAAACGAAATGTGCAGTCTAAAATGAAAACTGAACGAGATAAGTCAGTACAACAACGAAGTTGCTCTGCAAGTAGGTACTTCTAATCTTGCAGCGGCATACCTTTCAATCAATTTATTAGATGTAAAATGTATTATTACACAATGTTTCAGAGTTGTCGTAGTTTTAATTGGTCCCAAGATTGACGCGAAAGATAAATCGTCATTGATACTTCTTCGACTTTTTTTCTACCTGCTCGAGTTTCTGCGCCGATTAGTTTTTTAAATTAATATCGCTAATTAATAAAATTAATTATATTTGCTTCGCCAGCTAACGTCGATATTGAGAATTTGAAAAAGTACGGCTATCGAAGAAACGTAATTTGTACAACGTTGGAAATCTTAATGAGAATAGCTAGCAAGTCCATCTTTTTAATAGATACATACATAGATACGATTGTGGTGACAAACAATATTTGCTGCATTAGAATAAAAGCAATATTATCAAACGAATTAAAGGAAATTATTATTTTTACAATATTTTGTGAATTAAAGAAAAACTACAGATGATCAAAATTCCACCGACAATTGTCAGATAAAATGATTCTATAATTAATTCTAAGTCGACAAGTTTAATACAGAAGTGTTGTATTGTTATTAGTAAAGCCACACGAATTGCTTAAAAGAAATATAGATTTGACAACACTGTAATATAAATGAGAAAAAAGGGCTCTGTTTTCATAAAAAGTTTATTTGAAAGTATAAAATTGATGACATTAATTGGAAAAAATTATATCGCTCAAATGGCCACCTTCCGAGTTGATGCATAATTGCGCTCGTTTTACGGCATTTTGAATTGTTGCCCGCGAAACATCTGTCTCCAAAGTGGCGATTTCTTCTTCAATGTTAGCTTTCAAGACTTGCAAAGTTCGTGGTTTGTTGTGGTAAACGCGAGATTTTAAAAAGCCCCAAAGAAAGAAGTCTGCTGTTAGATCTGGAAATTGGTGTCTCAAAATCTTCATCGTTCCCCGAATTGTGTGAGCGATTGCTCCATCCTGTTGAAAACAACAATGATCGACACAAATGCAGCAACTTGCGGCAAAAAAAATCTCGTTTAGCATCTGCCTGTAACGCTCACCGTTTACGGTTACTGTGGTGCCATCGGCGTCTTCAAAAAAATAAGGGCCAATCACTTTTTCACGGCAAATGCCGCACCAAACAGTCACGTTGAGGAGATGCAATGGCTCTTCACGTATTTCATGTAGATTCTCTGTGCCCCAGAAATGCAAATTTTGTTTGCTAACATAACCATTTAAATGGAAATGAGCTTCGTCGCTCATTATGATTTTCGATACGAAATCATCCTCTTCTTGCGCCAAGTTTAACAGAGTATGGCAGTAAGTTAACCTCGTCCAACGGTCGGCGGGCAGCAATTCGTGAACAGTTTGCACTTTGTAGGGGATCATTTTCAAAACTTTCACCAAAATTTGTTGCAACGAACGTCTGCTGATGCCTAATTGTGCGCATCGTCGTCTCGTTAATGTTTGCGGATTCTCTCTGCCGTCGTTGGCAACAGCAACGATGTTCTCGGTCGAATGAGCAATACAAAACCCGTCACTTCTTGCAACATCTGTAGTGGACCCAGTTTGCACGAGCCGCTAAGCCAAACGCTTAATTGTTCGAGCACGTGGAACACGTCCACGAGGAAAACGACGACGAAATTCGCGTTGCGCTAAAACAACAGACTGAAAATTTGCCAAATAAGTGGTAACAATAATTCCACGTTCTTGAGGCGCTCTATGGCTTGTTGACAACTAATTCTCTATATGTCTGCATCATAAATGTCAAAGCACAGTTACATTTGACGCCATCTGCAAAAATAGCAGCCAATTCAAATTATGACATTACTTTTGCGCCACCTGTTACCTGACGATTATCCTTGGATTTCTAACCTCCGTATATAAAATAAACTACACTTCACTCACAATTACCTATCGTATTTTTGATTTTAATGTATCAAAATATGAGGACAAATTATACTGGGAGTCAGTAAATCATCTCATCTAATTATATGGGGTTAATAAGCCATAAATTATGGATTGGAACGTACTAAAGACCATGTTTAAATATGATTCGTTTTTACAAATTCACGCTGAAATTTCCTGATGTAAAAAAACGAGCTTTCTCCCTTGCTAATTCTTAATTAATACGCAAACGAGATTATCGGATGAGAGTGTAAAACCTCTCGTAATTATTTTCATTATTAATTAATTTCAAATTTAATGTGACTGTCTTCTTTTATACATATCGTTGCTGCATGGCTCCAGACATTTAATCTCATTAAGATGCGTCTCATTGTACATGGATATCTGTACATATTGAAAAAATAGTCAATGATTTATCTCGGTGAATGTTAATTAACGAGTAATTATAATTGTATTTTCTATAATATTAGCTTTGGTAAGACAAATATAATTGTACTACTGTAATTAAATGTGCATTCAGACGTACAAGACGTTAACTTCGTTGCTGTTTTATTCTGCTTTACATAACATTACTTCCTTTTAAGTTCCAAGTGTTCTTATCTCACAATAATCTATTTCATATGCTCATGCTTTTTAATATAATTACCTTCGGATATAAATATAACTTGTGTGTACTGTTATGCAATTTCTCATTTTTTCGCAATCGATAATTGCACCTGTGAGTGATTTAATTCACCACGGAACTGGAATATATGTAAATCAAGGCGATATTTACTTCCAGTAATCTAATATCCTTTACATCAGTTAATAAAAATTACACAAATATGTGATGCAATTATACATAATTTTATGCTATACGAGAGGAAGATTTCATGGAAATGGGAGAAGATACTCTAGGAGACTAATAAAAAAACCACTTAACTTAAGTGCTGGACGATATTATCACGCATCAGAAATGCGAAATAAATGTTGGCAATTGTCATATATGATACGTACTGTTGTTGAAGTTATAAAATGTTTCAATTTATTTTAATATGACCAGGTAGCAGGTAGGTACTTTTATAACACATCCTGTGGTCAGTGCTTAATGAAACGTAAACATATCTAAAATGTGAGACGTTCTTTACTTTAATAGCTAGAGTGATATTAAATAAATTACATCTAAGTAAGTGAACTTGATTTGCTTTTTTATATTAGTTCTGGGCGTTAAATATATCAGGTGTACCGGAGAGATATTACCGGTTTTTCTGACAGATGTCGCTAGGCTTAAGTATGTAATAGTATGTTTTGACATATATGTGACTTATTTTCTACACTTTTTCCATTTCTTCAAAAGTTAAAGGGCTCACTCGAACTTACGTACTTGTTAATATACAAACACATAACCCTTTTGTTGTTACTTAATTCTCATTTGCAAGTATTTAAATATACAATCTTTACTTGCCAAAGGTGTTCCAATAAGACAATGGGTCGTCGTGAAGCACCTTTTTGGCCAGCAATTGTGAAACTGGTGAAAAAATTTGAGCTTTTGCGACAAGTTACTGATGTAAAGAATCGAGCTCGTGCACGTCTCTCAAGAACGACTTAGAATATTGCTGTTGTAGCCCATAGTGCTGAGGAAAACCCAGGTTTGTCCATTTCTCGCCGATCTTTGTAACTGGACATTCCACAAACGACATTACACCGTATTTTGCGTAAAGACTAAGGTCTCAAGGCGTTTAATGTTCAGTCAACACAAGGGCTCACGCCAACCGACTATCAACAACGTCGTATTTTTGCTGACTGGGTCCTCGAAATGCGTCAAACTGATCCGGAATTTCATCGAAAAATTATCTTGAGTGATTAGGCCCATTTTCATCACGGAGGCTACGGTAACAAGCAGATTTGTCGCATTTGGGGCTCAGAAAACCCAAGAATTGTTGTTGAAAAGCGTCTCCACCCTCAACATGTGACTGTTTGTTGCGGTTTTTTGGTCTGGCGGGGTCATTGGATCTTACTTTTTCAAAAATGAGGCTGGAGAAACTGTTACGGTGAATGGATTGCGCTATCAAACAATGATTAATGATTTTGTATGGACGGAATTGGAAGATATTGATGTGGACGCCGTTTATTTTCAACAAGACAACGCTACTTGCCACACAAGTAACGATACCATCGCTCTTTTGCGTGAAAAGTTTCCTGACAGTGTAATTTCTCGTAGAGGCGATCATAATCGGCTACCGAGATCTTGTGATTTAACACCTTTAGACTTTTTGAGGTTACGTGAAAAATAAGGTCTATGCCAATGGCCCACAATCGATTCAAGACCTAAAAGATGGAATTCGAAGCTATTGACAACATACAACCGCAAATGTGCGAATTGGTGATGGAAAATTTCATGAAAAGAATATGGTCCTGCAAGCGCAGCCGTGGTGGCCATTTGGCTGTTATTGTTTTCCATTATTAGTGGCATACTTTTCTCTTTACAATTAAATAAACGCCCGATGTTTTCGCTTAAAAATACCGGTTATAATCAATATCATCTTAAATAGAGCGATAAGTAAAATGGTAGTTTATTCAATGGCATTTAATATCACAACTTTCCATACAAACGTTCGAATATTATTTGTATTATGGTGTTTTATGCAGCAGCAGTAGCAACAAATCGAATAACAACCACCAGACTGCGACTTTTTCTCCATTAGTTGTCTCATTGCGGCGAAACACGCTGTTAACATCGTGTACTAAATATGTCATTATACATATAATATGATAGTAGTTACTAAACAATTATCTGGATTCAATCTAAAGTGTCAGGTGGGCAAGTTACGAGCATTCGTAAGGCATGCACTCGCCACGTCCATTATTTTAACTGAGACAAAAGATCGACACTATGACTCCCGACTGTCGATAAACATCTAGGCGTTCGTTCCAGCGATTGTAAAGCAGTCGCGTTTGCTTCCACATTCACATCTAATCGTATTTTCCCATATGAAAGGAGAGAGAAATAACCACAGACTACATTCATACATGCTATTTTCATCTGTATATATTATTCTCAATGTAATTATGAATCGACTACTTGATTCTGTTAGATTTCCTAACGAGGCTTTGAGGTAATAAACTATATTTAACGCTTCATGTAATGACAGCTTGGTGTTCTCTAATTTGGAAATTGTATCTAAAAGAATTGAATAAAATTCGGAATTTTGCGCTATTTGAGTGTGGATTTCAGTATCTGAAACCAGCCTTTGACTAACTGAAATTGCTTAAGCATTTTGCGGATTTAAATTTAAAATACAAGGTTTAATAATGTGTACAAATTCCTCATAATATGAAACGGCTTTAAGTCATGTTCCCCATCTAGTCAATACCGTTTGCGATAGCTGATGGATGCCCGGACAAGCTTGTTTAAACTTACGAATGCGTATTGGAGATTTAATAAAAACTTTTTGGAGGCAACTACAAATTGGTGTACCTTTGGGTGCTCCAACACACAGGTCACACACGCAGGTCAGTTACAAGATGACATGCATGGAGCAAACAGGTTACATGAAGCAATTAAAAATAAGATTGTTTTAGTATCTTTCCAGCCTTAATCATATTCAAACCCCCATCTATAATCAACATTATAAATTGAGTTGCCGATATATTGAACTTCCCAAAGGTATGTTTTATAGTGTCTACTATCCTTTCCGTGTTTGCCTTCTGTAATATCCTACTATGTAAAAGAAGAACCAAGGAAATCTCGCCGCTTTTAAAGAGCGCACTAGCACATTTAAAATACTATTCTTTCTTGCATCCGTTGTTTCATCTACCGTCAGCCATATTTTTCGATCTTTTATTTGATTCGTAATCGTGTTCTTCACCCGAGGAAAACTATACTGTAATTGAGTCCTTGTTGGCAATCTCCATTCTGAAACGTATTTCCCCCAGAAGTTTCTAAATTCTTCATTGGCTACAATATTTTGTGGAATGTTGCACATACTTAACATAAAAGTAAAGTCATATAGAAATTTATAATATGGTACATCACGTTGGGCATTTAATCGATGTTGTTTGCTATTAACATGTCTTTTACACACAAAAATAATGTACGGTAAAATGTTGATATTGCAAACAATTCATTTAGTAATAGTGCCAGTGTATTCTAATGTCGAAAATCGGTTAAAAAATCTATTAACACTCGTCGAACATAACAAAGAACGCCGTCAATTTGCCACCATCAATCTAATCCGTCATTCTTACACATACCATACGCATATGAATCTCGACTTCGGGTATATTTGACCGCTTTCGAAATGTATCATCGCCGCCAATGAGTGCGCACTCGTTTCTCTAGGCTTAGTTCTAACACATCCACAAAAATCACCTCACCTTGTGACATATTATTAATTCCTTGATCGGCATAAATTACATCAATGGGAAAATTTCTTTAATGACAACCGAATTCAAGTGTTTGCCAAAAGCTTTTTTGACATAAGAATCAGCTACATTCTATGTCACAAACGTTAATAAGCTAACCTGAAAAGTAGCAAAAATAACTGCAAATAATAAGAAATATATATATTATACATTGGAATATAATTCCGGTGAGTTTTATAAATAAATAAAATTGTTTTACTGGAACAGAAATTAGCAACTGGATCAATTTATGTACAATGGGTTTCTTAAATATAAATAAGTTTAGAAACAATCGGAATTACACAACAGTTTAAATTTAAAAAATTGAACGGTACCTAAACTACATGTTACAACAGACCTCGAAAAAGTGACAAAATTTTCCTTTCTTTTATCCTTGTCGTTCAGAGCAAGAAAAAGAATAAAAGTAAAATGAACTACAAAATTAATTTTCACGTAAATTAATCACCTCGTTTCCGAAAAGCCACGCTTGTCCGATTCTAAGTGACAACATGTTTAAATGTCTAATCAAGTGTTGAATGAAGAGTCCCACTCTCCTTAGTTCGACCATTGTTAATGTTATGTGCTGTAAGTCAAACGAACAGACGGGTTTCTTGGTAAAAGAAATTTAACTGATTATGCACGCAACTGTTTCGAATAAGTGCGCATCGCGTATCGTTCGTAAATGTACAAGTACAATGCAATCTATTATTTTAATAATTTCCCAGAAGTTAGATAATTAACTAAGAACTGCTCATTCATCTTAACCAGTTGTTGTGCATGTAAGTAATATTTCTGTATGGAAAAGTATGAGAAAGTTTTTTTGTGTATTGTAAGAATAAGAATGTTTTAAATATAAAGTAAAATACATTGTTTCTCCTGGAAAGTAATTTTTTTGGTTTTACAAGATAAGATAAATATACTTGCCAAATAGTCTTTCTATAAATGCTTTAACCGATATAACTACGAGAGTGGTCTGAAAAATTTTCGACCTTAACGTGAAGATGTCAACAGTCATCAATAAAAGCTAGGGAATGTACATATCTATTGTCAGGTACTCACCAAAGTTTCAGCCATTTTGGACGCGCAGTTGTTATTTGATAGTCATTTGAGTGAGTCGATGTGAATGTCGAGTATCGAGCTGCCATTAAATATTTGTTTTTGATAGGTAATACGCCCACGCAAATCAAAGATGAGTTGGACTCTGTGTACTGGGACCCTGCACCATCATTTACCACAGTGAAATTTTGGACAGCTGATTTTAAACGTGGCCGTAAGAGCTTGGGAGACGATGAACGTTAAGAACGTCCGAAACTTAAACATAAATAAACTTAAAGTGAGAGAGATATCAAAGACTATGAATATGTCCAAAGAACGTGTTTATCACATGTTAAGTAAAGATTTAGGCATGAGAAAGCTGACCGCGCGTTGGGTACCGCGTGTGCTAACGTTAGACGAAAAACGTGTTCGAATAAATATTTCCAACGCTCTGTTGGCGCAATAAGTCCGAGTTTTGGCGACGATTAATTACTGTATATGAAACTTGGATACACCATTACACGCCCAAAACAAAAATATAGTCAAAACAGTGGACTGCAAAGAGGGAACTGTCTCCAAAAGAAACAAAAACTGTTTTTTCGGCTGGGAAAGTGATAGTGACTGTTTTTTGGGATAGTCATGGAATTATCTTAATCGCTTATCTTCAAAAAGGAAAACTATTACAGGAGCATACTACGCATCATTACTTGACAAGCTGAAGGCGGAAATTGTGGAAGAACGGTCACATTTGCAGAAAAAGAAAATCCTGTTTCACCAACACAACGCGGCGTCCCATACCATGCCGAAAATCCACAAATTACGGTTTGAACTGCTTGGCCATCCACCTTACTCACCAGATCTAGCCCCTTTTTGTTCCCTCATCTAAAATTTGTGCTCGGAGGACAGAGATTTTCGTTAAATGAAGAGGCAATTACCTGCGTAAACAATTATTTTGCAGAGAAAAACGCCGAGTACTATTTGGTCGGATTAAAGTGACGGGAGCATCGCTGGGAGAAGTGTATAGAGTTACAAGGAGATTATGTGGAAAAATAGATATGTTTTAAGAAAAAATGTCTTGTACCTTTATTAGCGCGGAAACTTTTCAGCCCACCCTCGTATGTATCCGTTCAATAAAAATGGTGCATTGCTTTAGAAATTTAATTTGCAGTTTTACCTTAGAAATATATATACTATAAATCACGAAAGTTTGCACGCAACTGCACATCAATAACGGTGTATCAATAACGCTGCTAAATACGAACATATACCGGCATTTGTCTAATTCATCGGTAGTCACATGCGTTAAAGAAAGAAATGTATTACGCACACATGTGTTACGTATAATACAAATAAAATAGCGTTTTAACTTTTGTATTATGATGTCTGTCTTTTCTATGGTTTCTATATTGTTATATTCCTTGTATTTTACCACTGTTACTTGTTAGTGTCCTAACAGCTAAATTACTATATTTATTTCATCATCCCTGTAAGTTTACACATAGGTAACCTAAGTAGGCAGCTTTTACATTTGTTATTTATAGGTTTACAGGTTAGATATACAGTACATTATCGCACCTAACAGCAATATACATATAGTACTTAATTTGACTGCCGCACTTCCTGTCGACATGTTATTTCGTGGGACAGTGATCACGTGATCGAAAAACATTACTGATTTATACTATATATATATGAAGACGGATTGATATAAAGGGTCTTTAACAACGCCATTGTATAGGCACTATGTGGAAAAACAAGTTCTGATGTGCGAACAGTATTTTCTATCTTATCTCGTGCAAAGTTTCATTTTCCCATGTACTGTTATCCTGTAACAGTGTCATTTGCCATGATTTTTAAGATGCTTATCAAACAACGATCTGTGATAAAATTTTGAACACTGGAAGATTACTTGAGGTAAGGTTATTTGAAAGTTGTTTATGGCAAGGTTTATATGTACATATGTGGAGGATATTTTCCGGTGATTTCAAAGGTATAGAGGTGAAAGATGTTTGTTGAAAAGCGATCAGGTCGACCATTATTCGTGTTCCCTGAGAAGAATCAAACGCAAATGGTTGCACCGATTCAAGGAAATCGCCGAATTACGCAAAAAGAATTGCTCGGTAATTAGGCATTAGTCAAAAGGGAGTCCAGTACATTGTTTAGATGTTGAGTTACAGAAAAATTTGCACAAAAAAGTCTCGTGAGAATTGGTGATCACTATGGAATAACAAAGAAAAATTATTTGTAAAAACTTCTTAACAGGTATCGACATGAATTTCTCAGGAACATTACGATCGAGGACGATGTAACATCTTGGAGTTTTTTCGCACATTTTTCTAGATCCCTCCAAAGTTGGTATAAGTCCAAATATTTTTTGACGTAATTAGGTAAAGATTTCTTGAATTTTCCATTTTCTAAAGATATAACGCATTCACAAATGGCGAGACTTGGTTTTTAACAAGTCGTTAATTTAATATTGCGACTAGCGCTGCGAAATCTTGGCGATTTTTAGGCACAATTGGACTTCGATATTTAACAACATTCATTCCCTAATAAATATATATATATATATATATATATATATATATATATATATATATATATATGTATTCTTTCGAATTTCATAATTCCGTGGACATGATGCTTGTTATAAGCTACAATACTGACTGAACAAACGTCACGATATGTCAAGAACCAACATGCACTGCACAACTGAATAAATGGCCGAGTGATGCAATTTATTATAAGTGTACAAGTGATTCCACTAATGAGAATAAAGGAATTTGTAATTTATCGATTGTTTCAACAACTCTTTTGTAATTTTTACAAACTATTTCGAATCTGCTTCAATTTCGGCCTCTTGGAGTTTCTTTTGACTTTCTTTGATAGCAGTTACTTCTTTAGGATCAAATTGTAAAACTATAATCTAAATTTCTTGGAAATAGAGAAAATAATAAGACGCTGCCTTTAACCATGTTTCTCAGCGTGTAAGAAACGACAGTGAGTTTCGGGATGTCAAGATATTGCCTGTGGGATTTTTGAATATGTTGGGGATTGAAGCACACTGCGCCTTTGTGTATGCCAGTTTTTTTTGTGTTGTACACTATCCATGTGTTTTTTGCAGTCATATTTCGTCTAGAACATGAGCGGTATATCGAAAACTAAGCATTTTACGTTTTCTCCATCGGACGTATTTACGGATATCCACACATTTATTTATATTTATATAAGGTAATTATCGTTCTTGCGATCTACGTAACCACGACATAATTCTATACAACTACAAAACTTCGTAATACAAGTGATCACTTCGAACGACGACGCGCACTGCATTACATACATACATATCAACGACGAAACTCCTTCTTCTCGGCAGACGTCAATTTATGACTACTATTGGTGTCTTCCACATACACTCTAACCTTTTTAAAAAATAAATAAACACAGGAAAAATTTTAATTGGAAATTTTTATCTCCCTTCTTTACTTCTTAAGCTACGATTATTACGTGAATTCTGCAAATTGAAAAATGTTAAATTGCAAGTTCTTCATTGCCATTAACTAATTATCAAGTAATATTCCTTCCAACAAAGTTTTACTTTAAACATAACGGAATGATGTATTCACTTTGTACATTAAAATACCTTACGAGTTCTCTTTCTTGCCTTTCTGTCGTATTGTTTTTATTATCTGGTAACTATTAGAGATAATTAACTGTAATAATTGAAACTTATATGCATGCCAGAAAGCGATGTAGAAAATTAATTTAGTTTGTTCGTAGTTCCAAGCAGCTTTTCTATAATTACAATAATTGCATAGTTTAGATACGATAACAGAGGTTATCATTCATGTTCAAAGTATAATTACCATTCATTGGGAAGACGATTAATAATCTACCGGTGAATAACAGTCGTAATTTGGAGACAAACGTCTTTTCACATCGGAAACAAATGCACAATCAACATTAAGATTCTCAACATTACCCAACGAGAGCGTCAATGCAGTTTCCTATAACTATGTACAACACGTAAATATATACAGTCGCATTATGCGCATTCATTAAGTTCTTAAGATGTAAAGGATCCCTACAGGATTACAGCTGAAAACTATAATATATTAATTATTTCAATTTTATGGCAGTTAGGTAATTTGAATTAATGTTTAATTTAAAGAGATTTGGTTCGGTAGAATTCACGGTAAGTTTCTAATGTAAATTAATTAGTTTCTTGGAATGTTGCGGTAAGAGAACTCCTTTGAATAGACTCTTAACAAATCGCTGCCGAAGGGAGAATTCCATTTTGTTTGTGGTTGCTACTGAATATCGGAATCTTACACACACATACACGTACATAAAAATGTCAAACGTATATAACTTTTTATTACGTAGACAGTTATACAATTGCGGCGATTAATTTGGCGACGTAGAATATCCTATTTAAAGAAATTTGGGAATTTCATCATTCACATATTTCCTAATATATCAGTTTGTATTCTAACAACCTCGATGTTTTTGATATACGAGGGGATACCCAAAAATAACGGGGATTTTCCAAGAAATTATAAATTTATTAAATTTTATTTACAAATATTTTAATCTCCTTCAAGGAGGTTTAAGGCGTTACACTTATCCAACACTTTTCCATCGCTGAGAACATTTTTGGAAACTCTCAGCTTATATTTTATTTATTTATGGCATGCAATAAATTTCCATTATTTTATATTCATCATATATCCATCAGAAGCCACGGTTAGAAAAAATCACACGAAGAAAGAGCAGATGAATGGGACATAAGAAAGGAAGAAAGCAAAATGAGGATAAGAAACATTTTACTTTTTATCAAAAATTATTAGATGCATAAAGCAGCGTGGATAGAGGCATTGTCATTGTGAGACAGCTAGTCTTCGCTTTCCGCCATATTTTGGCGTCTTCGCAACAGATGTTTATACGATTGGACTCAAAAGGGAAAACCAGCTCCGAAGAAGACGAAGACCGTTTCATCTGCAGGCAAAGTCATGGCATCGGTTTTTTGGGATGCGTGTGGAATAATTTTCATTGACTATCTTGAAAAAGGAAAAACTATCAACGGCGAGTATTATGCGAACATAACGCTTGAGCGAGAAAATCAAGCAAAAATGGCCGCATTTTACTAAGAAGAATGTGTTGTTTCATCAAGACAATGCACCAGCTCACAAATCCGTTATTGCAATGGCGAAAATTATTGAATTAGCCCCCTCGGATTATTTTTTGTTCCCAAACTTGAAAAAATTGCTGAGTAGTCAAAGATTTTCCAACGGTGAAGAAGTGACGTCGGCAGTTAATGGCTATTTTGAGGAGCAAGACAGTTCTTATTATAAAAAGGGTGTTGAACTTATTGAACTTCGCTAGGAAAAGTGTTTAAAGCTGAAAGGAGACTATGTTGAGAAATAAATATATTACTTTCCAAAATTTTTGTGTTTTCTTTGTTGGGTTGGGTGCTTCTGGGATCACCCTCGTACATAATTCACTTGGAATTCAGGTAATGCAAACGAATGTCTATTATTGAATGTAGGTATGTAAAACTGGATTAGTTATTTATCAAAATAACTGAGATAAATAAGACTAATAAGTATGAAATTAGAGGAACAACTGTAGCAGTTGCAACGCTAAGAAGAGATACGGACATTTGTTGTAGATCAATGGTTTAATTATTTAGTATTGGAATAATGAGTGTAATCAAATAAATTAGTTCAGAAAACATATAGAACCATCCACATAACAAACATATATAAATCTGGTGAAACAATATGTATTGTACAAAAATATACATTCTATTGTATTTGTTAAGAAGGCACTAGCTTAAGTCAATTTAAATTTTAAATTGAGCATAATGAAAATTGTTACTGGTGTAGTAAGAATTTTTATATAGTCTTCGCTCCTATTATCGGAGAGTCACATCTATTATTTATAAAGATTAATTAGATTTATAGGGATTAATTAAAACTGCCCCCATTTTAACATTAGAATTTAATATCTACTTCATTACAATTTAATGTTTTAACCATTTTACATCTTCAAAAAAAAGTTGGAGGAGCTGGGATTTGAACCCAGGACTTTCAGCATGCGAAGCAGACACTCTACCACTGAGTTACACCCCCACACAGTTCCATGAAATAAATATTCATATTTGAGAGAAGATATATGAGTCTTTTAAAATAAATTTACAGAAATATTAGTGTAATCAAAGTGCACTGTCAAATATAAACCTACTAACAATATTTAAGAAGTGCTTGCTATTTAAAATGTATGATGTTATTCCAAATATGTATAAACATTTAACCTGGAATGTATTTATACGGGTACATAATCAGGGATTTTTATGTATTTCAAGGAACTACAAGTCTTTAAAAGTTAATACTGTTTATATTGGTATTTCAAAATCTTCGACCGCATTGGTCATAAAATTGCCGCGAAAATAACTGCTTATATGCTTTAAGTTACGTGCCTACATTAAATACACTTCCTAGATATCTATTTAACTGTAATATATATGTACAAGCCCAATGCTTATTATAGCTAGTAGAAGTCTTGGGATACTATAATGGTATACTTTATTGGATCGTATTTTGTTTATATTGCAGATGGAGAAAAAAATTCATGCATTATGTTTTAAGTTATTGTACTTATTCAAGTTGTTTAACGAGAAAATATATGCGTTCAACGTATATTTCACTTCATTATTGAATATGTACAGTCTGCGAAAAAAATAATATCTCGTCCCTGGTCATGGTTAAATATTAGTAATTTACTTACTGCTTTTTGAGGTGAATTTCTACATTCCTGCTACCAATTAATATCAAATAATATAATAAAAATACTAATCTATATTACATAGTCAATGGGAAAAAAAACAAAATAAATGAGTGACTGTCTTTTACTTGCACAATTAAGAAAACTAGGTAGTAACTAATAAAGATTCAATTAATTATGACTAGGGCTAACTTATGAGCAAAAGTAGCTACATTAAATTATGAAATGCATATAAAGATAAATTAATAATTCGTCTCTTTTACGAGCAAAGTAGCTACGTTAAATTATGAAATGCAAATAAAGACTAATTAATAATTCAACTGGTTTACGAGCAATGTAGCTACGTTAAATTATGAAATACATATAAAGTCTAATCAATGGTAATAATAAAAGCCGAAAATTTTGCCTTCTATGTTGAACAAGTTGCACTTGACCAGGGAAAATGGTGGTAATTCGATGGTAAAGCAGCCACTCTATGAGAAACCGAATCTAGAGTAATACCCTCGCCTCAAATTGCTGCCTTAAGGGATCTGCACCTCCCTTAAGGCAGCAATTAGAGGTTGGGGTATTATTATAGATCAATTCGTCGCATTTTGATACAGCATTACGGACTGAGAAAGATTTGTGCAAAGTTTGTTTTACACAAGCTAACTGAATTCAATATTGTACAGACTTGATTAAAGACTCAAAAAAGGGCGAAAACTTCAGGTATTTTATTGTAACTAGCGATGAGACGTGGTGTATATGATTCAGAGACCAAGCGTTAAAGATCTGAATTGAATCATCCAAGCGAAGAAAGATTGAAAAAAAGCCGCTTGGAGAAGTCAAAAGCGAAGATAATGTTGATTTATTTTTATCATTCGAAAGGCATAGTGCACAAAGAGTTTATACCAACTACTCAAACAGTTAATACTGTATATTATATTGGTGTTACGAGGCCTCTTTTGGCGTATTTTTGGCGCCTATTCATCGTGTTCACTCTCGATATCGTGAAAATGATAGCTAGCATTTGTTACATGATAACGCACCATGTCATCGCTCGACGTCTATTACTGATTTTATAACTACATATGGTATTTTAGCTATTAACCATTCACCGTATTTACCAGATTTGTTCCCCTGTGATTTCCATCTATTTTCTAAACTAACGGGTCTTTTATTAAGCGCTTCCTATCTTTAAATTTAAATAAAACAGAGCGCGTGTGAGATATCGAAATTTTTTATTTGTTTAAAAGACCTATCGATGGCATTATGTACGGAATAAAATATCGTGTAAATGTCTGCCGCGGCTTCGCTGGGTGGCGCGCACCCGAAATGTCCAATTTTCCATAACTCTGGCGCATAAATCGGAGTTAATTTGACCGATGGCATGGGTTATGTTGGGTGGCTTATTCGCATAGACCTGCGACTTAAGAAAATTCCACAAGAAAAAATCTAATGGGGTCAAATCGCACGATCTCGGTGGCCAGTTCACATCACCTCCACGTGAGATGACCATGCCATCAAATCGCTCTGTGCTGAATGTCCAATGTGGCATACGCTGTGTGGCACGTAGCGCCTTCCTGTTGTATCCATATGTCGTTGGTGTCCATATCATCCAATTCGGGCCAAAAGAAATTGGTAATAATCGACCTATAGTGATGGCTTGGCCCACGTCGTTCTCAAATAAATATGGACCGATGACGTCGCCAGCCCAAAATCCACACAAAACAGTGGCTTTTTCGGGATGCATTGGGCGTTTTTCGATCTCGTGTGGATTAGTTTCGTCCTAAATTCGACAATTTTGTTTGTTGACCCATTCATCCAGAAATGGATCTCATCGCCGAAGATGACTTTTTTTGACGAAAATTAGGGTCAGCTTCTAGCTGCTCCAAGGCCTATTGAGCGAACACACGTCCTTGTCTATGGTCGTTTATCTCGCTCCTGTGTCAGTTGAATTTTGTACGGGTATAGGCCCAAGTCACGACGCAAAATTCGCCAAGTTGTGGACTGTGAAAGGCCGAGTTCTTGTGAGCGACGCGAAATCGACTGCCTCGGATTCTCTTGCACACTCTCACGAACGACGACGATGTTTTCAGCAGATTTTGCGTTTCGTAGTCGTACGAGTGTTGGTTCATTATTTATTGAACCAGTGGACTCAAACTTATCCACCACACTACTAACAGTCCTCTCGGTAGGACGATTATGGCGACCGTACAATGAGCGAAGCGCGTGGAACGTCGGCCGAACAAAACACCCACTTCGATAAAACAATTTTATCATTTGCACGTGGTGTTGAACGCTATGTCCGTCCATGACGATTTGGCAAAACAGACTGAATAAATGACAGCCAATTCGACAGATGTAACTTCAATAATATGGCCGCCATCAACTGTCAAATTTCGGAAATCCCTATTGGAAGACCCGTTACATTTGCCGATGAAAGGACAGCGTTATGTCGACGACGAAGCCATTAGATGAACTTAAAAATTCATTCGACATGTTAATTGACCGTGCAAAAAGTATTGAAGATGAAGGCGGTTACTTTGAATAAAATAAATGAATTTTACCAAAATAGTAAGCTTTTGTTTTTATTTTAAAAACTTTCGGTTTCCTCTGCGATAGAATGTGTATATCTACAAAAAAAGAAACGTGTTTAGTGTATATTCATTGAATTTGTTACGGAGTAAAGTATCAAAAACGATGCAAAGAAAACCCAGCGATTTTCATAATTGAAAGTGAATTTATTGAAACTAAATGTAATATACATTAACTACAATTTCAAATAATTATTTATGATAATCGATTTTCATTCCTTTATATTGCATAATTAAATGGAAAGACATACTAAATTATGAAAATAGCCGTCATTCGATTACAAAAAAAAACTTAATGAATTCCTCCTAATGAAATATGACAACGAAAAGAATTGTAAAACCAAGTGAAAAATGTAATGATAATTCGTTCAAACAAATTAATTTTTATTCCAAAAAACCCCACACGAGTATATCTCGATAATCTAGCCGAGATGTACCCACAGCAAAGAATAAAACACGATGTTACTCTAGAGAACGATCCAGAGAGAGACAGCATACATACAGAAAGGGAAAAAAACACGTTTTAATCAACCCAAATGAAGCACCTATTAAGTTCTTGTAATAAATCAAATAGAATCTCTTTCCTTTACAGTGTTATAATAACCTTATTACCATATACACACATGCACTAACACGCACACACATGCACATGCACACACACCCATTACGCAATGGACGATTCGAATTACACCAAAATAATAGTATCAGAAGAGATAATAATCTATTTGTCGGTGTGTATGGCGTTACTTAGGCGGGTTGATTGAGTTATACAGTGTGTTCCGTGTTCAAATATCATTTCCGTGACCAATAGATCGGGATTGTCCGTATATACGGTTAAGATATATCTCTTTATTAGGGTATTACTTTTGATTATTACTATGGGATAGCACGAAACTTATCGACACTTTTCAGGAAAAAAGCAAAACAAGACAAATAGAAAGAATCAATTAACAGTATATATACGTGTTTCATGATGATTTAGGTATTTTCGTGCCGAATGTTAATTCACTATTTGTCTTTAGATATTAGGAGAGTAGTTAGAGTAATTATTGAAGTTTCAAATTACTTAAATTAATAATTAAAGTATATCAACTATAGAATTCTCTTCTCTATTTGTTGCAATTTATCTCCGATATATTTACAATACCTTCCATCTCAGTACGTTAGGTTAAAAATCATTAATTTCATACAAAACTTTCGCTATCAAACATTGCTTAGCTTTAGTTTAACATACACAGTCTGTCGCAGAGAAAATCAAACTTTTATAAAATAAAAACAAAAGTTTAGTATTTTGGTAAAATTCATATATTTTAGTCAAAGTAGTCGCCTTCGACTTCAATACAACGTTTTGCACGGTCGATTAACATGTCGAATGAATTTCGTCTTTAGAGATGTTCTTCACGATCGCATTTTTAATGTCTTCGACGTCAGTATAACGCTGTCCTTTCATCGGCAAATGTAGTTTGGGAAATAGATAGAAATCACTGGGTATCAAATCCGGAATTATGCTCAAAGGTTAATGATTAAAATGCCATTTGTAGTCAGATAATCAGTGATAAGCGTCGAGCGATGAGATGGTGCATTTTCACTCAACCAACGCCAGCTACCATTTTCACGATATTGAAGGCACACACGACGAATACACGCCAATAGACACTTCATAACATCAAGAGAATATACAGCATTGACTTTTTGACTAGTTTGTACAAACTCTTTGTGCACTGGTGCGTTTCGAATCATATAAGCAAATCAACATCGTCTTCACTTTTGACTTCTCCAAACGGCTTTTTTCGGTCTTTCTTTGCTTGGATGCCTACATTCAGAGCTCTGACGCTTGATCTCTGGATCATATTGAAAACATCGCATCTCATCGCCAGTTATAGTAGTTATTTGAAGTTTTCGTCCTTTTCTGAGTCATTAATCAAGTCTGTACAATGTTGAATTCGGTTAACTTGTGTGGTAGAAATCTTTCTCATTTCCAAATGCTGTGTTAAATGTTATGAATTGAATCTTTGGAAATATTTAACTCCATTCTTGAATTGAAACAGTTTCAGTGCAGTAGTTCAGCCCTGAAGATGTCCCATACAAATGGGTACGAAACGTCGGCAGATATGCAAGTGACGCGGTTCCAGCCCGGAAGCCCAGAACCAGATAACTGGAAAACTTCTTTGCAAAGGAAAATTCTTAAAATAAATTGATTCTATAGAGCTTTTTAGCTATGAAAGCTGGTAATTTTCTGTTACTGTGTCGTTACAATTAAGATAAAAATTAATAAAAAGATCTTGCTAGTCGGTGACAATCAAATCTCACAGTCCTTGGTAGCTCAATGGTGGAAGGCAAGTGGACGACTAGGGTTCGACTCCTCACTGAATGGCCAGATTCCTTTCAGCAACTTCTACCTTAATTATAACGATGCAATAAGCAAAAAATCACTCATTCTCATTAATTCACACCGTGTAATGCACGAAATTGCGTAAATATACGTGTGTATATATGCAATTACATTTAATTTCTAGTTAGTTTTATTTTTGCTTGACTAAATTCTGTTATTTTTAGAACATGAGATGTAATACAGTAAACGATACTGTGCAAGCTCATGAAATTAATCGCATGATAACGACAAAAAATTATCTAAATGTAAATACATTTGAAAATTAAATATTCCTCTTTTACACGTAAATAACATATCTTTCAACGTATTCAGCTCGTAACCGAATTTTATTTAGATTCCTCTTCTCATCGTTTATATCAAAGAGTTCTATAAATTTCAGTGTGTGTATTTACTTTGCTCATTGATCCGTAGAGCTTTCTGTTAATTAATTTAGGGACATATTTTCGAATCTTATCCGAATCATATTTCGTTTGAAGTTCATTTACGTTCTCATTGACGTACATATATAACATACATACATATATACATCATAGTATTTTAAAATAAGCAATCATGTGCAAATATTTACTTAATAAATTTATTTTTAAAAAGTGTGCGTCATATATAAAACGCCTTCGTAAATTTTAAACAATTCATATATTTTTTCCTAAGGGAGATCGGGGCTTGTAATATTTTTTAAAGAATGGTCTTCTACAAATGCAGGGTAATTTTTTTATGGGATCTCAGAAACTACAGCAGATATAGATTTGGTTAAACTGGAAAAGAAGAGTAGTTTTACGATTTTGATAATAAACTAAATCACTCCATTTTCTTGAACCTCATAAAACTATTATTGAATTTACACAAAACTTGAAAAGGAAAAGTTCTATGGTTACTATACACTATATCAATTGGTGTTAACTAATTTTGAGCGGATTTACACTTTTTGAGATGACACAAACTTTTCGTTTTTAAATGGTACCTCATAATTGGATATGGCTTCACTAAAAGAGTTTATTATTCCTGTTACAAAAATGTACGACTTCATATGGTTCTTATAACAAATCAATTGTTGTTATTACAAAAAATTGAATAGCAATATACGATGGTCATCTAGAAAGCAAAGAACGTTTCCCTCTTAGTTGAGATAACTTCTCTATATATTCTCCATTGAAGTCCAAACACTTATCATAACGTTTCATATTTCATACTAAGTTATTGAATCAATCAGTAACAAACTCTTTAGATCAGTTGCATAGTGATTAACCTTAAAAAAGTTTCTCGGTTTACGAAGAGATAAAATATCTATACAGAAAATCTGGGCTGGACAATTGATGTTTAACAACTTCCCACCTAAACCGTTGAATCAAACTTTGTGTCAGCGCAGCTAAATATGAACGAGAATTATAGTGAATAAATTCAACGCCGCTAGACATTAACCATTATGGTTTCTTCTGAATGGAGTAGCGTAGACAATGAAAGATTTCGTAGTAGGCATCTACATTTATTGTTCCTCCTCTCGGTATCAAACCGACCAGTAGTATACAATAGTTTACATATTTCCTGCTTTGTTGAAAATCAGAAATTATTTCATTCCCTTATCTGACGCTTTATATTTTGCACTCTATTAGAAACCTATGATTCGTCACCAATAGCAATATGGTCCAAAAATTCCTTTATTGGTAATGAACATGAAAATTATCTCCTAATCTGACTGCTACTGGTTCCTTTGTGTTTATTCGATAAAATTGGAGGTACCCATCTCATACATATCTTTTTTGTAGCCTTGCTAATTTTTACTAATTTCATGATCCGTAGGTCTTCGTGACAGGAAAAAAATAGTACAAACTATCAATCGTAAAAGATCTGCCCTCCTGTTTTTTTTTTCATCAATTTTGCGTTTCTTTGGGTTGTACAGTTATAGAGTTGCAGCAGAAAATCAGTCCAATCATTCATCATTAAACATGATGAACTATTTTCATACTAAAACTTCATTTATAAGGTCAAAATACACTTCTATAGTCTACCTACGAATTTCGATGGGGAGAAGTTGTTTCGAATTCCAAAAACGAATTACATCAAAAATCCCTTACTTTTCGTGATGACAGCGCCTAATTATCTATGTCAGACTAGAGTAGTTAAAGGAGAGGCCATTGACCACATTGTGACAGTGGTGGGAGTGTGTGAGCCGAGTTAACTTGAAACGTTCGTTACTTTCTGAATGACCTTCGTATAAATACATTTGAATGATATTAATTTGCAAAACTTTCAGTTATTTCATTGACATACATCCAATTAATGACCTACATACAACGGCAGTATTTTTATTTAATTCTTCTGCCTTTCCCTCTTCTTACAACCACCACGATCGTCTCAATGTACATACATCGGTAGCTTTAATTATGATATACAAATATTTTTCAGTCAATGATTGTTAATACATAACATTAATTCTATCTAATGACAATAATTTCCTTTCAAAAATTTGCATATAATTCGAAAATAGGAATTCATGAATATTCCATTTTTAATTTAAATATAAGAAAATTCGGGGCGCGCTTTCCCGATATGGAAGTCTCTTTCGACGTTCGAAAAAGGAATGACGGCTTTATTTCAAATTAAAAGTAGTTCCAAATACCTTTCATACCAGATCGATTTATCTCACTTACCGGCCTGATAGTCCTCATTAGAAATAATTTGTTCCAAAATTAATCATCCCAGATCTCATTTCTTTCATCTTTCGTTTTGTTTTTTTTCTTTCTTTTCTTTCTGTTCTTTATCCCATTCATTCCCTTCGAGATGACAATTAAGAAGAAAGAAAGCTGACGGCATCACAGAGAAATTAGATACCATCACAATTCAATTAGTTAGTAGGGTATTATAAGAAAGAGTGAAACATACACGATAAGAGAGAACATTTAATTAGACAATGCATTCTAGTCTTTCTGTATATATGTATTTCCGGCGTAGAGATATTAATTGTATTTAGTTTCCATTACTAGGGAAAAAAGTGGAAAGTTGAATATTAAAATTCGTTCGATGTACACTACCGTCGTATTAGTTCGGACAGCTAGTGAAATTTAGTAAACTCTTGTAAAAAAGAATGTAATTGCTTTTAAATATAAATAATATATTTACATTAAGTCCTTTATGAGATTTATAACGAAATGCCGGCAAACTGATAAAGAACGGATTTTGGCAAACAAAGAACATCTTTTAGCTGATATAGAACAACCTTTAGCTTGGGAAAACCAGCTTCGTACTGATACTTGAACTATCTTCAATTGTATACTGATAAAATATGTTTTTTACCTACTGAAACTTATTCTTTTTCAATCAAAAGCCATCCTTTATCGACCAAAAGCCGTTCCTTATCTATTCAGTATCAATACAGAACTGTTTGTTACCTCCTATGCATTTAAATTTCACGCGTGTTGCGACATAATCACAAGAGAGAGGTAATGGAAGGGATAAAGTCTCACAACGGGCTCCTATGTTATTTCTTTTGGGTTTTTGGTCTCGTTCTCTCTCAGCTGTACTGCTTTTATTTTAATGTTATTTTGTTATTGTTTAACTGCATAATTTGTGAATTTGTGCAAAATTGTTTTATTTATTGATAAAGAAAATAGAATGTCAAGTAGAAAAATGAGTATTTCCGACATATTCCTTTGTTTGAGTTAAAAGTTAATGAATTGAAAGTCCCTAGAAAAATATATGCCATTTATGAAGAAAACGTAGTTGAGACGAGAGTGTGCAGCACATTTAGGAAAACTATTGGACTTCAATGAAGATCTGATCATGATGATTCACACCAATCAAGAGAAGAATTGTCTGATCTTAAAGATCGATTGTATGGTTGCCGTATATTTTGCACGTAAACAGCCACAAGCACCTTGTCAACATTTGGATCTCTTTGATCGCTCGTTAACATGTACCACTTTTGTCCCATATTGTTACTGGTGGCGACAAATAGTACTTTAATGTTAACGTCATGAACAAAAAAGGATTGGTTAGCCTAAACAGAAACACAAACCTCCGAATAGAAGTTGGGACCCATCCGCATAAAGTGACCTTTGATGGGGCAAAGGTAAGAATGACACCACCACCTCTGAGTCTTACAGCTCTGTCAACTTGAGCTCGCAATTAAAAAAAAAGATCGGGAATACATCAACAAGTCGTTTTGCAGCAATACCCGTCAATTCAGCATCAGAAATAAACATGGAATAATAGTCCATAGAATAGTCAAAAAATTTAACAGAAATTTAGAAGAAAAAAGATATTGTTCGGTGGTCTTCTTAGAAATTAGTCCCTTATGCCATACCATTGAGAAAGTATGACGTGATGGATTAGTATATAAAATTTAAAAAATAAATCATACAACTTCTCCCTAATCCTAAAATCTTATTTAAGTAACGGTAGTTTTCTCATTGGAATATATTAACCACATACACGAGCGTCTCAGTGACAATTTTTATAAGAAAGAATGTTAAAAGAAATCATTCAAATATTAATAACACCGTGTTTACTACATACGTTTCAGAGATTCACTCTCCTTCAGGCAAACTTGTGTTATTAACAAACAATTCCTTTGTAGGGTTTATCGTATCTTTTCGATGTTGATGACCAGCGAGATAGACGCGTTCAATACATGCAAATACATCTATTACAGCACCTACAACTAACTATTATATTTTATGACTCATTGCGGTAATTCCTCGAATAATCCGTACCGCCATAAATACGGTTATTATTGAGATAATATTGCAAGCAATAAACTTGCAAAACTTACCTGCCTTCACCTCAAAGAGTCTTGTGTACTGAAATATACATAGTTTTCAAATAAACTTGCTAGCGTGCGTACCACTGATAAGGCCGTATTTTTTAAAGCCGTTGTTTAGCCTTTCAATATCAGTCCAGAACTGCTTGTTAGCTCCTCAGCGTTCGAATTTCGTGTTGTGACGTGTCGCGTGGAGGAGATAAAGTCGCACAGCGGACCGCTATGTTATTTGTTATGGTTTCTTGATCTCTTAGCTATACTACTTCTATCAAATAAACATTCAACGGATCAAGTCCATGGGATAATATACTTAATGGAAGAGCTATTGACAAAAGAAGAATATGCTCGAATATATTTGTCAATATTTTATAAGCATTTTGTATAGTCTAATACAAGGGATTGCTGTCAAAAATAAAAGTTATGTACATGTATGAATAGTACAACACATGGAATCTTATTTAATACAACGAAAAAGAGTATTCAGAATATAAATTAATGTATTATGGGGCCCATAGACGATCAACTTGGTTGTCAACCTTGTTGCCAACCTTGTCATTAGCTGTTGCCACAGACGAAACAAAATGTTGGCAACCAAGTTGTAAACATCACTTTCGAGGATGTGTCATCGGCTTTTTATTTACTGGGTGATCTGTTGCTGCTTCTTATTATTTTGCGGGGTTGCATAGTATAACTTATTTAGTGAAAAATGGGTGAAGATTGGGTGGTGTTTTTAGTTTTAAACGAGTTATGTGAAGATGAGGTGCGTCCTGCTAAAAAGAGAGCTGTCCCAAGACTAGTATTTCTTCTATGGCTTTCTTGGCGTAAATTTGCTGACTTGGGGATAGTTTTCTGTATGAAGTGGCCCAACTTTCAGCGAAAACACTTGCGTCATCCTTGTTTGTTCGTTCTTGGTAACAGTGCTTCTTTTAATAGGTCATTTCTTTCTGCCATATGTTGTCCTACTGTTTTCTTTCTCTTCTGTGAGCAGGATCGCGAAGTAAGAGTACCCGGCACATTTTCACCAGCTTGCTAGAATAATTACAAGTTGATATTTAGAAACAAATTTATGTAACTTGTGCTTTTCAATAAAATATTGTTAACAAAATAAAATTTCTGCAAACATATAGGGCAAGTTAAATGAAAGCATTTTAAAACGGCTACAAAGAAATAATATAATACTTACTTCTGCTGGTTCAACTTCATCCTGCTCAAGATCTATTGTTGATACTCCACGAATTTGAACCTCCTGGTCACGTAGAAAATCTAATGCTTCAAAATACCATAAACTTGGCACGTACTCATCTTCGGCTCCAGCTCCAGACTTTTGGCTTTCTTCAACTTTTTTCAGTTCCCTTCTGTAACATGTTCTTATAATTAAGGCTGTCAATATTCGCATTTGGCTCAATTTGTCTGTATACATCTAGAAGTTTTGGCCACGCATTCTTCTTTTTGTTGCGATCTTTAAAAACGTCCGACTTGACTTTCCACAGCTCGGGCAGTTCTCTTAATGTATCAAAAAATTCCACCCAAATTTGAATATTTGGTATACTGGCCATATCCTATAATCAGTAATTATTGCACAAACAATAATAAAACAAATAATAACCAACTTAACGGTAACGAAAGTAATCAAAAACAATCACAAACTTCTACAACTTAACTGCACAAGTCCAAATTCAGAGATGTTGACAACTTTGTTGTCAGCTTCCCCACAGACGTTACAACAGGGTTGCCAACATCAGGCACCGCCCACCAAATATCCAAAGTTTTTGATTTTACTTCAACCGTATTTCAACATGAAATATCAACCACCAACTAGCCTACAGACGTTCAACATCCCATTCAACATGGCAAGTTGACAACAAGGTTGACAACCAAGTTGATCGTCTATGGGCCCCTTTACAACTCGAGTCATGCATTATGCCTTTTTTTGCCATCACATACTGTTTGTACATACTGTTTGTACTGTGGACACTGAATAAACCTGGTCATCAGTGTTTGTGTGAACATTGAGTGTGACACTATGTAACTTTACTGCGGGCCTATGTTCAATACTGCACTTATTTTCGATTGAAGATTGCAACTTAATTGTTAAAATATATATTTAGAATATAAATACTGAGTTTTTTACCTTTTTGATTATTTAATTAGCTACAGTTTCCAACAAAATTTTCCATTCCATGGAGCAAACATAAGAATATTTTTGAAAATTTTATGATCTAGTTTAGAATTTAAATAACTATTGGGTTGGCAACTAAGTACTTTCGGTTTTTCCTGATAGAGAGCGTTGCTTTATTTTTTGTATACCGTATGTTAGTGCTGTACTTTACCGTTTGTCGCGTGATACTAGTCACATTGACGTAACTTCAGAAGTAAGTAGTGCGTGATTTTTATTGAAGCTATTAGTTGTGGGTTAATTTTAAATGGAGTGCAGTATTTTATTTCCGTAAAGGAAAGAAAGCTGCTGTGGCTCACAAAAAGATATGTGAAGTTTATGGTGCTAATTGCTTAACAGAGCGCACGTGTCAGAATTGGTATAAAAAATTCCGTTCTGGAGATTTTTTCCTCAAAGATGAGCAACGTTCTGGTCGGCCTACTGATGTTGATGATGACCAAATCGAAGTTATAATTGAAGAAGATCGTCATATAACTGTTCGAGAGGTTGCGGAGAGGCTACATGTATCGCACACAACGATTGAAAAACATTTAAAATGTCTTGGGCTAGTTAAGAAGCTTGATATTTGGGTACCTCACGAATTGAAAGAAATTCATTTAACACAAAGAATCAACTTTTGCGATATGCACTTTAGACGAAATGAAACCGACCCTTTCTTAAAAAGAATCATCACTGGTGATGAAAAATGGGTCCTGTACAGTAACATAGTTCGAAAACGATTATGGAGCAAACACGATAAACCAGCTCAAACCACATGGTATTACAAAGGTGTTGTGTCTTTTGAGCTGCTTCCAAGGAACCAAACGATCAATTCTGATGTTTACTGTCAACAATTAATAAAACTGGATGAAGCAATCAAAGAAAAACGGCCAGAATTGTCAAATCAGAAAGGTGTAGCTTTCCACCAAGATAATGCAAGGCTTCACACATCTTTGGCAACTCGTGGGAAACTATTGGAGCTTGGCTGGGAAGTGGTGCCACATCCCCCATACAGCCCTGATCTAGCACCATCTGATTACCATTTATTTCGAAGTTTGCAGAATTCTTTGAATGGTAAAACTTTCACAAATGACGATGACGTTCACTCGCACCTGGTTCTCTTTTTTTGCTGATAAGGACCAGAAATTTTATGAGCGCGGAATCATGCAGCTGAAAGGAAGATGGCAAAAGGTCATTGAGCAAAATGGAAAATATATAATTGATTAAAAACTATTCTTTGTTTAAAAAAAGTGTTTTATTTTATACTACAAAACCGAAGGTACTTAGTTGCCAACCCAATATTATATATTATTTCGTTGTCAATAAAATTTAATTGTTTAATACTTGTATTATTTAGATTGTAGTCGTATTAGAATCACATATTATATATTTTCCCATAGACTCTTTTTAGGACCTCCTATCACCGCAAAAAAAATATAAACGCATTTGAAAAGACATGCAGGAAAACTTGTAATATTTATCCCTGATTTATCTAATTTTCTTTGCACATAGGGAAAATGTGATACCGATAAAGCAGTGTTTGTTGAATTAGTCATATTTGTAACAAAATGTAAAGTAAATGATTTTTTTTTATTTTAGCGATTTCAGTCCTACGTTGCATTTCGTTTGTACACACCAGGTATCAATATTTAATAATACAAAATTTTCCCTAACAATTTTTTCTCAACGAATTATCATTCTATAAACTAAAAGCATTACGAAAATCCCTGTAATAATTACAAGAACAACCTGTTTTACTGTACGCTTATTTTCATATAATGAATTATATAGCCGTACGAACAAAATTTGTTTGGTTAGCTGTATCTTGAAATAGTTTTTCTGTTTTCTAATATCGCAGGATATTTAGCTCAAATGTATCATCTTGTTATTCTGTTTCGACCATTACAATTGCGAGACTACACATTTGACGCAATCTTGCGAGAAGGAAATGTCGAAATTCGAGGCGTTAGGAAAAGTCCAACGTCTTCAATAACAAAAGTGGCAAATAAAAGGAAAAGAAATAAAGAAGAAAAACGTTCAAGTGAAAGAGAGCGACTAAAAGTTTCCCTTTTTTTTGCCTCGGTCTGGAAACCATTCCGCAGACAGAGTTATAAAAGTTTGAGTAGAATGTACGCTGACTGTCGACATAAAACCTTAGCCCGGTTTGTTTTAGCACCACACGCACCAATGAGGAAATATTATGAAGCCAACGAAATGGAAAATTGCATGCGTGGATCGTCACCTCGTAAAACAAAAACTTGTTGAAGGATTTGTGGCAAGAAAAGGATTCGCCTTCTGTATTTCCCTTATTTCTGCTTATGAGATAGATTCGATGTGATATCTACAGATACAGACGTTACAATTTTGTAGCGAGATTTTCTTCTCGCCTCTGTGTTTGTAATAAGCATACGAGGATTTATTTCGGAAGTTTTAAGGGACTTACGAAAACGAATATTTATTTTGTAATTTAAAAAGCTGTTGAAGTCTCAGAGCGGAGGAATGTAGGAAACGAATAAGTAAACGGGCTGATAATAATAGTAACAATAATAAATATAATTTATTAGCCAATTACAGGATAATCCTAATGCTTATACAAAAAAAGCAAATCAATAAAGATAATTTAACCACTGAAGGTTGATATATAACCTGTTTCCATATTAATTTTCGTATTATGTATACATATTTCGACAACTAAGTTGTCATCATCAGCAGAAAATTAAACAGTATCGCACCTGGAAAAGTACGGCAAAATACCCGTACCGTTGAAAGCCAAAACGCACACTACATATTCGTTTCACATAATTTTTAAAAAGATTGTATTTAGACTTTAACTAAGATAAAAGACAAAAAATGAGGACAAAAAGGGGAAGAAAAGTTTATTGCATATCCCTTGTCTGTCATTTAAGAGGCCAAAGAGAGATGAGTTATGGTTGGGACCCAGATCAGTGTTCATCACTACTAGACTACTAGAATAACTACGTTGAAGAAGTTATAAGAAAGAAAAAAACGAGGACGCCATAACAATTTGGAAAATAATTTTAATGAACTACTACATTCACTATTTGAACAACAATAAAATGGTAGAAGATTTAAAATAAACTGGTTGGAAGACCTGAAAAATGAAGAGACTTATCATTTGGAGAACATCTCAGCAAGTCAATTAAGAACATCATATTAACTCTTGGAATTTGCTGTTATTTTAGCTAATAATATGCACTAAAGAAAATAAGTTTTAATTGTCGAATTTAGAACTCAATTCTGAATGTTCGAACATTTAATTCGCAATCTGATTTTTTTTGACTTAGTATAGGTTGACATCGATCATCAATACCATGATCAATGTCAACCACATCTTTATCATTGATTAGATAGCCTTGGTAGTCATTTGTTTCCACAACTTTGGAGCCTTCAAATGAATTGCTAATATTATGTACATTCATTTGCTTTATTTTGCAACAATGATATGTAATATTTAACTATTTTATCAAGTAATATTCAAATAATCATAAAATAAGACTTGCTGAAGTATAGTAAATGTCAGCATTAATTTATGTCTTCAAATCATTTTCAGAGAGCGCAATTTTCGCACACATACTTAAACTGTAAGTAACTTTAAATGATTCATTAATTGTTTGCACTTTATCGATAATTTGCAATAAGTATCACACTAGTGTAAAGTGCTGCTATTTTTGCAAATGGAATTGTATGTCAGTTTGGTTTTGACCGCCTCAAGGACACGCGATAGCTGCGACAATGTTTGCACGCAATAATTCATTAGCGGTGTTAACGCAACGTGAATAGCGGCGAAAATATTTCATCGTAAAGCGCCAACAGAGCAATCAATTCGACGTCTGGCGTCCCAATTTGAAGAGAGCGGCACAACAAAAGACAAGCGAAGCACTGGAAGGCTCCGAGCCGGCAGTTAGGCTGAAAACATCGAAGCGACGCGTGAAAATGTGGTAGAGGAACCCGACACATCCATAAGAAGATATGCTCAACAATTGCACATTTCGCAGCGTTCGCTGAGTTGCTTTTTGACATTGGAAATAATCCCATACAAAATCCAGGTAGTCCAACAATTGTTACCAAACAACTATGGTGCCTGTTTAGGATACAGCCGTAAGATTTTGTTTCTCAACAACGAAATGGATGATATTCCATCGAAATTGATCATGGGTGACGAGGCTCACTTTTCTCTCAGCGGCCACGTCAATAAGCAAAATTCTCGGTTCTGGGGAACGAAAAATCCACGCATAATTCATGAAGCACTATTACACCCTCTAAAAGTTACCGTGTGGTGTGCGCTTACGTCGGAAAACCTTATTGGACCTTATTTGTTCGAAGAAACCGACGCTAAGGGTATTACGGTGAACAGAGACCGCTATACAGTCATGCTGACTAAATTCTTCTTCTTACCGAAAGTTGACGATCTGCATTTGGAGGACATGTGGTACCAACAGGACGGGATCTTTGTCATACTGCACGCAACGCAATGCGTATTTTGAAGGATGCCTTGCCAGCGCGTGTAATCTCGCGTTTCGGTGATTTGGCTTGGCCAGCCAGATCTATCGATTTTACTGTCCCCGACTTCTTCCTCTGGGGATCTTTGAAGTCGTTGGTGTACGCGAAGTAGCCCTTGGAGGAGTTAAAGAACAACATTCGAACCGAAATTGACAACGTGACACCATAAATGCTGCGCACATTTATGCAAAATGTAATCAAAAGTCCCCAAATTTGTATGAACACCGACGGCGACTATTTGTCGGACATAATTTTCCACAACTAATTGAAACAAAATTTATAAGTGCGAATAAACGAAATCAGTTAAAAAATAAATGAGTTTCACTTCAAACAAAAGTTATAGCGAAAGAAAATCAGATGATACTTTTGCCCCACCCTGTATGATGCAATTTACTGGTGGAAAATAATGAACTACTAAACAAATGTTTGAAATTCTCAATATTTTTCACTTGTGTATATCAATTGTCAAGGCTGATATATGAAAATAAAATGAAATTGAAATATTCAAGTAAAATTAGGAATTACAAAGGAGTGAGGGTGACTTTCTTCTAATTCTTCTGACAATAAAAACTATTATTGAAAATACATTGTTGATGTATGAATTGTATCAAGCGTATATTGATGATGATGTCATGAACAGCTGTATGAAAAAACACCACGTTAGTAATACGAAATAGACAAAACACGCAGAAAACATCAAAGCTCCTGTGAAAGTACCGCTATTTCACTTATTATAATTTGATTTAAGACCGACATTAAGGCCATTATTTAGTAGTGACGGCTTCCCGCCGGCAATAAAGACCTAATTTTTCAGAGTTCCCGCAAAAGCTCCATTAAAAGGCAAGTTTGTTAGAGAGCGGAGAGTGCATAGAGTTATGGTCCTCCTGAGAGAGGGCAACGACGTTGCAGATGACGTCATGACCAGGGACACCGGGATTACGATTCATCTCGGGGGGATTATCCGGGTGCGCCAGATGCTGTTAGTGTTACTGTTGCTTTAGCTACCGTCACCACCACCCCATCGCATCAATCTAACCCATCGTAATTCGATATAACTCTCTTCATACGTGACGAAACTTGCAACTGAAGGTTATGACCTCAGATACGACGAAACTCTTGTTACTTGGTATGCGGTGATGACATTGACAATATTCTCGTATAGACGCTGCGTGTTAGTTGGCGTCGTTCAACAGCGTCTTCGAGGCGACCTCATAAATACTACCATCACGAAGTTATCTAGCAGTTTACTGGAACCTGCGTGTTTGTTAACATTAATGCAATTACCGAAGGAATTGTTAAAAGTATTTATCGGGAGATAATGTAAATTGGATTAGACATTTCCCCATTATGTCATTATATATGTATATCTAGACGGGTTCTGATGAATTTTCATGTAGACTTGTTTACCGACAAGATAAAAGAGTCGCTTATAGTTAGAAATTCTTATTATTTAAGAATCAATATCTCTTACATAATCAACTGATCCTAAAATAAATAATATTTCATTGCTTAAAGAGCTATGTCCACTATTTTCGAAATTTATTTTTAGGCGCATATAATTAAAAACTTATTTATTGATTTCAAAGTTACTACAGTAGATTCTCTGTATAACGGACAATAGCGGTGTATATAAAACTGTTCATTGTTCAAAGATGTCCATTGGTGGGAGAAAAAAAAGAGTATAAATAATTTTTAATTAATTTATTCTTACAACATACTTAAAACTAACTTTTTTTAAAAAATCTGAAAATTTAGTGTGTTTTACATTTTTACAATTCTTTTTACAATTTGTATTTCTACATTGCATACTATGTCAGAGACTTTTCCTCCTTGAATAATGTTGCTAGACAAGAAAAAGAAGTTTTGAATATCCTTTAGCTTTTCATAAGCTTCGTTAATGTTTTGGGTTTCTGAAATAATATCATCATCATCCTCACTGTCGCTATCACGTACATTGGTATTGTTTTGAAGTTCAAGCACACACTCTTATATGCTAATATCGGGATTCTCGGTATGTAAATTATCAAAAATTTGTGCACACGATAATATGTCAGGATAGGGTTTACAAAGTTCCGACAGTGGCACATCGTCTTCAGCACTGAAGTCTATATCCTCGCAAATATCTTCGGCATTCCACGCACTAAATCCAGCTTTAAGAAAACATTTGTTGATAGTTTCAACGTTTACAGTTTCCAAGCAGTAATGGTCTATATTAAAGGACTGAGAATATTACTATATATTATATATTAGGTAGATTCATAGACGATAAAAGTCTCTTAACTAAAAGTTTTTTATAGTTGGTTTAAAAATTATTGACAATTCCTTGATCAAGTGGTTGACAATGAGATGTAGTGTTTGGGGGCAAAAATATTAGTATAACATTTTGTAACTCAAGTTTTGGATGTGATGTGGCGTTATCTAAAAATAAAAGAATTTTCCTATTCCGCTGTTGCATTTTTCTATCAAATTAGGATAACCAAATTGTCATGATTTCCCTCATCATCCATCCATTTTTTATTAGAATACCACTCCACTGTCAACTTGTCAACGTTTGCTCCTCTAAAGCATCGTGGATTCTTACCTTTCCTGATCCATTTCGTTCATGTTTCATCAGAGTAACTCTCTAGATTCGCCGTTTTAATTAAACATAATATCTTCAAGAATTTCTTCGATATGAAATTTCATTTCAGAATATGCATCTACCATTTGTAGAAACCACGTTCTTTTAATCACTCATATTAGTATGTTAATAATAGTTTCTTATTCTACTTGACAGAATCCATGATGATATCCTATGTCGAGGTATTTTATTCATATGTTTCTTGAGTTTACAATACACTATTTCTAGACTCACTATCATCCTAGAAGACTTTTTATCACTGTTCAGTAAGTCCCTTTACCTAAAGAATTGTTTTGCCTATCTTTGAGTTTTCCTACATTTCCCAAGATCTATTTTTAGCCCACATTTTCATGACTGCTTTGATGCTTCTTTTTGCAATGTCATGGGAAGGTTTCGTTTCTGTCAAAGGTATTATCTAACTAATTCATTTGTTTCTTCCATAGCTCTACAGCCTTCGTGCCTTGAGACTCGTGTTACCGTCACCTTTTTACGACTACTGAGGTCATTAAAGGCTTGCACAAAATCCCGTACAGGATTATTTACGACGAACATAGTGCCTTCGTTGCTTAGTAGTATTGGAGAAAATGGTAATTATATGACTCGTTCCACTCTGCCTTTTAATTTCTTCAGTGCAGTGATGTAACATGATTACTTGAGATGCCATAGTATTTTTACTTAGGTTGATCTGGATCATCTTTTGATTGAGTCTGATGGTTTGTTCTGTGTTAGAACCATCTATATACCAGAAAGATTCTGTTTGTGCAAGAGGAGTTTTTTCTAATTTCTCCCTATCTGAGATTTTTACCTTACATCTCTTCAATCAGAGTTGAATTGTTGGCATTACTCGACTTCTGTATAAAGAAATCCACCCAGTTCTTCTGTCAACCTGTGGAGGAGAGTGTCATGGACTTGTCTAAGAGAAAATTTATCTTACATTAGTTTATAAGTTACTAGCATTACTTTAACTTACATATACATATGTATGTAGATATATAGAATTGCTAAATTAATAATATAATATAATGATAGCTTTTATAGTGTGTTATTTAGAAAGATTATATTGAAAACTACTTTTCATAATTTTTTAAATAACACACTATTTATTTAAAAAGATTATGAAAAGTACGTTTCAATAGCATCAAATGAAGTTACGTTTGACACGAAACATTAAAAAAGCAAAACAAAATATTGCTCGAAAATTATTAGTTTGAAATATTCTTCTTTGTATGTATACTCAAGCCTTTTTAATCTCTTTACAAATTTTAAAAAATTCTAGGAAGCATTTGCAATTATTTAATTGTCACTGTGTTACTATTTATTGATTGTTTTAACTGTGAAATACATGGCGTTTATAAAATCGATGTTAAAATTTTCATACAAAAAAACTCAATACATATCGATGCTTGAATACAAATTTTCTCTTTCGCCACTTATTTTCACAAAAAGAAACATATCTACTACACAACACCGATAAAATAGAAATCTTTATTTCATTAGACCCACGTACGCGGTCTATAGACTCCATAATTCTGAGTACTTGGACAAGGAGGTGCTATTCGTTGCAGCGTATGTTCACCGATTTTCTTTTCGAATGGTTTTTGGGTCACTGGATGCAATTTGTATGTAGGAAAGGCACCTGAGTCTAAAGATTGAAAAGTATCGACCCTGCGTTACTATGCTATCGGAGAGCCGGTGCACATTTATTTTCATTAACTTGTTCCGTTGAGTATAAATAGTAACGTTTGCTCTTCGAAAAAGCAATTACTGATTTCTCGACAGAACTAGGGCATTGCGCTATTCAAAGAAAAGAAATAGGCGAAAAAGGAGTTCAGTACGTCTCAAATTATTTGTATGAGCCTTCTGCTAAATATATATTTTTCTAAGTGACTTACTTAATACTACGACTTGATTAGATAGTAGTAATTTGTTCAGAAGCAATTACTTTTGTAAAATTCATTCCGGGAACAATTCAGCTGTCATCATAATTGTGAAATTCTAATCCTATCTACAAAATAAAGACTGCTACAAGGCAGAAACTTCAGTTTCATGTTTCAATTTTCAAAACTATTGCTTATTTTTTATGAAAATTCAAAAATAAGCAACTCTTGTCTGTATATGTATACGTATATACATAAATACAAATGATTTTTGAAAGAATATCCTATTCATTATGTCCTAGTAAGGATTTAAATTTAGTGAAGTTTGAATGAATATTTGGGTTGAATTACATCAGAGGGGAGAAAAATCAAAGTGGAAATAAATGTAAGAATAACAAAAGAAGGGAGGATGAAAATGATTGCAAATGTACTAAAAATGTTGAAATTGATAAGAAGACAAACAAAACGAATAATGACAAAAATCCTCTAAAGGATTGACAACAAAATAAAAAGAGACAACATGAAAAATACAATCACTAGAGAGCAATTAAGAATAAAGTCTATTAGAGAAGAAATAGAAGGATAATTGCGCTGATGTGGACACGTAAAAAGGATGCGGGAGTACAAAATTGTCAAATACGTCTTCAAAACAAAAATCAGAGGAAGAGAACAAGGGGAAGATCCAGAATATTAATGAAATGTCGACTTTACATTCATAGAAAACTTATAAAGTAATTTTAAGAGACGTCCTTGAAATTTTACTTGGAATTACTAATAAAAATACCAGAGGATGGCTGCAGAGTTATTATGTATTATACTATGGCGTAATCGTGGTCACTTACAAACGAAAAGTATTAAGCACTAATGTTTCACCATTTAGACTAGCATAAACGTCGTTTTAAACCCTTGCATCATTAGTAGATTCATATAATGACTATTCTTACAAGAATAATAAACGTTAAACGGCTGTTATACAGCGGCGTACACAAATAGAAATACTTATTTATAATGAGTATGATGATAATCCACACGATAATAAAATAATGTACTGTATACGGAGCTTACACATAAATAAATATAACACTTATAGATATATACATGAAAACTCAAACATGAAAATTTGCACTCTTGTAATAACGCATCTAGAAAAGACAAAATTTCTTATCTTTTGAAGTGTTCATATTTATATTTCTTGGTCCGACTAGCTCTACAGTAAATGATATAAATAGTAATACTATTTGAAGATTAATAATGAACAACATGTTTGTTACGGTCAACTGTAAAATTCCAGTGTTATCTTTTTTAATTTTTTTTTGTAATAGCTCTCGTCCTAACAGTCGAAAAGAGGCTTAAATGTAATTTTAATTTTTGATGTATTTACTATAGTTTACTAAGAGTAAGTTCATATGCGGCCTCCTTTATAAATTTAAGTAAAAGTTTGAACTTTTCCACCATTTAAGCCCACGGTTTCGATCTAATAAAATGTCTCAACCAAAGAAAAATATCCTAAAGGACCCGCGCAAAAATACATAGTAAGAAGAGCTCATAAGAAATACTAAATGAACTTAGGTATATAATATGCTGACTTAGTTTAAAATGTTTATTTTAAAGAGATAAACGGAAAGCACGTTCAATGTAATATAATTTATTTACAAATACATTTACACATTAGAGTTAAATTAAATTAATTAGTTATGCCATAATATCAACAATAATATAAAAATTATTAAGTCTAATATAGATTCCTGTGGAAATTTCTAAATAAAACAAATCGATTTCTGAAACATTTATTAGAAAATCACAAATATATTGCTAACCATTTTGTACCACGTCTATCTTTCAAGACAACCGATTAGAACCTTCTTCAAGAAACGTAATTACATTGGAAGAATAGTATTCGCTTAAGATCACCTAGCGTCGTCTATAGCATTGTCTTGGCCTGGAAATTTTTTCAGATCTTCTAATGTTGACTTAGAATAAAATTAGAATATCTAGATCTTTTGGAGGTATAAGAGTGAATATTTCAAATACTTTGCCTTTAAACTTGCCATTCATTTAATTAGAATAGTCCACATATCTAGTATGCAATTAATTTCTGTTACAAATTATTTGTATTTTCGCCTTCTTTTTATTGCTAATATGTACAGCAGACTAAACTTTGGCATCGGAGTATGTCTGATTCATAATATAGTAGTACAAAAACACATTATTTTCCGGAGGTAGAAGATTTATATTAATGTATATTCAGGTATGTAAATGTGAGCTAAAAGACTAGGTAGGTAGCAAATTGTGAAAAATCAAACAAAATTTATTATCATATTCTATAGACAAACCTGTTATTTATAATGGAAAATGTAGTTAGGATGTGAAAAACAATTTTAACAGCGCAAGTATTTTAAATCAATTTGTGTTTCTAACAGTTGCCAGTAAAACTAATTTTAGCCAATGAAAACCTAACAGAGCAAGTTAGTAAAGCTTATATGTACATCGTTCAGTTGAAAAGCAATTTTTCTGGTACTAATTTTTCATAAATAATATTGATTCTTTATCGAAAATTAAAATTGTACTGCCGACATTGCAGGTACAAAATTCTATTTCAGCTTATTTATGCTTAACCTCTAATACCTTACAAATTTACTGTGAGCTGTAATAAATTGGACATATAATTATATGACGTATTATTCATATCCTGTTTTCCTATTTTATCCTTCCTGGCAAGACTAGACTTCTTCAACTACTGTGTGAAATTAGTTAATTAATTCAAAAACCATGTCAGACGTCAGATTATATTTGAGCTTGTATTTATAATGATAATTTAGTCATCGATGACATTGACGTACTTGTAAAGCAGTGTCACCGTAAGCTTAAAATTAGAACTGTCAGCTGTCATACAGCACAACATAAAGATAGACGTAAATGATTTTATTAATTCTTGTTAAAATAGACTAGTGTTATTTGCTGCAAAAATCCATCATGATTTTACCAACAACCTAATGTAAAGAACTAGGGCAAACATATTCTTCTTATTCTCTTGAAAACCAACTAATAATGATTCTCCTTAATAAGTAACAAAACACAGGGAGTTAACAGGTGTTTATATTATTTATATATTCTTATTAATGAGCACTACTTTTGCCCACAGCAAATCAGGTTATTTACTTTTGTTCTTAAGAATGCTTTGTGTATAAAAATGAATAATTTAAAAACAGCAGAAGACATCGGAAACAAATGCCAGAACTTAAAAACATGTAATTTAAAAGCTCTATGAAAAATTATTGCCTAAGTGTGTATGTATGGATGTACACATTAATTATGAGTACACACCAAAAATCAAAGCAAAAATATGCATTTTTCCTAAGTGCTGTAAATTCATAGCATCAGTTGTCACATGTGATTAGTGGAGTTGTTCAATATTAACTGACAGAGACCAAGACAAACCGTCATAGGCATCTATCCATGTAAGACAAAATATTTTTACGTGTTTGTTCTTGAGGGAATGATTCTTACTTCTGTCCTCGGCATCCCCTGCATATTTATATTTTTTGCGGCAATTTCGTACATGACACAGGAGTGCATTGAATTACTAACGAATAGTTAAAGGATAGTGCAAGCAATCAACTTGTCCAAACTCTTTAAAATAAGTTTCTTGTCTGAACTCTCTAACGATTTAAAATAAGTTACCAGTAACGTAACCTTGTTGTTCAGCAACTACTTATTTCAGTTGTGAATGACACTTACTCTAAATAATTGAATAAAAGGCAATTGTTTTTGACATTAATATTTTTCTAAGCCAAGTTAACAAGGCTAAATTTATTTGGTCTATTTTAGTTGGTGTTAAATCTTGTATAATTTAGACACTGATCGTTTAAGTTTTCAAGTCGGCAATGCTGATGGGTTGAGTCGATTTTCGATTATTAGAAATCATAAACAAAACTATTTCTAACATATAATTTGAATTCGAAAATTTGAAAACCATTAATTCAACATGAATATCAATTATTCTATCAAGTAACTTATATTAGTAAAACTTACCTATTAACAGTTAACAGAAACATAAAATTAGAGCAGTCGTTCAATAAGAAACTGTTTCGAATAATCGAGTATTCGGTTCAGTCAATCACTAGTTGCTAGTTCTGATATTGATATACCGGGCTTGTACTTGTAGCAGTAGATATCAAATCATGATACAGCATACATGACAGAAGATATTTCGCTGAAAAAGGGATTGCATTGAATATTTTCGGTAAATAGGATTTGTTATTTCAATTATATGTAGTTTTTTATTAGATTAATTGGTGTTGCATCTCAATCAAATACACCAACTGATATAAGTTTTTATCGCATTATTCCAACTCACACCGATTCTGTGCAACTCACCAACTCTAGTACGAAGATAAATTGAAAAATCTCTAGAATAACAGAGAAGAAAAAGTTTTTAGGGCAAAACCACCTCTCAAAATCTTTCCACCTTTCAAAAATAAAAATTATCTACACCTTTGAAATATGCATTCACGTCTATTCGATGGGAATTTCTTTCCATTCAATCATTTTTTACAGTTTGAGAACAAGAATTCCGACAGAGCCAAGTGTGGTATGTAGGGTGCATATTTAATGAATTGGAATCGTAGTTCGTATAATAATACTGACTTGTGGAACCAAGCATACTTCTGGTGACAAAAGCCCCTTTCTTTACCAAAAAAGGTCTTTTGTTTTATTGTTCTTCGTTTATTCTGATTAATAACAACGCATAATACCCGCATTATATCCTCCCGCAGGAAAAGTAATAAAAATTATTCTTCGAAAATTCCAAAAACGAGTGCTACCGACAAACCGTCTTGACCTTCTTTGATGTTAACTTACCGCATTTAGTCCCCTGTTTTGTCTACTTTTTCTGCCTGGAGTTTAATACTCTATGTTACATCGACAATTATAAAAAGTAAAAAATTGTTTTCATTACCTTTGAAAATGTATAGACATTGCTGGAAATGGTTCTCACTCTTTCTTCGTCTTGATTCCCGTGCTGGAAGCGTGTCTTCGATAATTCTGATACCGAAATTCAGTCACCACTATTACTAGTGATGATGAAACGTCGGTAGCAGAATTGTCAAGGACGCGGTTCCAGCTCGAGCAAAAATAAAGAAAGTATGGGTAACAACCGCGGAAGTCCACAAGCTAATGATTCTGACTCGTTTCTGGTAGATCTTTAAGAGGCGCGGCATCCGTCTAGCAATAGGCTTTCTCATGTCCAAATGTAGATGAAGAACGCGATGCACACGGTCGAATGAAATGCCTACTTTCCTTACTATCTCTGTCAAATTTACTCCACGATCATTCATCATAATTTATAGAATTTTTTGCTATTGTTTTTCTGTTGGTAGCTATTTTTGATCTGCCAGAATGTGGTGCGTTTTCTATGCTTGTTCAACCCCGTTTAAATTCAATAATCTCGCTGGCAACTCACCACTAACTTTATATAATCGCTTTTTATTTATTTAGCATTATCTTCAAACAGAAATGCTGTGTAACTACGCGGAACAGGTGTTGACTTATGATTGAGACACTGCACGAATTGCTTACCATAATCGATAGTAACGGTTTGTGTTTTTGCACAATCTATTTGAAAATTTGATAGGATTTGTGTGAATAATAACGTATACAACGATCAGTACGCGCACATTATGCCATCTTCTGGTTAGTTCTAGGAACATTGCTATTTATCCTCGGATAACACCAGCATAGTCGCTCGATTTTTGCGAAATCAAAGTACTTCTATGTAAAAATGATTTCGATATATTTTTTAATTAATAGGTCTTATACCAGGGGAGAAAGGAATAATGATTTATAGAAGAATACTGTCCAAAGGTTTATTATCATTTTGTTGAAATAAAACAACACATTCCACTGATAATAGTTATAATAATTATATTTACATTTAGCCATGGGATTGACTAAGACCACGTTTAATAGAAAAATAACTTATATGATATAAAATAGATAATTATAATACAATAAAGTATTTACAACGAAATTAACTTATAAATTGGTTATTATTATTTTTTTTTAGGTGGGCGCCATTCCCGACGTATTCACAATAATAATCTACTACACAAACAAAAACCTATAACGAAGCCTTTGTTGATAGACAGAGTCACAAAATCAAATTTTTACCAATCACAGCGTATTAGATACGGCTAAATGTATCTATCCGTCTCCGTTTTCTGTTCGACTCATTTAAGATACGCAGGAACAAACGAGTTTTTATACACGGTTAACTAGACAATAATATCTTCGGGAATGCGCTGACCTTTACTAGAAGGGGACGATTGGATAATACAGATGAATGATATATGAAGCTAACTAATATAAACATTAATCTCTCTGGCTAAAATCGTCTACTGTCTTGGAGTATTGACGAGAATATTATCTGAATTCCAATAAGAATACATCATTTTTTTTCTGTGAAGTCCATTTGATTATCTAACGTCCTTGATTGCATACAAATTGCACTATCTTCATTTATTGTGTATATAAAAAATACTTTAGAAGAATATTTTATAATAATTTATTTATTTACAATAGAGATTGATAAATTATGATATATATATAACTAGAAGTATATTCTATTAAATGTTGCTTTTTTGAAAATGTTTCAAGTTATAAAAACAATAACCTTTTTAACTATAAACAAGTCTAATTATTTTATTGGAAGACTATACTTATTATTTAAAAGTAATTGTTTTTCATCTAGATTTATATTTTGATTTTCTATTGTACTTTGAAAATAGAATATTTTGATTGTAAACATGAGCCAACATATAATAAATAGATAGCTTCAGAAATACTGATAATTTAACTACAACTAACGGTTTTTTGATACTATTTGTTAGAGTACGTGGTTAAAAAAACAATCAAAAAAGGCCAAAAACTCCTTACCACATCAATGTTCACAAAAAAAATTCATCGCATTCATTTCGCCGAAGTTTATGTTGTGTTTTGGTGGAGTAAGTGCGCGGAATTTGTCTGTGTGAGCTTTACTACGGTTCCTGGTGCAACAATAAATAATAATTTCCTAATGATAACAACCTAGTAGTCGAAATACGTATACGAGTATGAACATTGATGTGGTAAGGACTTTTTTGCATTTTTTTATTAATTGCTTTTTGCCTTGTAATATTATTCAATTTTTTTGGTTTATATTTTTGAATTTATATAGAATAGGTTTTATCCATTAAACCAGCCACATTTAGTTGATATCTCTGTGGACTAATGGGTTTTCTCATATAGCTTAATCAATTCAATCCACATTACTTTTGATTCGTACATTTTATTTACCTTTCAGTTTTTTAATAATTGAACCTTTATCATAGTTGTTTCTTTTCCAGTCTATTGTCCAAAGTTTACCTACAAGCATTTATATTTCTGAACTTACATCTGTTTGTTCTCCAATCTTACTTCCCACCTTTGTGGTTTAATGAGTTTTCTTCTCATATAGCTGAGTCAATTCAATTCGCATTCCCTTTGATTCGTACATTTGATGATTTTTAGAATATTTCCATTTTATGAAGCCCAGGTTAACTAATATACATACACTGAATATTTTGATTGAGTTATTTAAATAATCTTCTATTATTTTTTCCCCAATTGCTCTTTGAGCTTTTGATGGGTATTTTTATATCTTAGTTAAGCTGTTTAATTAACAGTGCGTTATTTTCTCTACATTTCCCCATTGTTTCTTAACGAGTAGTTAAAATTTTGCATATAAATATTGATCAAAATGAATATTATTTCGTTCCAATAGAAGAAATTCCCTATTAGATAATGAGTCAACTTTCGTTCACTTCAGGAGGCAATGCTGATGTGTTGCTGAAATAAATTCTAGTTCTCCACTTCGATACTTTACCAAAAGTACCAAAAATTTTTATTAAAATATTATTTCAACTTCTTCAATTTGTGCCCCATTCAAAACGAAAGTAAAGTTTTTTATCATTCATGTGATATTGTTAAAAAAATTATTTAAACTGTTTTAACCAAGTTGATCTAATTTTTATTAAATAGAAACTAATGATTCCAAATTATATAAACTTACAACACGAAGATGTTAAAATATGAGAAAGATATAGCAAGTTATTTGAAGCGAATGGACATTTCAATACGTGTACAGTTCAGATCTTTTATTTTTTTAAATCAAAGGCAATAATGTAGCTGGGCTATACCAGATACATAGTTATGGAAATACAATTTTTGGTTGTTAAAATTTTTAAATATATTTAAGTTTCATCGAGCTATTTTCTTCAATTACTTTGTGTATATTTATTATCATTGGTTGATTAAGAGTTTATAAAACACTGAACCAAAAGGAATTTTTCATTCTCTAAAAGACCCAACATAGCCCAGCAGACTTTGGAAAAATTGTAATTAAGTAATAATAAACATGTAAGATTTCGATCTAAAAAGGAATTAAAGTCAATTGATTAAAAAGGTATTCTTTTTTAAGTAGATCGCTTGTTTCAAACTAACAAATTATATCTTCTGCTCTCTTATTGTTAAATACACATCTGTAAGTTACTAAAGTGACAGTATTGGCTTTACTTTTAAGATTGTGTAAACTGAAGAATTAGAAATAATAGTAAGCGTAATTATTACTTAATTTTAAAAGCAAATACAAGTTATACCGGATATATCTTTACAAAGTCAACAGTGATAATACGTATGTACTTCTCCCGGCAAATTCTCACCACGTGTTACGCTGTCGACGTTATTGATAGCTGCATAAAAGAATATCAGGTTATTGAATTGCAATTGTTGAATAAAAAATTTAAACATTTATCTTTTGTCATTTATCAACTAATGTAATAAATATACTGCAATCAACAAAAAAACAAAATATTTTAATTCTATAATTAGAATTCAGTCTTTTATGCAATTGTCTACAACTACGATGTAGAGTTTAACAGATTTCGAATGTGAATGACTTGAGCGAATAGCTTAACGCGTGGTGAGAATTAGCAAAAGAAACACATGCGTATTATGACTGTTGACTTTACAGGAATTTAGCCGACATGTTTGTATATACTTTAAAGCAGTATATAAGGAAAATAAAAGTTTTCCACAAATAATTTCAGTAAATAGTTTTGTATTATTTTGTCCATGGGTATGTTACTAAAAATCTTTTGTGAGAATCTAAGTAACACTGAAATAAAAGCAAATTTTCTTTTTCTACAAAGAGTCCAATTTAGCCCAGCAGTTCCAGAAAGCAAATTTTTTCGACAACAAATCTTGTCTAGTCGAAGTTTATTTTCTCCAAACTTGACTGCACACATCTGCATCAGATACTACTGGCCTAAGACAACTTTAGGCTTCTTGCATTAGTTTAGTTGCATAACTATTTTCGCTATCAACTCATGCTGTTCAAGTTTAAATGATTTTGTTTCTTTTCCGTCTGACTCAAATTGTATCTTTTTCAATTATGGTAGAAGATTCTAGTATAATTAGTACTCCTCTTTATTATTCAAGATTATTTAATGAAGGGAAATTATTTCTTTTAATTCTTTTAGCAACTGACATAGTAAGCTAATATTACACATTGGCAACATCTTGGTGAGCCGTCAACTAATGGTTAATAGAGTGTCCACTAATGGCTATAGCTTTAGAATTAATTGGTTCGAATCGCTTTATGCAGAGACTCATCTTAAGAGTATTTGTTGGTGTACGTGTAATATAGCACAAAGATTATTCAATTTCTGCTATTCCACAAAATTAAGTGCTTCTCAAACTGATATTATTGGGCTCTTACCATCGTTCACTATATAAAATACTTTGTAATTCTACAAATAATTTTTTCCTTCCACAATACTCCAATCCAACTGCTATCTACAAGTTTTGACATAGAAGTTGTGTAACCATATTCATGCAATGTAATCTGGATATTCTTCTAAGGTTCAAATACTTGATAACTGTTGTAGTAAACTTTTGTTTTTTATTGAATTTTAATAAAAAATACCTAATAGTGTTGCTAAGAAAATTAAGTTAACGAAGTTATTGTTTCAATCGTGTTAAATGAAAATCTGTGTTCATAATTGTCACAATACTTAATTACCAATATGTACCTTACGTATATAAAAATATGGCCAGGGTAATAGCTATTCTGTCACATATATATCATATTAAAAAATATCTATTAAACTATGAAAATGCACAAACGTTTATTTAATTCTTTTTGATACAAGTATAAATATGTATGCATACATATACAATAATACTTATTGTATGCTAACTTTAACATTAGATAACCACGTTTCGCTTTTACAAGATGTACTTTTTTTTATATATGTTTATATATAAAAATGCTGTAAGCATATACAGAACTGTAATAGTAAATTGTAGTAATTTGTTTTATCTCTCTGTTTTCTCATTCGTTTTTACTTATATGTATATTTATATTCTCTTGGCAGCAGCAGTAGATTATCCTGTAATAAAGTTCATGAATTAAAGACTAGTTTTTTACACATATGCACATAGAATTCGAAGAGTACCGTTTTTCATTTTAAATATTTTCTCTCAAAATAGAAGCACTAGGAGTTCCTCATAGTCATTTCTTTCAGAAACAAAAAGAACTATTAACGCCCTCTTATTCATTATACAAGTCTTTCTCTTCCTTTTCAATTTAATTTGTTGTTTCTTAGCTCGCACAAACACTGCACTGTCACGCCACTTTTTCATATATAACTTAGGAACTTTTTATTAAAAAAAAAAAGAAAATATCTATTCTTCTTGTTTGGCGAGAGATAATTTTACGTTGTCACAGCTATGTCGTCACACCTGTACGTTCCTCGTCGACTTTTCGGTCTCGTTAAAGTTGCTACTGCTGGTGTCGCAGGAGAAAGAAACGTCTGGTGTTGGAAAAGTCTCCTGCGTCAGATTTAAAGACGGCCTAGTATTAACAGTACCGACTACTGTCATAATAGGTTGAAAACCTGAAACAATAAAGGAAAAAGAATTAGTTTTTCAAGGTTATTTTTACAAACGAAAATGCTGATAATTAATAAATTAGTAAACTGTCACAATTGCACAATTAATAAAGAATTACGAAAAAATCTTATTTACTTTTTAACTTGGCAATCCTAGAGAGTATAATTGTCAAAATTTGCATTCATTTCAATCGTAAAGACGCTTGTTATTTGAAAAGAAAATGAATTGAGTGAACAGAGTTTGATTAAAATCTGATGGCACGTGATATGTGGCCTAAGTATTATATTATAATAAATGCATGAAAAATATTGCGCCCGAAGTCATCATAGTAACAGACGCTACATAATATAGACGACAATTTCAAAATTATTTAAAATACGTATTGTATGTACGAGGTATGGCAATTAAATAACGAGACTGCGCTCCTTCCATTGCGCAGCTCCATCGGACGAGGCTGTAATTGGAATGTCATTGATCTTGATACTTCCCAAGCAACAATCCGTAGTTTCGTATCTTTATTTGCTTTACTTTGGAGCTTTAATTATAGAAGACACTACTTAGTAATGCCGTGGTACTAATTGACATAAAAGCATCAATCAAGCAGCGAATTAACCTAAAATTCCTTGTCTAATTAAAAAAATCGCCAACAGAATGTTTATAAATATTAAAGGTATTTGGTGATAATGTTGCACGTGCACGAGTTTTTGAACGTCACAAACGATTTTGTGAAGGTCGGGAAGAAATCGAAGACGATGAACGGCCTGGCCGCTTGTACTTTTTTTCGATATCAAGGGTATTATCATGATTGACTGGGTGCCTGAGGATCAAACCGTTAATCAATAATACTACAAAGAATTCGTAATCAATCTGAGGGAAAGAGTAAGGAAGGTATGACCGGATATGTGGAAGAGTGACTAGTGTATTCTGTACCCGGACAACGCACCAGCTCACAATACCCCCATTTGTGAAGCAGTTTTTAGCGGACAGACACATTGCTGTGCTCTTCCGTATTCGCCAGACATTGCACCATGTGACTTCTATCTGTTTCCAAAAGCGAAAAGTGCATTGAAGGGAACACGTTTTCAGTCTGTTGTTATTGAAGAGGCTGACATACCAGTGATGTGGTTCCAGTCCGGAAGCCCAGAAGCAGATAGTATGGACCACGACCGCGGAAGTCTACGTACCAGATTTCGGAAAAGATGTTTATATCGTCGCAAAACCTAATTTAGGACAATTCATTTTTAGTAAAAAGCATAAGTAAAAGTGGACCCAGATAAGAACTATGTGGGACACCTGCCATGGCAATAAACTCCTTAGCGCGGCATCCACTGCACTGAATGCAAAAGAAACGATTATCCAAATATAACTTTACATATAAGCGCAATGATAAAAGAAGCAAAATCAAATGAGCTTAGCTTGAATGAAATTTTATAATCGGCTAAAACTTTTATTTATTTCAAAAGCAATGTACACTAATTTAAGTTATTTTTGCTTTTCCAAGAGGAAAATATTTCTTAGATATAGCTTGACTTTTAGACGACATAAATCATGTAATCGAATTAACTTGGTTTATCTTCTATTCCAGAAGGAGCAAAATTAATTGCTCCATTTAGTTATTTATTTTTAATTTCAAGAAATTAAGCACTCAGATACTCAGTATTTCTATTTTAATAAAATTTTCCGTTTACATTTCCTAAGAAAAATCGATAATTATAACCCCAATTTTCCCCGTCGTACACACAAACACAAATACATGTACACATTCATCTTCTCTACGCTTAATCCATCTGGATAAGTTCAATGCGGTTGTTTCATAGAGATGCCCAATAAATCCCAACGTATATGGTGACTGCTCACGACCACGCCGATCTCAATTAAGGCGCTTCCTGCTTCAGACGACCGTCGGAACGACGGTTCTTGTTTTCGAACGAATTTATCGCGAATTCGTCTTAGTTATAGTGCCGGATTCTAAATGCACACATACACACACATACAATACGCACACGATACACATGAAACGAGGATTCTTAGGTAAGAATTACGAGATTGTACAGTGTTAGTGTTGCCGCGCTTTGATTTTGCCTCACTAAGGCTCATCAATATGCGTTATTGTTTGTGTAAATGACGGCGCTCGTTAAGAAGAGACGTTTTTATTGTAAAACACAACAGGCCGTGAAAGATAATAAAGTTATACGCAATATCGCATGAACGTGTTAAAAATACAGACTATAAAAAGGTAAATAAAATCAGATGCAGTGCTTCTAAAGAAAAGTAAATAGTTCCTTTTTATTATGTAAAAAAAAGTTTAATTTGATGTTTAGCTCATTAGTTTCTTTAAATTTACATTTCTAAGTTACCAAGTGTTTCACACGGACGTATTATTATCTCCATTTTTAATTAACAGTTCGACAACTATCTATCCATGCAACCTAATAACAGTGATGAGAATACGTGTTGTTTACATGTTCGAACATAAATATCTATCTGTTCATACGAGGGTAGTTTGACAAGTAGTGAGATTGGAAAAGAAAGTCGAATTTTTTAAATACAAAATAATTTTTATTTTTCAATATATTCTCCTAAAAGAGCAATACATTTATTCCAACGGTGCTCCAATGCCCTTATGCCATCTCTATAATGCGATTCCGGAAGGCTTGCAAAATACTCATTTACGAAGATGATAAGCTCGTCGTCAGACGAAAATTTCTTTCCATCTAGTGCCGTTTTCAATTTTGGAAAAAGGTGGAAGTCGGAAGGGGGCTAGATCCGTGGAATAAAGCCCATGCGGTACTAATTGGAAATACAACTCGTGGATTTTGGACATCGCAACTGTGCTGGTATGCGAGGGAGCGTTGTCTTGGTGAAACAGAATCTTTTTCTTTGATATTTCTGGCCGTTCAGCACGAATCTCAACATTTAATTTTGATAATAGTTCTGCATAATATTGTCTGTTTATTGTGGCAACTTTCTGAAGGTAATCAATGAGCAAAATACCCTTTGAATCCCAAAAAATTGATGCCATCATCTTGTTTGCCGATAAAGTGGTTTTCCCTTTCTTTGGAGGTGCAGAACCACGTTCAAACCATTGTTTCGACAGTTGTTTAGTTTCGGGTGTACTGTAGTGTATCCTAGTTTCATCACAAGTAACAAATCGCCTACAAAAATCACGCGTTCTGTTGAAATGTTTACTATGACTGCTATCTCTCTCACGTCGTCGATATTGCGTAATAATATTATGGATTTTTATAATCATTTCCTTAGAAGTCACGATTTTGGGTGCTCCAGAGCGCGCTTCATCAACACAGCTTGTTCTATCACGTTTAAGTTCATTTACCCATCTACTTATTGTGGCGGATGATGGAGCAGATTCACCTAATGTTTCCCGTAACTCATCTTTTATTTCGGTAGCTTTGATACCCTTAATTACGAAGTACTTAATCACAGCACGATACTCTGCTTTTTCCATTTTAAGAAAACGCCGTGTTGCTTCTTTTTCAATCAGCTGTCAAAAATAAACTAATCAACCGATTTATCTAAATATCGGAATGTAAACATATAAATAGGCAACCTAAATTACAGTGTATTTGTTTTACCAATTAGAGCGCCACCTATGTGTTATTCTCATTACTTGTCAAACTATCCTCGTACCCATGCAATAAGGTTCTGATAGATGAGTTCTTGATAAAAATATGTAGACACATTTACAATCAATTTAGCCTCATGGCTTGGTGAATTTCTTCCACACCTTTTATCTTTGGTCTTTTGCTTAAAAAATTCGCTGGTCTTTCATAACCACGACTTTCTACTTTTCTCCAGACCTTCCTCATTTTCTTCCGTCAACAGAGATCTTCCAGGCTATATTTTTCACTAGATTTCTTTCATCCATTTTCCCCAGAAAACTCAACCAATGTAACTTTTGTGCTTTTACTATATCGCCTATTTTGGTCTACCAAAGATTTTATTGGTCTTGTTTGATACTGTTTAAGTCAGTTTGGTATCCACCTACTATTCTACCTTGGATTTTAGGTGCTCAAAAGTCGATTTTGCTCTTTACTTTTCTAGTCCTGGACTTCAAAATTCTTAAATGTACGTTACGATTTATTGCTTGTAATTTCTTTAATACATGTACACTTTTTGCATATCTGCTGATTTTTACTGTGAGCTAGTCTTTTTCCGCAATCTTTTTCGTATCTATTGGTTAATAGTATTAGATACATACATTTATCTACCAATTAAAACTGTAAATTCTCATTTTTTACGGAAGTGGGCTAAAAATCCGTAGAATGAAAATAAAGAAACGAAATTTACGGTTTCAAAGCACGTTTATTTTTCAATATTTCTCATTTTCTCCTAGCCATCTCGATATATTTCGACCAGCGATGATCTTAAAGTCAATATGCCTTGATAAAATTCAGAACTCTCGAGTTTGTTGTGAGTTGAAAGTTTCTGCCCTGCAAGGTATTCTTTTAAGCGTGGATGTTGCTTTAATATACCTAAAAGATTCGTGTTATATATACATAAGTGCATACTATTATGGTTTGGCTTTTTGGAAAGTAATCGACAAGAATACCTCTTGCAAAAATGGTAGCTATTACCTACCCTGCAGACGAAACAGACATCGCCTTCTTCGAGGAACTACCACTAATCTCTGGGCTGATGACAAAGATATTCAGTGTCATTAATACGTTGATTAAGGAATGCTTTCATTTTTGTTCCATGTATATTTTTAAACAAATGATAATCGATATATACATAGCATGAACAAGATACATATGTGCTGCAAAAGGTGTCTTTATTCGTTCATGAGATTTGAATATATACCTATATCTATTCGCTGGTGATTTTCACAATCGTGAGAACAAACAATTTATTACATCTGCTAACTCCACCAACCTATTATTCAAATTTTGGAATACATGTTGGAGCTACCTATTTTTCTAACAATTGAAATGTTCTATAACTATAGTATAATATAATATCGATTTTACATCAAATATAGTAAATCAACCCCGAAAACGTTAGCAATTTATTTGAATTTTCTTTCATTAAAGTTTCTAAAATCAATTTTGAAGAGATTCATCCCCACCAAGCAATTCAATGAAGTAATTTTATGTAAATCGCCATTATACTCAAGTATAGAAGTCACAGTGGTTAATTCACCGTTCTTCTTAATTATTAGTCACATTTATTTAATAGTTTGCTGACAGAAGCTGTATATTTTCCTAAAAATATAACCATATAGAACTAGTATATTCATAATTATACATAAATAAATGCACGAACTTTTTTCACTACTTTTGATGCTAGTACAACTACTTGTACTTTGTACAAAACTCTATTAAATTTGAAAATATATTTAGCAACTATTAAGAAATAATACATACATATCTGATTATTAATTAATAAAGTTGCAGGCACCTCTGTTGAAAGTATGATCTATTTCCAACTAATGTGCTGTACTAGAAACAATTGACGATTTTTCATGAAAAAATTTGATAATATGGATGATGTTATTCCAGCAGTGCAACACTGATCCATGAATATCGTTTTTGTAATGTGCAAATAACTTTTTGATCAATCCTCGTATTTTAAAATGAAGAACATTTAAAATGAAACGATCTATTGCACAATTTTGTCGGTTATCACATTTATAGCTGTCAGATATTGTTTATATTTAGCTTAACAACCAACGGTACATACGTATATATCAATGTGCCGTTGTATGTGAAGCTGTCGGCTTTCAGTAGAACTGTTGACGTCGAAGACACAGCGCGTGAATGGTACTCTTTATCCTGAATTATGTGCTGGGCGGAAGCCCTCGACGACAAATGTCGCCTGCCAAGCAGGGTTATGATCCCGGCTATTTTACGGCAGCTCTGCTCCGCTTTATGTGAGTCGATACGATGTTCCAGTAGGTTAAGTTTCACGTTTTACGCATATGTGTGAAAGAGAAATGCTTGAAGTCTTTTATTTATGTATCTAGTTGTTCTCATTAAAAGTGGAAAAATCAAAGACTCGGGTAGTAGATGGATTAATTAAAAAAAAAGAGCAGCTTCAGAAAAATCTGTCAGTTTATCTTTAATTAAAAGCGCACTTTCTTAAGTACAGGCTTTTCAGAAAAAAAAATGTTTTTATCCAATTTGAAATAAAATTCTTTTTGTTAAGGCTACGTTAGTACAATCATTACCACAAAAAGGTTTACAATTGTTATAAATTTTTAGGTCGAATCGTAGCGATATGAAACTAGAAAGAAAGCTTTTTGTTTCATTCAAAAAAGAACAATGGTGTGCATAGTGTGCAATGCAAACAGCATACGAGTTTGTTTACATTTTCAGTCTGATAACAAAAAGCTTCAATAAGACCTGCATTCATTCTCTCTGTCTTGATACATATATGGGAATGTTTGATATATTGCGATCTACTTGTGAAGATGAATATCATCGGGCTCTTGATATAACCTTTGAAATTATTAAAATATCAGAAGTGGGTAATAATGGAAACATAAAATATAACTTCAAAAATGCAGACTTTCCTACATTATACAATGATTTAAGGTCGAATCAATTTGAAAATTGACTGGATGGTATCTATGTCCATAATTACTTATAGTAGATGTCAATGAAGCAATGTCGGCATTTTACCATTTCCTAACCGAAATTGAAACTCTTAGTGCCTCACTACTTACATTTCGAAAATGTAATTTTCCACCTTGGTATAACGGTCAAATCCTTAAACTTTTAAAGGTGAAGGAATATTATCACAAGAAATTACGTAGATATAAAACTGAATGAATTTAAGAGATTAAGAAAACTACTTAGAGCAAAAATGAAATTCCCTTGCAATGAGTATCGAATGGCTGCTAAATTTTTCTGGCAATATGTCAATATTAAGCGCGGTTTCGCCAGAATAATGCGTTACTTAGGATGGTGAAATTGTAACTTCTACTGATATTGTAGAAGCATATAAGATTGACTGACTCTATTACAATACGAGATACAGGGAAGGAAGGTCTGATTACCAACTTATTTTACATCAATTCCGTTTTCCGTTATGTCTAGAGGTCTATATTCTACAAGATGATTAAAATCAAACATGAATGAACAATATTATGCAAGTCATTAACCACAGTTTTTAATTTATCTTTAAAAACATCAATATTTCCCATTGATTGTTGGAGGAATAACACCAGTTTTCAAGGGATGAGATTGCTCTGATATGAATAATTATAGGCTAATTACCTTATTGTTGAAGTTTGTCAACATTTTTGAACATCTTTATACTAGACTGCTTAATAGCATTACACCTTGCTTATCTAACTACCAACATGGTTTTTTCCCAGAAGATCTACAATTACAAACCTTGTGGAAATTATACAATACATTAGTGAATCCATTGATAAACGACAACCAGTTGATCTTATCATATATATAGAGACTTTGACACGGTAGATCACGTCTTATTTTTGGCTAAGTTGAGCGATTTGGGTTTTTCTCATAATATTGTGCAATTAGTAACATTGTGAGAAAAACCCAAATTACTTGTAATTAGTAACATCATACTTTTATAAAAGATCTTGCTATGTCCAATACCATATAATGGTTTTACATCTAATGCCTTCACCGTCTTCTCGGGTGTGCCCCAAGGTTGAAATATGAGTCCTCTATTATTTAATATATGGCTAAATAACTTCGAAATTCTGGGCTCCAATGTTTTAGCTTATACGAATGATATGAAAATCTACTGTAACGTAACCTCTCAGTCAAATTGCGTACTTTTACAAAAAAAAATGTAATTAATGTCTGGTATAAGCAGAACAAAATACTCTTAAACCTAGACAAGTACAGTAGTAATTATTTCCAAAATTATTTTATTGTCAAATTCATATCTATATTTTATTACGACAAGCTGAAATTTTGTCTTGTAAATCGTGTATTATAATCCCCTTATTTTCTTATAATCAATAGTTTTATCACACTGTTAATTATAGTTACCAGAATACTTTCTTTCTCAGTTTTTCCGGATTATAAATATTAAATATTAATTTTCTTACGAACCTGGTGTGCAGACAAGTGTGACCGTTCTATACATAGCAATGATATCGCAATATGTTTTATTAAAAAAGTAGTGGAAGACAAAAAGAAGTTCAAGAAATAAAACTTTTTTTAGGTGCGAAATAAATGCATTACTATATTTATAAATTTGTTTATACATTATTTACAAAGTATGTGAAAAGGAAAACAAGATTAGATAAAGGCGTATTCAAATGATGAAAATCTAATAGAATTAACATTAAACTATGTAAAAAAAAAAGAAAAAGTACGAGTATTTTGGAACATGTTATCTCGAATTTAATTTTACTCAATTTGCTATTTGCTTATCATATTTTCTCGGCGTAGAAAAGTGTTTTCTATGCCTTTCTGCAAATTGTCAATCTCTTCTTAACATGTAATTACATTTTGATTATATATTAAACAACGTACATATTTTTTACCTAAAGAAAAACGTTTCAAGTACAATACATATTCTAAATACGAATATTTATAAAAAGTTTCCTATGTATTTACCTGTATAGCATGTTAGATCTTCAACAAGTTTGTGACTTCTAATAGATGTCGATCCGGTAATCATATTATCAATAGCCGAGCCTCGTCGTCTACACCGCCAGAAGTTGATGGCCAAAATAATAGAAAATAACAATATTGCCGCGCTGCATCCTAAGATTAGTTCCAGATTTTGCCACTTTTGTTTAGCTTTTTCACCTTTCACCGCACTCACCAACACAGACAACAGAGGCGAATTAAAATCGACATTTTCATTATTCTCATCGGAAATAATGTTGATATCTTCTTGACTCTCGGTGGAAACTTTTTGCGCCCGACCTGTGTCCAAATCCATCATTTCCGATTTCAAGTTATCGACGCCTGGCACGCGCGATACCAATTCTACTTGGATATGATATACCGTATCAGGCCATAAAGACAAAGTAACACAGGTGGAATCGGTGAACAAATTTCCTTTCAATCCACCACCGTCAACCTCCCAAGTGACCAAATATACTCCACGGGTTGTCTTCGGTTCCCATGCGATCTCTCCAATGACCAGGACTTTTTGATGTATCAGAGAGATTTCGCGTAAAGTCCACGGTGAATCTAAATCGATTAAAGTACTTTTGCTGGTCGTAGCCTTAATTTCCGTGTTGATGGTCTTCTTCCTTTTCCTATTTTCTCTAACGCTAGCTTCATCCGGACTATATATTGTAACCAATCCTTGAGGATCAACCACCAAAACTCTTAGCATAGATCCAGGTTGATCGGAATTTAGGGGAACGCGAGTTGTTAGATCTAGTGTCTGAATGATCTGGCGCCAAGGGCCGGATTGGGATTTTCTCATTACGACGTACACAAGTGGCGTAGTAGAGCTCACAGATGATGGTCTAGGCCATCGAGCCAAGGCTCCGGTAACACGTATCACGCCTTCGCCTTTGGTGTGAATTACTGGTTGCGTTTGTTGGGCCCGCGTTGATGCTTCAGCGTGGAACCGACAGGCTTCCTGACAACCTGGGAACTGTAACAAAAAAAGAAAAATGTAGTAAGTATAGTAGCACATTTTTCTGACTATAAGCTAAGTATATATCTTCAATATCATTTGCTGAGCAGATAAAATAAATATTTTATTAAACTATCCTGCTTCCACGTGGATTTAATCTAAAATACAAACAAACTTCTCTAGTTGCAAAGTAATGGGTGTTTTTTAAGCTGCATGAGAAATATCGATTTCGATAATTATGGTTTGACAGCTGATAATGTCAAATTGTGTTGACATTTCTATTCAGTAAGGTCGGGCAAGTGATCGTGAATCATTTAGCGTCAGAATAACGCTTCCAAATTGTGGAAATTTACTTTGAAAAAAATAAATCTGTTCGCGAAGTTCATAGAGCACTTCGTCCATTTTACGGTAAACATAACCGGCCTATCGTTTTCGAACTAATTTTACTCCTCTCGATTCAAAACCATCAACAAGAAAAAGAAATGTGCGTACCAAAGAGAATATTGATGCTCGAAGCGCGAAGTATTGAAGATGACGCCGGAATGTCGATTCATCGTCGTTTTCAACTTGTTGGCCTTTGTCCTTCGACTACGTGGAAAATTTTACGTAAGGATCTTGGCTTATTTGCCTATAAAATACAGCTCGTGCAAGAATTGAAGCCAAACGACTATCGTTTGCGTCGCATTTTTGCTTAATGGGGTCATTTGAAACTGGCCGAAGATGAGCACCTTTATCAAAGAATTGTGTTTAGTGATGAAGCTCGTTTCTGGTTAAATGGCTACGTCAATAAACACAATTGCCGTATTTGGAGCGAAGACAATCCTCAAGCCGTTAACGAATCGCCATTACATCCATTAAAATCGACTGTTTGGTGCAGTTTACACGCTGCCGGCATCATCAGTCCTTATTTCTTTCAAAATGATGTAGGAGCTGTTGTTACGGTGAATGGCGAGCGCTATCGAGCCTTGCTGACTGAATTTTTGTTTTCAAAAATTAATCAGCTAAACATCGACGACATTTGGTTCCAACAAGACGGCACAACTTGCCATACATCGCTCTTAGCAATCGATTTATTGCAAAATCAATTTTTTGACAACTTTATTTCCAGAAGGGGTCCTGTTCACTACCCCTTCGTTCATGCGATTTAACTCCTATTAGGGCTATGTTAAGTCAGTGGTTTATGCCGACAAACCAGCAACTCTTGAAATATTGGAAGCCAATATTCAAGCCACCATTGACGCCATACGGCCAGATTTGTTGGAAAAAGTAGTTAAAAATTAGACTGATCGAATGGACCATGTAACACGGAGCCGCGGCGGACATACGCCGGAAGTCAAATTTGAAAAATAAATGCCATGAAATTATCTACCAGATTATAATAAAAAGAAATGTCATTCCAACAATATTGGTGTCTTGTATTATCATTTTAAGTTCTCAAGCTCTTAAAAAAACACTCTATATAACTTCAAATTGAATTAAATATACAAAACACATTCCCTGTGCATAATTCATTAATTACTTCAATAGATAAAGTGTGTGCTTTAACAATATAGAATAACTTCTTAATTCTATATTGTTTAAGCGAAGTATCTGGGTATCATAAATACATTTCAGGAGAGATATCCAAAAATTAGTTATAATTTTTTAAAAAATATTTATGGGATATATTACAATACATAAGTATTTTCCGTTTAGAAAAAAGAGGAAAGTAATAATATGGAAGTAACAGTAAAGTATGGTTTTTCAAATTCGAAGTGTTTGAGAGTGAATTATGGTATAAGAAACTATTATTTAATGCCACGTATCTGAAGACCACTTTGAATAGAAACAATAAGAAACACGTTCGACGATTTTATGAAAGCAAAACCATAATTTTGAATTCCTCGCAATTTTCACGCAATATTCAATATGAAGACGAATAATTTTAAGAGCAAAAGAGGCTAACTGATAATTGAGCGAAGTATTCGCTAAGTTGCAAACCCATTATAATATTCATCCTAAATTTTATGCTCACAAACGATAATCTCGAAGGCAAGAAGTGGTACGGGATGTTTTTCTTGTTTCCTTCTTCTTCTTCTCTACTGTAACATTGTGTCTCGTGCATCAACTCGAGGCACAAAGAGGACGTCCGCGGCGTTGTAAAATTATCGAGCCGTAATGTTAAGTTATTCGTTCCTACTAGGGTAGCCGTCTAATTGAGTTCAGGTGTACACGTGTAATTATACCGGTTTAACTCTCTGGAATTATCACATGCTCATTTTTGCTCTATCCAAGGCTCTGCTCGGGTTGCTCCAACACTATTGCCTCGACTCTGAATGTAAATTAGACGTTCAATAATAATTACCGATTGTCAAGGCAGAGAGAGAGCAGTTTTCTCTTGTACGTTTGTCATGTTTACAACGTTCCTTTATCGCCTTCCACCGATCGAAATGGAAATGACAAAATAAGTACATTACAAATGTTCTAATAAAAGATAACGACAATTTTGACACGGTTATATGTGATTGTGCATGTGTCTCTGTGTCGATGCTGGTAAGGAATTTGAAAAAGAAAATGAATCAGCAAACGTAAAGTAAAATATGTAAAAGATTGTAGAGACAAGAGTGACGAATAGGGCTGTTGGATGCTGGTAAATTAAATGGAACGAGTCATGTTGAATAAAAAGAAAAGTCCAGAATGTATCTATCAGGAATATGTAATGAAGTACATGAACAATAAAATTTATGGGGATGTGTATTATTAATAAAGATTACTATTCTGCTATTCATTATTTTCGCTTTGAGTCATTTATAAAAATTGAAATAAATGCAAGAATTTATTATTTATTGCGCTAGAACATAGAGTAATATGTCTTGAGCTTTCCATATAAAAAGCAATAATAATAAATACCAACAGAATCTTTCATTTCAACCTTAACCGTAACTAACTAATAACAGCTATAATTGCATAATTAATTACAAATTTGCTTTTTATAAAATGTTGTGCAAATGACTAATAAGCAACGTCTTCTTCATGAAAAGGCTTTTAAAAACTGAACAAAGTTTTTTCCTATTTCGTGTATTTACTATGTTTTAGTTGATTTCAATTTTTATGGAATTATTAGGTTTTCTACCTAATTGTTATTTTGTTGAAAAAGATCTAAGGTGATCAGCTAATACGAGAGAGCTGGTGGATAATGTGCTGTGACTCTTCCATATTTTTGAATTTAATCATTTTGTGCCACTTCGAAAATATAATCCCCCTGTTTCACGAATAGGCATTACACCTTATTGGGTAGTGTGATTTTCACAAATAATTAATTAGTACTTAGCTGATCTTTCTAAATGCGGTGATACGATATGATTTATCTTCTTGCTGTCATCAAAATCACTATTTATAGAGAACTTATGGGGTGACTTGTGAGCGTACTCAAGACAGGAAAATACTTATATACAAGGACAGCAGGGTAAGTATATTACAACTAGTAGTTTTTAGTACACCACTAAGAGGTCTGATTGCGCTCTTTTGCATTTTGAAAATCGCTTCAGCTGCACTTAAAGGGCTCCATAATAGAACACCATACGTAAGCCTACTATGGAAATTAGTAAAGTAAATAATTCTAGCTCATTCATATGTAGCTACTTATTTTACTTTATAAACGGAGAAAATAGCTGTAGCAAGATGGTGACATAAATTTTCTATATGGCAGGTTGCTTATAATCCTAAGGGCTAAGAACTTAATATTAACTTGAGTCTCCCCGTTGCTCCTCTTGTTGCAATTGTTAGCTAATGTGTTTCACTATGGTTAAGTTTCAGGAGATTATTTTCAAACCATTAACCAGCCTCCCACAACACTCTCAATATGAATTTCTGCATCTTCCCTGGACTGGGCACGCATCAGTATGGGTGTGTCGTCAACAAATTGGGTAACCTTGCCCAAACTGATATTATAAGATATATAGTTGACATAAATCAAGGTAATATGTTCAGTTTATAATTGTCTTATCTACCGGAGCACTTGTCTAATGCCTTATTATTCGAAATGAATGTGTGTGGAATGTATTTTGAGGTCTCGCTACTTATATCTCCTTACCATAAATGCTGTCAATTATTCTTCCTCAACAGACAACCGTAGCTTGAAATAATACTGATATAAAAACTTAATGTTTCACATGTTCACCCTGTTTGAATTTGAACGCCAAAACGTATACCTTTCTACAACCTAACTACAATGAGCAAATTATTATCGAGGAAAATACTCTATCCAAATCTATAAATTATAGTCTAGTTCTTGACTTAAAATATTTTTGTATATTATCTATTTCCAACTGACTAGCTACTGTTGAAGCATTGCTAGTTACTACTTAATTTGTTGATGTTTCTCTGTGAGGATTTTTGTCTTCTTACTGGTAATTTTGATGGAGCCTGTGGTTGGTTTAACTTAATCAATGAAGGTTGATATATAACATCTTTCCACATTAACTTTCGTATTCCGTATACGTATTTCGACAACTAAGTTATCATCATCAGTAGATTATTAAACCAAAACGCATACTGTGAGTGTGCGGTTTCGCATTTAACGAAACGGATCGTGTACGGAATTTGTTTCATACGGGTATTTTTTCATAGCTTTCCGGGTGCGACACTGTTTAATTATCTGCGGATAATGACAACTTAGTTGTCGAAAAACGTATACAGAATACGAAAATTAATGTGGAAAGGGGTTATATACTAATCTTCGGTGATTATGCCTTCTTACAAATCAAAATCTGCCCATTAAAAAATAATGAATTATTAAATTAAATTAAATTTTCATACTATGATAATTGCCAAAAAGAAAAAATAAGAAAGAATGAAAAACGACACAAATTTCGAAAATCATACCGGAAAACGGTAATACTGCAGAAACGTACTGTAAATGTAGTACGGGAAACCTCGTCTATATTTATGATTCGATTTATCGTACACTCTAAACAATGAGAATTATGAAAACCTCTTCGAAAACTAAAATCGTTGCGATAAAACACCCGCTACTTGTTGTTTCAATTACGTAGTTCTTGACAGAACCAGTAGTTCGTAGTTTCTTGGCCGCGCACACATGTCAAGGTTTCAATTCAACATCTATACAGCTCTATGCGGTCAAACTTGTTATTCTTGACGTAATGAAAATGGCTTTATGAGTCTAGAACTGGTAAGATGTATTTCTATTTTTTTTTTGTTGTGGAGCAACCACAACCGACACACATGATTCTCTTTCAGACCAACTAGTAATTTACAACCCCTTTCATGTTCGATGCATATAAATTTTGATTATAGGCCCGGTAATTTACAACCTTTTTCGTACGTAGTGTAAACGGATTTTGATTTATTTTACACGGGCGAAAGACAAACATACAAAGTTGCTTTATGGTGTAATTAAAATGTAAACTTTTAAACCATTCGCGACTACACAGAGAATATGAAGTGAATAATTTATATTGCATAAAATTGTAAACAACTCTAAGGGGAATGTTTAAATGAATAATTATTAGCCTGCCTAGCCTGAAGACACATTGTTTAATAAGGATATTTTGTGAAAATCACACAACTGAACTTTTGTGTCTAATTTTGTTATGAATTTTCATCAAGTAAAGGTCACATCAGTTAATTATTAATCCTAAATACTGTACAATGATACATAATACATATCTACATATATTACAGGTTGGTAGAAAAGTTGTGAAAGCAAAAATGAAACAATGTGAATTTTTAAATGAAATTAGTTTTTTTATTCAATGTAACCTCCCTCAACTTCAATACATTTATTCCAATGATCCTCCAATAATTTTATACCATCTCTGTAATGATTTTCTGGAAGCTCTGCAAAATACTGTTCCACGGCTGAAATAGCTTCTTCATTCGATGAAAAACTTTTTCCCCGAACGAATTGTTTCAAGTTTCTGAAGAGGTAGTAATCACTCAGAGCAAATCTGGTGAATACGGTGGTTGTTCAAGCAATTCGTACTTTAATTCATTCAATTTAGCCATCGTCAAAACACTTTTGTTTGAAGGGGCATTGTCTTGATGAAAAATTATTTTTTTTTTCGCTAAACCAAGTCTTTTTTCACGAATTTTTGCATTCAGTTGATCTAAAAGGTTACAATAATACTCTGAGTTAATTCTTTTACCTTTTTCAAGATAATCAATCAATAAAATTCCTTTTGCATCCCAAAACATAGATGCCATAACCTTTTTTGCCGATCGTCCTGACTTCACCTCTTTTGGAGTTGAACAACCAACCGTAGTCCACTGTAATCGTTCTTGTTACAATTTAGGATCATGGTAGTAGACCCAAGTCTCATCCATGGTCATAAAACGATGCAAGAAATCGGTTTTATTCTGCTTGAAACGCACCAAGTTACGCTGAGAAATTTGTTTTCGATCCAGTTTTTGTTGAATTGTTAACGAATGCGGCACTAACTTTCCAAACAGCTTTTTCATATGTAATTCTTCATGTAAAATATGGAGTACTCGTTCGTCTGAGATGCCAATGGTATTAGCAATTTCACGCTTGTACTTGCTCAATGATTTCTGCTGTTGTAGTTTTTGGTCGTCCACTACGTGGTTCATCTTCAACGCTTGTACGACCACGTTTAAACTCTAAAACCCATCGATGTACTGTTGGAAATGAAGGGGCACAATCCTTTAACGCGTTCACCATTTTTGTATGAATCTCTGTTGCTGATAAACCTTCCAAAACAAAGAATTTTATCACAGCGCAATATTCAGTTTTTTCCATTGTTAAAAAATACACCGACACGTCTAATTCAAATGGATTGCTAACAATGAATGAATTGACAGATCGAGATAAAATTTTTAGTGTGTTCATATGATACATGAAATATTAAAATGGCGTATGAATTTTGATTCCTCTACTGTTTAATAGGTGTCGCTTTCAAAACTTTTCTACCAACCTGTAGATACTGTGGGATCTAGCAAAAATCTTCCTAGTCATGGCAAACAACTAATTTTACGTTGTCTAGTAACGTTCAACATTTCCAACATGAAAACATTTTTCTATTTATGTCTCAAATTTGACATCAATACGTGCTTTATGAAGTTTTTTTTAACAAACAATTGGTTTTGTAAAATTAGAATGTTGCAGTGTTCTCAAATTTTTGACAAAGGAACAGACTTCCCCTATGAATGATTTGAGGTGTATGGAGGCGAAGCTCTGTCATATTTGAAAAGTGAAATATTAGTGGTCGAAACAAGTATGAAGGACTCGTGAATACATTGAATATGACCCACCATCTTTTGTGACCTGGCAGGTGCTATTCTTTTTGAATACATTTTTACGTGTTCATTTCACCTTTTGGGTCATTTTGCCACTTAATAGGATGATTTTCCGTAAAGATTTTCTTGCGATCATATTTTGTATACATCACTGTATATTCCAATGTTAACATTTTTGTGATTCTTAAAATTAGATAGTTTTAATATTCTTAAGGAAAACGATTGCAATATTATTAAGAAAGATCCTTTTCTATCTGGTCAAATAATCAATGGTGGGCTACCTTGAAGTTTTGAAACAATTGATAACGATAATTCTCCTACAATAATACAGCATTTCATCGATTGGCTGTTATGAGATATTTGAGGAAAAATAAATTTCTTTGTTGGATAACCTAATTTAGTATCTGCGACCTCTTTCTCGACATCTTACTTCATTTATAGATAAAGAGAAAGAGACATTTGAAATAATGAAACCGTAGTGACCATGATCTCCAACAACATCTCAAAAAAAAGACGATATAAAGAACTCGTTTGACGAATTAATTCATCTATTCAACAGCTATTTTGAATGAAATAATAATATATATTGAATGAAGTTGATGGTGCGAACTTCTCTGTTTTAATTTTTCTCAAAGTTTGATTTCCTTTTAAATAAAGACTGTATAGGGATGGGTAATATTCGCTTTGGGAACTCAAGTTAATCTACCTTAAATATGTTTTTCTACCGACCCATTATTTCAACATTTTCGGATCTCAGAAACTGAAAATAGCACGCGAAATATGAGGAAGACGGGCAAAGGGAAAAAAGAGATAAACGTGAAATAAAAAGACAGGCCGTAGAGAAGAAAGATCATAGAAAACACAAAGAACGTAGAGGGACAGTACAGGAGTAAGTGGAGAGGATTTTGGCGCAATAATTCTGAGAAATATGCAGTTCCACCCGATACCTTACAGCTTTAAAAACGACAGATAAAGACGAAAATAATAATTATAATTATTTTGGCTACTACTAAATCTACTGAACAATAATAACGATATATTTATTGCCCAATAGGCGAACCTAATTAAAGTACAAAACATTGAATACAAATAAAACGAAGTACATACAGTCGAAATAGATATCAAAAGTAATTAATAATGTAAAAAATAAAAACGATACCACTAAGCAATTTGATCACTGAAGATTGGTATATAACCCCTTGCCACATTAATTTTCGTATTCTGCATTGTCGTATTTGTCGTATTTCGACAACTAAGTTGTCATCATCAGCAGATAATTAAACAGTGTCGCACCTGAAAAACTACGGCGAAAAATATCCGTACGAAAACAAACTCCGTACGCGATCCGTACAACTTAGTTTTCGAAATACGTATACAGAATCCGAATATTAATGTGGCAAGGGGTTATATATCAACCTTCAGTGATCAAGTTAATCAACCACAGGCTCTATCAAAATTACCACTAAGCAATTAATAATAACTTAAAATAAGAGAAACTTAAAATAATAGAAAATTAAGAATAATAGAAAGTATGCCTAACAAACAAATGTATATTCCAGAACTTCTGCGAAAACATTTTATATCCATTATAACAAACTTGTGCCGCTTATCATATATAGTAGTTAAGACTTAAATTCTAAGAAATTATAATTTTCACGTTGATTATTATTTGTAAACGTCCAAAGAAATGAATTTTAGTATTCCAAATAGCGAAAATTTGTTCCCTGCTATCTATTACACTGCAATACATACATATGTACATGTTAATCTTCGTACTTAGTAAGCGAACTGACGTATAATTGATATTTATGGCGGGTATAGAACATACATACACCCATATACATTCAATGCAATCGTAAATATTACAACTTTAACGGTAATAAGTGAAATTAGTATTGCATGATTTATAATGTGTAATGAGAGTACATTCTCTTTTAGCGCGTGCGCCAGGAACAATAACGTACTTTGCATGAAACGTCATCGAGTTAGAAAGAGAGAACTATGTAGATAGCGAAAGCTGCATGATATTCACCACATAAGAGGATAATTGATTTTGCACGAAGTATGAGAAGCAGTTCGGGAGACCCATGGGTTGTGTTCTTTTCATGTTTTACCTGAGCAATTATAGGTCGCTGAAAGATCGTTCTTAATTCATCTTTTTTTGCATACAACATGAGTAAGAATGCGCTTCGATTTACGTCGTCATTCGTAGTGGAAAACTCGAACTTCTTGCAAAAAATGGCCCATAGAAGCGTCATATTTGACTTTCATCATATATGTCGTGACCAAAATAATTAATAGTAAAACAAAATTAATAATAATAATAATAATCCTTGCCTTCACATCTGCCAACAGTTGAACACCAATTACAGGGGGCTTTGGCAAACTATGAGTTATTGTCAAGCATGCACTCGTGATGCGACTTAAGATTCTTGACTCTCAGCATTCGCTTAAATTGAAAAAGAAAACCACGAAATACCTTCGTAAACAGTAAGCCATCGAATTCGAACCTAAGATCTTCAGTTTGATAAGTCAGTGTCTTTCTACTGAATTATCGGTCGGCTGAAAATGCTATAAATATCAAGTAGACAACCAGATTGTCCAAAATGCAGCGTTATAAGATTCAATAGCGCTCTGTAATTTACAAACTTTGTACTAAACACGGATAAACTTTCTCGGAAACAGTTCGCGGATTACCTACAATTTTTGGTAAAGAAAACGCATCAAAAGGCTCAACGGTTCAGCAGTTAATCGAAAAACTTAAGGATATTGACTCAGTTGTCGATAAAAAGATACTGATTCGTCGCCGGCTATGACGGTTAGTCAAAAGAATTGCCATAGCGGCTGGCAATTTCAGAAACCACTTTACAGTGAATTTTAAAAGATGGTCCACATCCTATCCAATTAATTTAGGAAATTAAACATGCACATTGTGCAAAGGGGCTTACATTTGCTAACTGGCTGTTGTAAAATCAAGAGAAGGACGGTGATCTTTCAGCAAAACTCCTGTTTAGCTCATTTTCATTTGGATGCGTGTATGAATATTAACAATTCTGTTGCTTGGGTTGCTGAAAAGTCCCCGTCGAGTTCAACCCACAAAAGATTACTTAGGTGGGTTTTGGAATAGCGGAGTTATTACGTTAAATTTCTTCGAGGGCAAAATCGCCAGTCCAGTTATAGTTGGTGATGATCGTTATTGGAAAAAGACCAGACAACTTTTGTAACTTGCATTGATCAGTATATCTAGACGACAGGTGGTTCTAGTAGGACTGGCCAACCTGCTGCAAAGCACAAAAAAACACTGTGATTCTTATAGGTGAGATTTTCGGACCGTGTGATCTATAAGTATGAGATTTTGTTAAGTATGAGATTTTGTTAAGTCGCACGCATACTCCAATCATCCAACAGTGACTAATGAACTTAAGAATGAATTTTGACGCGTCATTGGTAAAATTGAGTGGCAAATGGTGTGCAAATGTTGTCGAAAATTTCACTAAAAGAAGAGTGTGCCAACAAAATTGTGGTAGCCATATGTTTCGTTTCATACTTAATTGGAGTCCTTTATAACCCGACACCATTAAAAAAACATCTAGCGTCAAAAGGAACTACTTTACTTTCATCACTCCATAGAATATTTCTTCACTTCTCAGCAAGCTATTGCATAAAGATCTTTGGCTTTCGATGTGAAGCTTACTTAATAAATATACCTTTCGTGGATTTCTAGGCTAAAGTTTTATCCGAACTGATCATTTACTAATAGTAACACTGCTAACATTAAAGTTAAGTTTATTATCCCTTCTGCTTGTTTTTCTCTGTTCCCCAGGCGTTTTCTTCCACTTTATCATACTTGTAACCATTCGTGGAGACCATCGAACAAGATTTTGTGTAAATCCGTAGCTTTCTGCCCGGATAATTAATTTTTTTTAAACTTTCGTTTTTCAACTGTCTAATGTTTTTTTTTCAGGCTATTATTTGTAAAAAATAAAAACATTTCTTAATAATATTAATTGGTATAAATCTTGACTCCAACTTATTAACTGATTTCACCTATTTCTATATAAAGACACTATATGTGACTGTATTTAATACATTTTAAAACAATTACGCACAGCCATTACTTTGAATAGGGAAAATCACTCATGAAAAATGAAAATTTGGTATTTTCCTGAAGAAAATCATTTAAAATTCTTAGTAATATTTATGTATATTATCTAAGTAGTAGTTTACTTTCTTTGAAATTTTCATTTCTTAATGCTGATTTATTGAACAACTCTGTATATAGCTATCTTAATAAATATCTATTGAAGAAAAATTGCAGAACTTATTTCACAACTTAATAATTACAAATAAGAAAATGCAATTGCTAAATTGCAAAGAATGTACGTATATGTTATGACTTAATAATACTAAACCACCTATTAGTTTCATTCTATAATCATTTACACCATTTACATGCCACAGAGAAATATTTTATTAGCTACGGATTCATTTAAAAGTAAATTACATTGGTATCAGTTTCCCTAGGTGTATGTGCTGCGATTATTTGTACGATTATTATGCTTTGTTACACATAATAATAGGTTCGAGTTTTGTAGATGATAATAATAATAATAATAGTGCCAGGTTTCCATTTCCCATGCGTATAACTAATGCTTCCCATCTTATCGAAGCAGCATTTAGTTTTTATATATTACATAAGTATATATACTTACATACATACACAAAAAATTTGTAATAGATATGTAAGTTTTAATGTTCAGTGTAATTTAACACATAATACAGTTGGTAACGCTACATCACTAAATAAATTATTGAACACTATTCTTGAATAGGCGCATCTTCTTAGGAAAGTTTGTAAAAATTCTTTGTATACATTAAATGTTCATAAGTGTACGAGGTATGGCAATTAAATAATGAAACTGCGCTCCTTCCATCGCGCAACTTCATTGGTCGTGGTTGTAATTGGAATGTCATTGACCTCGGTACTTCCCAAGCAACAACTCGCAGTTTCGTCTCTCTGTCTGCTTTAGTTTACTTTCGAGCTTTAGTTGTAGAGTACGCCGTTGCTTAGTAGTGCCGTTATAATAGTTGACATAAAAATAGAGCAGTGAATTAACCAGAAATTCCTTGTCCCATTAAAAAAATCGCCAACAGAATTCTTACAAACGTTAAAGGAGGTGTTTGGTGAAAATGTTAGGTCACGTGCGCGAGCTTTTCTAGTAGCAGAAACGGTTTTGTGAAGATGGAGAAGAGGCCGAAGATGATGAACATCCTGGTCAATCTGTGACTGCAAGAACTGAAGGGAAGATTCATAAAATTAACGAAATTGTGCGTAAAGACCGACGTCTGAGCATTCGACTGATTGCTGATATGGTAAACATTAACAAAGAAACAGTAAGACACATTTTGCATGATGAATTAAACTTGACAAAAGTATGTTCAAAAATGGTGCCGAAAAACCTCACTCAGAAACGAAAAGACAATCGGATGAACATTTTCCCTGACATCATGGAACGATTCACAGAAGAACCATACTTGCTTACAAAAATCACCACATGTGATGAAACTTTAATTTTCCACTCGGAAATAAAGCGTCAATCGATACACTGAATGGCCGCCAAATCGCCAAGACAGAAAATAGCACGAATGAACAAGTCGGAGCAGAAGACAATGCTGATCGTTTTTTTTCGATATTAGGGGCATTATTACAACTGACTAGGTGTTTGAGGATAAAACAACATTAATATTATTTACACGTTTAACAGTTAGCAAGACACATTCAGCTTTTATGCTTGCCTCATCTAACAATAGTACAAGCAGTCGCTTCACGTTATATTGCCACATGGCTCTCTGCTAGAATCTAGAATTACTATGCATAGCTTGTAATGAATTTGCAGTTAGCACTAGACGAAACATTATTAACATTTGGTATAATTCCACAAAAGACTTTGTCGTAAACCGACAATATTGTCCTGAGCTTCCGTTCATTACCAGGGATAAAATTTGTTTAAAAGAAAACATTTGCGCCTTAACCACATAATACAAATATATAACAGTACATCTAATAGTGGGATAGCATTAAAATCAGTAGCGTCATTAAATATATTGTTCCCTTTCTTAATAGCTCTCGCAATGTCCAACATTTCAAGAATATCTAAACTGTTCTCTTTACAATATTGATGGCAAACTTTAAGATAAATTGTTCCAACTGCAAAATTACAGGTTATTCAACATTTACGAAAATCCGGACACCTTCTGCCAGATTAGGATATTGGGAAACTGAAAGTTATGAACCCTAAAAGTCCAAGATTTTATAGATTACCTAAACTACATACAGAAAACTATCCTATTAGGCCGGTAATTTCCTATATAGATAGATGCTCCTTTTAATTAGTTATGCAAATAATTAAATATTTTACTTCCAAAAATCATAAATGTTAATTCTAATTATTTAGTCAAGAATTTATTTCTAATGTTCTAAATTTAAAACTAACCAAATCAGTCAAATTAATGTCTTTTGGTGTAAGTAGTTTGTTTACTTCCATACCTGTACACATGTCGGATAATTGTCAGATAGGTAGGAAGAGGAATGGACAGTCTTTAATGTTTGTTTAAAACAAAATTAAAAGATCCACCAACAATGGGAAGGTTTACTTATGGATTCTTCTCTTTCTCTTCTCCCTTCAAAAATTTTGATGCGTAATTTCCACAATATATTATCCCGAAATAAACAGATGTGAAGAATGCGTTACATTGGGGTAAATATCTTATATATTTAGATCGATTCTGATTAACAGTTGACAAAGTTTCATTTATCATCATTTATAAGCTTATTCAATAGTATTAAATTCACTTTTAAAGAAAAATGAGATAAGCGCTGTTCTGAACTTCCTAGATGTAAACGTCATTAGGAAAAATAGATATTTAGAATTTGATATTTGTAGAAATGCTATGCGTGCATCTAATTGTAAATCTAACACGCAAATTTCTTGCAAACATCCGAGCGGCTATTATTTCTACAATATTTCGGCGCATCGGTATAGCAGTTGAAGAGAAGGAATTTGGTGTTAGTATACATACAAAAAGTCTCATTTATAAACAGAAGAAGTTCATTGAATTAATGTCTATAAGACCGTAGTGTTCGGCCAACAAACAACGAAATGTTGATTAACATTACTACACTTAAAATTTCAAGGTTCTGTCTTGCTTCGATCAAGATTCAAGTCAATTTTAATCTGTAGTTATAATGGTTTATTACTTCAAGAAGTTATTCTGCATTTTATATCTAATAATTAAAAACTGAAATGGTACATAGTGACGAAAGAATAACACCAAAATAGATAACTGAAACATGTGACCTTTCAATAAATAGGCAGAGTCGACAAAAGCCTAAAAAGTCAATGCTCGCTGGTTACCCGGAATATTGAAAGCTGATCATTAAAGAAATAAATGCTTCTGAACATTTTGGCTACGGATAAAGCCTAAATCTCTCACAGTACTACAAAATCAAAGGTACGGAGTACGAAATAATTACCTAAAGTCTAACACCTATACGAAGAATAAGATCGTAGTGAGAATTTTGTGAAGTTTTAAAGATGTTCCTTTTACTGATTATCTATCATGTTGAGATACTACCATAGGGCGTAAATGTCTCAATATTACGTGGACATATCGAACGTTTATGGGACACTTAAAGAAAACGATGAGGCAAATCGATTCGAATCTTTTCTGTCATCAAAATATCAACCCAGATCACAAAAATTACATTTGTTAGTAATTCAGAGCACTAATTTAGGAATTTGAGGTAGCCTTTCTCTTCTTCAGATACGATTCCAAACGATATGTACGTATAATCGTTGCTGTAAATAAATAGTTGGGAGGATAAAATAACTTTTCCCAAAAGCGTCAGTCTTTTGTCCTAAGAGAACGATAAAGAATAACCACATAACCCAAACAATAATTCGTTAGCTCTTTCCGTAGGTAAAACGTTTAATAATTGCTTCAAATTGCTTAATCGTTTGTAATTACTCTGTTTATCATCAAGAGTATATCAAATAGAATAATTAGATTATTTTTTGTAATCCAATTGTAAACCACAATAAGAAGGGGAATAATAACTGTTATTTGATATCTTAATACATATACATTTCTGACACAACATAATTTTTTTTATTCAGAAAAGTACTAGTTATGCTTTCCTATCGCCATTTCGCAATCAATTCGTAATCTAAAACATGTTTATCGCCCCGAGTCACGAAGATTTTCTGGTGCGAAAAATTCCTCGACATAATCAGGCAACACCTTCTATCGAGTTTGTGTCGCTCGCCACATGATGAAAATTCGGTTTTCTTATCAAGTTCGGCACGACCAACACGATTTTTTTATCAGTCGATGCCAGACACGTTCCAAAATTTTGTGGTAACATTGCTGCAAGTCATCAGCGAAAAGGGAAAGGTGAATGCCAGAAGGCCCGTTAACCAATTACCATTAACATAATTTTATGTGCGATTCGTGCTGGTAATAAAAAATGATGTATGAGAATCGACAAGGCAACATGGAGTGTTAGCGAAAACTTTTATAGAACATTCTTCGAATCGTTTGTTATAATAGCACAGTAAATATTTTCCAAGGTAAATATATGAATGAACCTTGTGAAATGTTCCATATAAAGTAAAGAAGATAGTGATGGCAAGGGACTATCATGATACTGAAGAGTTCCTGGATAACTAGATTGTCTGGCACAATTATTTTATCGCTCGTTATTTTAATTATAATTTAGATTTGCAATTTATTTATTAACACAGAAGCGCAGAAGATAGACTTATAAGGTTTAAATATAAATCAAAGAATAACAATCTGGCTCGTAGACTTTTGCGGTCGTTGTCCATGTTTCCTTCATCTTCGCTTCCGAGCTGAAACTGCGTCCTAGATAATTCTGGTACCAATGTGTCACCAATTGTACGGGGCATCTTCATGGCCTAACTGCTGCTAACTTTAGTTGTTGATCTGATACACAGTCTCACTGCAATAACAGCGTTATATATTTTAGTGGTAAATATTTGTTTTCTAATTTATTCTTTTTCAGGACTTTGTAGCATATTCAGTATGCGTTCTGACGGCTTCTTAATCTTCAGGCATCGAACGTGCTATTGATTCTTTAAAGTTTCTTTTAAGTTCTTGTCTAAAATCAGTTCCGGATAAAGAAATTATTGTACCCTATATGGGGCAGATTTTATATATAATTTTTTTTCTTTTATAAAACGCATTAGTTCTGATGAATAATAATATAATGAAGAACTTAGATGTTTTCTTCGGCAAAATCATTACAAATTATTAGTTTCTTGACTTACATTTTGAGAACTGTTCTATTTCCATTAGTGGTATTGTGTAAATTATTTTTGCTAGCTCGTTATATATCGCAGGTTATTCTTAATGAGCTTGAATTAAAAAAACCCTATTTATGACTAGCTAACGTTATTGGTAAGGTCTTATAATTTCTACGTGCAAAATGAAGTTAGGAAAAATATTCTTGCAACTGAAGCTCATACATATGAGCTTTTACACAATACTGGGACTTAATTTTTGGAGGCAAAATTCTAAATTTGAAGAGGCCTTTTAAAAATTGCCGGTCTTTCAATTTTTCTATCGTTTTAGTTGAAGCTCTCTGACAACCATCGATAACATTTTCCACTTCATTCTCTCATTGTGAATTTGAAACTGGGGAATTTTCAAGGAAACAGGACGAACTGCCGTGCAACGCGGAGAACACATCCCCAACTGAGGCGAAGATTCCGTGGCGATTAGATTCACGACATAACACCAATGACTATGTGAATCTACTTCGATCCAGACTGAAGCGGTCAATGTTCAGTTGTGCCAACACAGGCACAAAGAGCAAAAGCTGATAAAAGAGGGGGAAACGTTATGTAGAGGATAAAAGAACCGTAACCAAGGCCAGCATATGCCCGGAAGCCAAGAGACACCAGAAACAAATAAGGACCCCAGTAGATATGAAAAGGTCGTAGTAGAATAGGTTTCATGGTCACCTCAAGTAAACTTAGATTTTAACATTAATCCTTTCATCGTCCAAATCAACGTCTCTTAACGCTTTTACACAGCGACCCAATAAAGTTGTTACTATTGGTATCGCGACTCAAATATGTATATAATATAATATATATATATGTTTTTATATTTATATATATATATATATATATATATATATATATATATATAATATTCCCAATTTAATAAAACGGACAAATGTAATAAAAGAATAACGTTCATGTCCACACTAATATTTTTTTTATATAGTTTCCCTAACATTTCATGCCCCATAAAAATTTCGGCGCAACCAAAAGCTTGAAAAATGTTGGTCTAGATGATATTTGTTACCAATGGAGCTATTTTGCAGATTTATTTTAATCAACAGTTATCAGGAATCTCCTGAAGGTGATCATATTATTAACTGTGTCTCTATGGTCTCTAAAACATAACTAAACTCATTATACGCCTAATATTAGGCCACTGTTAACACCATATATCCCAGATATTTGTTGCTTCTCCAGAAATAGCTTTGAAGCAATAAGAGTTTTAAAATTTATCATATATGCTTGATTCCTATGCCTCTAGTAAGTGCAAATACTCTCTACCATCATTTTGTGAAGTCCTCTTCGTTTTTCATGTTAATTTTAGAACAATTGTCTTCTAATAGGCTGACTTCTGTTAATCTTACATTGCAATGTATTTAAATAATATATTTACTATAAATTACTGCTAAAAGTTAAATAATTAACTATTATTACTTATTATTAATGGTAGAATCAATTACTGTAAATATAATATTTCTTCTGACAATCAAAATAAACATGTTTATCAATTTATTATGAAATATTACAGATGAGACCAAAGCTAAATAAAAAATATTCTCCTTTCAGATTGATTTTTTCTCGACGAATTTTCTTCCCTTCACTATTCATAAATAAAATACTTATCGATTATGCACTAAATCCAACATGGTTTCGATACAGTATCCGTTATATTTTATAGCCGCTTTGAATTATTTATATTGCGCAATAAACAACATTAAGTTCAATGGACATTTTTGTTCTCCGAGCCGCGTCGTTCATATTGAAATTTATGTCTCAGTTTAATTTATTATAATGGCAGCACTATATAAAAAAAAACGCTGGATTTACTGCTCGAAAAAGCAAACACAGGCCTACCACTGTATAGTGGAGAGTATAAACTATAAAGTGAAACTAGGTATTCAATACTAAATGGATTGCTGGGTTAAATGGGAAGTATTCACGAGGAGTGGACAAGTATTCGTGATTAGGTATTAAATTAGGTGTGTATGTTTATGATTTAGTAAATAAAAAAATTTTTAGTGGAAAACAGAGGCCTAGTTTAAAGCAGCCTATAACATTTCATTATATTAGAGGAATATGCGTAATTAATACTTTGAAGTGATTAGTTATAAGTTAATAATTTTCTGATTTAATATTACAAAGAGTTTATGACGTTTGCCTAAGAAAAATTAATTTTTTAAACAGAACAATATGTATATCCTCTCATCATTATACAATGGATTTAGGCAATGGATCGTAGTGGAACGAAAACATTATTCTGCGATGTACTACTATACGAGAACTTAGTTCGTACAACATGATAGGGACTTCCCACATTCGTTTACACAAAAACGCAAGTAATTAAATTTTCCATTATATGCAAATACGCCTCTGATAACTCCCTTCCTAAGTCAGACCAGTAATATCAGTATTGGCTCTATGTATGTGAGTTAGCCTTGAAGTCCACCTAAAGAACATGAAAGTAAAATAGATCCTATCAAAATTAAATACCTAAAAACAGCTACCAAGACAAAACTAGGTCAACAATGAATGACGAAAACAGATTTATAACATCGAGCATCAGTAAAACTAGAAAAAAGTCACAAAGGTTGTAGAAATAGGAAGGACTGGTAAGAGAAAGGCGAAGGAATTTAGAAAAACATGGTTGGAGAGAAAGCAGATAGGAATCAAGAGAGAGAAAATATTGTAGACGATGAAGAGGATATCATAGGATCGGAATGAATGGAAGAAATAGATAAGTAGTGGAGTTGATGACATAGAATGCGACGTTATAAATAAAGATGGACAGCGAATGAGAAGAAAACATATTCGATTAGATTCCTTGAGGAAATAGCCCATTCCACTGTGACTTTTCCAAGTCTATCGTAGTTCTCATGTTTCGCTAAAGTACTCTCTCTGGCTTCTTTCCTTTAACTGGACCTAGCAGATTCAAGAGCAGTTCTTCTTTCGTCTCTCATTTGTAGAAATTACCTTTTTGCTATGTTCTTACATTGGTACAAAACATTGGATCTACGTGTGATTTCTGCTGCGAAGTTCATATCCTTCATATGTTTGCCCTGTCAGAAGACTAATTTATCATCCTGACTGATTTCTTGTCCATGTTGTGTAGTTCCCTTGTAAATTCTTCCATGCACATAGTATCTTCTTATATAGAAAACGAGCATTTTTGAAATAGCGAGGACTCACAGATAAGCATTAATTAAATATATTTACGAAATTTTCAATAGACATTGAATCATATATATATATATATATATATATATATATATAGATATATATATATATGTATATACAGCACCAAATTTATGTAATTCTGTACAATAATATTAGGAATTTAATTAAAGGAGTTGTAGAACAAAGTTAGAAGTAATGGTGGAGGCGCCGTATTTAAACGTATATGACTTCGACGAAATTAAAAAGTTAGAGCTCGAGCTCAGGCCTCAAAGGAAAGAAATTGAAGTTCCCATGCATATGTACGACCTGAGATCTCGTCAGCTGGGATCACGCCCGAAGGAATGGGGAAACGAGATAAATGGAATACCAATTAAACTCCCCAATCACCAGGCCGGATGAATGTTCGCCCGTACACTATGTCGAACCGACAGGGTTCAGTCTCCTTGCTGTATATATACGTGTGGAATCGTCGGCTCGAAGGCCTGACTATGAAAAAGTTGAAAGTAGAATTGCCTGACACTTTGAATAATTGTATTTTCGGCGTTCGACGTGATGACTTTTCTCTTTCCGTGGAAAGTTTTCAGTCGTCGTCGTTTGGATCGCGCGAGATACGACTAGAAGTTAAATGAGAGAACGGAAACTCAATAAAATTTTTGTCATTGAAGGTGTTTACCAGGGTTCGTTATCGCTAGTGTGCAGTGCAAAATAACTGCTAGGAAAACAAATAGCGCCTTTTATTCAACTACAAATGAAGTGGTGAAGAAGTGGGAGAAGTTTGTACTGATTCTACTATTTTATGTGCTCTCCGTCACTGCAGCTAGCTAGTTTTATAATGAATTTAATTTCTTTCTATAAGCGAAAGCTATTTGTGCATTTCCACTTTGAATATTTAACTAATTAATTAATGATGATTTTTATATTTTAGTATTTTAAATCTAAATTTACTGTTACACTGCAGAAATTGTTTTTGTGACACAAAAACTTATTAATTTATATCTATGAAAACATATATTTTCGTAATTACAGAGAGTCAGAAGAATTACACCGTTTATTAATTTTTCAGAAATATAAACCTCATGCGCAAATATCAGCACGGATTTATTATTCATTGAAAATCTATAAAGTAGTATTCATCAGACATATTCGACTATATTATAAAACATATTTTTCCATCATAAATAGTCTGTCGCAGAAAAAACGAACTTTTTTAAAATAAAAACAAAAGCTTACTATTTTGGTAAAATTAATTGATTTTATTCAAAGTAGTCGCCCTCGGCAACGTTTCGCACGATCACTTAACATGTAGAATGAATTTTTAAGTTAATCTTTAGAGATGTCCTTCAAGATCAATGTCGAAGGCTTTTTAATGGCTTCGGCGTTGGTATAACGATGTCTTTTCATTGGCAAATGTAGTTTGGAGAATAGATAGAAATCACAGTGGGCCAAATCCGGTGAATAGTTTGTGGTTAAAATGCCATTTGTAGCTAGAAAATCTGTGATAAGCGTCGAGAAATGAGATGGTGCATTATCATGCAACAAACGCCAAATTCCCTTTTTTCACGATATTTAAGGCGCACTCGACGAATAAGCGCTAAAAACACTTCATAACACCAAAGATAATATGTAGCATTGACTGTTTGCCTAGTTGGTAAAAACTCTTTGTTTACTATGCCTTTCGAGTCATAAGAACAAATCAACTTTGTCTTCACTTTTGACTTTTCCAAACGACTTCTATTCGATCTTTCTTCACTTGGATACGTCCATTCAGAGCTTTGACGCTTGGTCTCTGGATCATATTGAAAACACTACGTCTCATTGCCAATTACAGTAGAATACCTGAACTTTTCGTCCTTTTTTGGGTTTTTAATCAAGTCTGTACGATGTTGAATTCAGTTAGCTTGTGTGGTACAAACCTTGCACAAATCTTTCTCAGTCCCGAGTACTGTATCAAAATGCGGTGAATTGAATCTTTGGAAATATCTAATTCCATTCCTACGTATCGCAATGAGGATTTCGGCTCATTTCTGATAAATTCACTCACAAGTTCGATGTTATTTTCTGTAACCACAAATTTTTTTGCACCTGGATGTTCCTACCGGGATCCAGGATGTTTATACCACTCATATACACTCGTACGTGATAAGCACGCATCAACATACACTTGTTTCATTAAATTAAACGTTTCAGTGGACGATTTACCGAGTTTAAAACACAACTTGATATTTGCTCTTCGTTCAAAATTAATTGGTCGACCAATGCTAAATACATGCTGTTACTTTATGTGCAGTTTCTCTGCTTCTCATGATGTAAATGTCATGATATTTTGACATAACATTGGTGAAAGGTGTACCTTGTCGACGCATGTTTTTTTAATAGATGGCGCCACTAAGAATTACTATTTCAAAAAGTTGGGTTTTCTCTGCGACAGGCTGTGTATGTGAGAATTATATTGTTCTTATTTTGAATCTCGTTCTTTTTCATCTTTACTGTAATTTTGTCTTGTAATTCCTATGCACATACTGTTGGGAACAGTAAACATTATTATTATAATTGCTAAAGCGAACTCATAATAATAGAAAATAAGTTAGACGAAATTCTATTGCATATTCCTCTACACATTTTCCGTAATACATGGTTTTACATTCTCCTGAAACGTTGAAAACCAAATAAGCTTAATATTTACGTAGTACAGAATAAATTGTAACTCGTTTATTGTCGATATGAAACCGTAAAAAGGAAAACGGGGAAAAAAAAGTTCCACTGAAAATCAACTTTCCGAAGACGTCTTCTCTCCGCATAACGAATTCAGATTGCGCAAAAAGACGAAAAAAAAAGGAATATCTGGAAGAATAAAGTTTCCGAAGATACGAACTTTTTACCCGTTTGTGGTCTGTAACGTATATCATTCTTCCTATCGGCAGAATTGTCAATTCACCAAAAAGACTAGCCCCTTTTCATCAAGTAGCATTCTTTCCAAACGACAAAAAAGCAATATTTATTTTAGATAGAAAAATAAGGGAAGACGTATGTATGGTTTCCTTCTGCTTGTTTTTTATCAGTGCGCGCAGAGAAAAAGCTTAAATAGGCGCAATATGTTAATACAATACGAGCTCTAAGTACATTAATTTTTTTTTTGTGAGAAGAGACGTCCAAGTTTGAAATTTATTCTGAATTGTAACTATTTACGATTACTTCGACTATTAACTCACCAATAAATTATAAATGCGTATGCAGCGTTACTTAACTCGAACATTATTTATGTATAAACTAAGCCGTGTAACAGGAAAAAATCAGATTAAAAACCCATAAACATAATTTACTTCCTCTTTGTGCACGGAAAACCTAGTGTATCGCATTGATTGTATGGTATTACGTAACATAATGGCACACTCAAGTGATAGTAACGAGTGATAGTCATGCAATGTATTCAGTTAGTACAGCTAGTATCGATTTAATTTGGATATGAGGATAGACAATGCATTGGGTATATACTAAGCTGATTACGGTTCAATATTAAATAAAGGAATTAAAAGTATGTAATGGTAATAATCAACATTTCAATGATGATCTAAGTGATGAATACGTTATATATGATACGAGGGTAGCCATTTATATTTCGGAAACTGGCAACACTGTTAGTGTTGCCTCCGATCTGATGATTGCATCATGAAGTTTGTCACTAAAATATACGACGTAATTTTTATAACCGGTTGGGCCATTATGCAAGAGGGTGGTCCATTTGAGCATTTAGTAAATAATTAATTACAACTTTCTATCATTTTCAACTCGATTCAGTTCAACTAATACTTTTTTGAAGACTAAACTAAAAATAAATTAAATAATACATAGAACTGAACACCTCAAAAATTTTCTATTGCAATGTCGATCTTTGCAGTTGACTTCTCCGAACCAAAAAATTCGCTACTGTTTTTTATCATTCTAGTAAACCGCATTAGCGGTATACTTGATGATAATTAACTTTTAAATTCTTGAATTTGTATAGATATTAAATAATTTTTGAAGGATATGTAAATATACTGACCACCCAGTTGCAATTGAAATATTATCTAGAAAAATTGCCTTAAATTTAGTGGCCCATTTTAGTAGATCAGCAATGGAAAAGGAAAAGCAATGACAGTGAAAACAGCCAAGCATTTATTACCATTTACTTTGTACGAGGGTAGTTGTTTATATTTCGGGAACTGGCAACATTGTTAGCGTTACCTCCGATCCGATGATTGCATCGTGAAGTTATGACAATATATTTACCTTGACAATTTTATTATCCGGTTGCTATTTCTATTGTTGACAGTAACTTGAAAATTTTATATCAGCGAAAAAATGGAATTAACTCGCGAACATTTTCATGCAATTATTTTGCATAACTTTCGGCGTGGATTATCTCAACAAGAATGCATCGACGAGCTGAATTCTTTATATGGTTATGAAGCACCATCGAAAACTACGGTATATCGTTGGTATACCGAATTCAAACTTGGACGGCGTTCTTTGGATGACGAATTTCGTGAAGGTCGTCCCACAAATATCGTTGTGTCGGAAAACATTAATGCAGTATCTAAATTGATAATGCAAGACAGTCATGTGATATGCCGCAAGATCGAGACATCTCTAGGTATTAGTAATACCAGCATGCATAAGATCCTGTATAAACATTTAGCCATTAAGAAGCTATGTTCACGTTGGGTACCACATAATTTGACAACCGCTCAAAGAAGGACTCGCGTCGATTGGTGCCAAGAAATGCACAAAAAATGCAATATCTTCGGTAATGTTATTTTTTGAAGAATTTTCATGGGTATTTGCCTACTCAAAAAAATTTTGCTCATAAGCTAAAATCTGTCAGACAATTTTAGCAGGCACTTTATTCTGTTAAATTGCCCGGATTACATTTAAACACTTATTCGGCGCTTAACAGATACGCGCTCACAGACAAGCTTTACTTTCTCCTTAGTAGTGGTTTAGGGTGAATGGGAGGTCGTCCCTCTCTAAGAGTATCTTGCCGCGATTCACATTATTTTTAAATAGAAAATACTTTCAAAATGCCTTACTATAACTTAAAAAAGCTCCTTCATCGCCGAATTTAGTAACACTTTTTCGTATCTAATATTAAACTTTATTGTATGCCCAATATACAGAAATAGGTTCCAGAATATTAATTGTCTTTGAAGTTAATGTTATATAATGCTCTGTAGAAGTATATATTAATATTGGCTTCCGGGCTGGACCCGTGTCTTCGATGGCTCTGCTACCTACCATCGAACACGCAGTTGCAGAGCGTAGGCCAAGATGAAGAAGGAATGGACAACGACCGTGCAAATTTACGAGCCAGGTTAAAGGTATATTAACTATTTAGAAAATATAATAACCACGTACTAAGTAAGTAAAATCTGGCAGATATTTTGTAAAAAGAAATAAAAATCATGGCAATTGGTGCGGTTCCTTTTTCATTAAAAGATCGCTTCATAGTGAAATTACCATTATAAAGAGAAGGACCTTTTCTTCAACTTTTTTTTTGAAGGCATTAAACTTTTAAGATTTTGTGAAGACAAGTGAAAGTTACTTTCTCTTTTGGTCCTTTAAGGTATCTGAATTGATATTGAACTAGTTGATTCCTATAACATTCTATGAAATTCACTTACTGGAAATGTTAGGTACATATGCTTATAATATCTTATATGTAATGTATTCTACTTGACATAAAATTTATTTTAAAAAATATTAAAACATACCTTCTTCAGTCGCCCATTTTACTTCGAAGAATAATAAGGGGTTGCTTTTAAATTATTTTAGAAATACTCTAATTGCTAAGGCTTGTAGAAAAAACAGAAATTAATACTTACACAGATCTCTTTTTCCTGACACATTGCACCCCAAACTTGAAAATTCGATTGAAGCAGTTCACAATTTTCCCAACACTGAAAACAAAAAACAAGCAGTTAATTAAAATGCGCACACAATACGCTCATTACGTATAAAGACTTAAAGTAAGAAAATAAGAATATTATTCAAATTATAAGCCGAAAAAGGGGAAATGCGGATTAAAAGAACACCAACATAACGGTGGAAACGTACAATTATAAAAGTGGATTATTTAGTGATTAAATAAACAGAAAACAGACGGGCGTTCAACAGTTGACAACGTCGTTTTATTTCCAGCATGTGTTCTTAACTCATTAACTTCATCTGAATGACGACTGTATGGCAATGAGAGAGGAGATGCAATGCATGTGCCTATAAAGAAGAGAGAAGAGGAGGACAAAATATAGAAGAAACAAACCATAAACGCAACGTGCGCTTCGGGCGCATTCATTAGTGAGATTATAAAACTCTAGTGTGATAAAAAGCCATACACGTCAAAGGAGTTTTATGGCACATGAGTATGGGCAATGCGGACATTTTTATATTCTTCTTTTACAGCGGTCACGATCATCTTCTGATTATTATTAATTATTTACAGAAAAAAAAATGTACCTACAGTTAAGGAAACAATTGACGTCGCTAAATATAGTTAATTTACACATATTAAAACGAGTAGCTCGCTACTAATGGTAACCTAATGAAAGTGTACAAACCATTATACAGCATTATAAGTATATAAAGGAACGTTTAAAGGTAATTCTGAAATTGAACAAGCAATTTCGAAATTTAAAAGGAAAGAAAAAACTATCGACTACTTTTATTTCTATCGTAAACATTTTATGTTTACATAAAATAATTCTAAATAAAAAAACACGAAGAGGTTCGAAATAAAAGAGATAAGAAATTGACGATATGATTAATAACTTATTTAGCTAGTATAATGAAATGTACAAATTAATAATGAATTATATTATCATACTGCTAGTTAAAATACTGGCCATCCCGGATTCGAATCCGAAGCCACAGCCGAGTATCGTGAGTCGCACCACAAACGCGGGATTACTAATAACTGTAACTCTAACGTGTGTTATAGACGTACAATACGTATTACAATAAATAATTGATGATAGTGTTTCGTTGCCACCTTGCTTTACGGATTCATTAAATGTCACTCCTAGTTAACCGGTCGACCGTTTGCTTTTTGTTTGTTTTCTAGAAGGACGAGAAATTATTTTAATAAAAACCAACTGCATTTACTGTCTAAGTATTTATTAATATAAACAGCTTAGTAATAACAACAACAAACTCATAACTTTTATGCTTTTGTATACAGTGACCGTTGCTTAAGGAAACATCTATTTGTTTTGAAAAAACCACATTTTTCATTACAAAATACTGAAGCAAGTAGACAGAATTTACCACCACTTCAGTAGCAAATGAAAACTAATACATGGGGGTGACTTGATAGTTTGACAAAATACAAAATTCCTGATAAATTGTGATTACTTCATTAACAAATAGTGCAATTAATGGTTCAAATACTAAATGAAAGTCGTTTCCAAATTTAGTCTTAGTTACTGGCTAGAATCGTCTGGGACTGATACTTTAACCGCCAATGTTTTGTCCAATTTTGAAAGGGGTATCTTCGAGGCTGTTGATGCTTTTGATATTACTAAGCTAAAATACTGTGCCGAAGACGTGATTCCAATCCGAAAAAATAAATGAAGCTATAGACAATGACTGCTGACGTAAGAAAGTAATTCAAAGAAATTTTCAAAAGCAGTTATCGTTTGTCAAATAGAGGTATTCCATGCAATTTTGTTAATCAATACATCTATTTAAAGTATATAAATAGGTTTGAGCATTATATTTGAGATCACTCTCGCATTGAACGAAAAGAAAAATAGTGATTGAGTAAGAATATTTTTCACAAATGAAAACTTTTACACGCTTATAAAGTGGAAATATTATAAAACCTGTAATAAATATTATGCCGTGCACATGCAATTTATGTATTTTTCGCTTTTATCTACAAAGGAAATAATGTTACCAGTGTTATCGCATTCTGGATAAGTTCTTGTATTAATAACAGAATGTAATGGTACATTGTTCTGGAGATTTGAAACGCTTATTTCACATGAAAAAGTCGATATTTTACACACACACACGCTTATATAGACTTTGAGAATGTTCTCATGTACTTTTCAATTTCAGATTTTAATTTATTCATACACAAATGAAAGTAGTTATTATAATACCAACATTGCAGATGAATATGAAAATACGTTACTGTAAAATGAATAATTGGATGAACAATTTCATTTATGTATTTCTACTACAAGTCCAGCATCATGTTCGTAACAATTGCGGTCAATTTTATTGTTCGAAGAATAAATAACCGTATTGCCATAATTTGCTATTAAAGACAATATATATATATATATATATATATATATATATATATATATATATATATATATATTATTAATATAATTAATAACTTATTAGTACAATTACAATATTATAAACTTATAAAATTTGATTTCAATTACATTTTTCATTCCCAAATATTCAATGGTTATCATTGCAAATTTTTATACTTGTGATTGGTACTTTGTTGGTATGGTTATACATTTGTTGTTATGCACACAACTAACTTACTGGTTTAAGCAGCGTCTGAAATATGCAGGTACACAAAGCGGATAAGATCTACTAAATATTTGCAGCATCTGGCATATTTTAACAGTTTCTTCGTGTATTCGTGTTCCTCGTGAAGTTCTTATACGCAGAAAACGATCGTTCGACATCTAATGATGAAACACTTGCACAATTAAAATAATATTTGTTAATACATAACGGTTCTGCAGGCCTTCTATTAACAATACTAATATTATAAAGAAACCTTTTATAATTAAGTACCGTTTTGATATAAAAAGAAAGCAAGAATAATTTAACAAAGAATTTTATTTTTATGTTAGCCTGTACCTTAATCTACTGTTGAACATAATTACCACCACCACAATATTGAGGCACTTATTATATAGTACAACTAGCTTCTATTGTAGATTCCATTCATATTGAAATCTACCGTGTAATTCGATCGTCATTGCAGCACGACCGTTTATACGTCATCGTCATTGTTGTCTAGATGCTTTTTCAAGTAAGGGAACAAATGGTATTCACTGTGCGCTAGACCAGGCTATACAAAGGAAGCCCAAATTGTTCCCAGCCATATGAGGCGATGAGATTCTACGAGTTACGTGTGAACTGGCATTGTTATGAAGCAAAATAATTCCCTAAGTGGGGCAATATTTTGGAATTTATTGTCACTCCGAGGCAACAGATTCGCAAGCAACATCTGCCTATTCCAATACACAGTGCATATGATTTTGTGCTAAAATTGTTTGCTTGAACTTTCTTAAGTGATGCTGAATGCCATTCTATGGATTATAAATGCACTAGCAACATCATTGGTTTTGCACACCGGGGTGGTGTCATCCTTTAGAGACTAGTAACTTCATTCAGCGCGCAGTCTCATACAAGTTTAGAATTCACTTGAACGAAATTCAGTGCCTTTGGCAATGCTTGTCTGTCTTACCTCGCTTCTTTTCTTAGAGACCCTGAATTCCGAGACTATCACTTGTCTTGAAAGTGACGTTCCATTTTAGAAAATTTTATTTTATTATTAATTGCATTATTCGTGCATACAAATTAAGATAGACCATGTATGATCGTACTCAATTATATTCTAGTGTGGAACATTATTTCTTTTTAACTGCGCACAAACTTATCTCTTTCCTTCCTATTTTTATTAGATATTTTTGTCTCTGTTCAAATTTTTCCTTGTACTTTCACTTTTCAATTTTCCGATGCCGTTTCAAATTGCTATATTCTTTTAACCACACTTACATTTTTCACTCTTCCACATCAGCAATATATTTGTTTGTACCAATAATAAAAAATAAATTATCTATCTTCTTCTGGGCTTCCGGGCTGGAACCGCTCAACTACTGTTACTGTCTGTCGCACTGAAGCTGTTTCAGTGCTATAGACAGTAGCAGTACTTGAGCCCTGAAGATGTCCCATACGAGTGGGTACGATACGTCGGTAGTTATACCAGTGATGCGGTTCCCGCCCGGAAGCCCAGAAGATAGTATGGACCACGACCGCCGAAGTCTACGTACCAGATTAATAAATTATTTATTTTATTAAGTCATTCTTGTTTACATTTTTCTCATTTATTCAAAGAAGGCTTTAGTAATTTTAGTATTTATTTAGTTACAAGTTTTCATATTGTTTTCTTTTGTCTCATTTAAATCGGAATAACTTTATTGGCTTTTTCTTAAAATTAAAATCTAAATATAAAATTTAATTTTTCGCGACCTTCCTAGAATGTTGTATTAACTTTCCTTAATAAAATGCTATGAAATCGATTCGTTTTGTTTTTTATATAACCCAGTTTATTTACTAAATATTTGTATAAGATTTCCCATTACCTCCTGAGGAACGCGAAAATAAATACAATCATTAAACAAATTCAGAAAAAAAGGCTTTGAAACATATTTCAAAGCTTTCTGAAGATAAACGTTCCAAGATGAGCAGTGGGTGGTAAAATATTATTTCCGGTACTTCCGCCGTGGCATTTTCAAATATTTAATATGCAAAGTTCCTAAAACATATCTAGAACCACAACTTCCGGCTTTAGTTTAAATTTCCGGGCACCGGAACTTGTGGTTTTGGATAATATTTAAACGGCTCCAAAATTAACCGAATTATTTAAGCTTATTTGGAGAAGTATTTGCACAGTAAAGTAAATCCGAGGTTCGGTCGGTTGGCTTTCTAAGGGAAAACGATACCTGAGTATAAAGTTACATTTTGGACTACAACGGCTATAAATATACAGAGAAAACTAGTACTAAAAATAATTACGGCAGTGGAAATAACAGTACAACAAAAACAGGGTATTAGCATTAATTAAAATTTTTAATAATCTTAAGAAATATATAATCTTCGCTGAAAAATTCAAATCTTGGTGAGTAGAGGAATTAACTTTAATAAAGCTCGACTCTATATTAACTTTTTTTTTACTTTGTTAGCAGAGAAATCCTTTTAAATTTATCTTCTGATAATTAAATACCCCAGGTTTTGAATTTATATTTTAAATTTAATTTTAACGAACAAAAGAGTAACTTATACGATTTGAATATACAAGCTATCTATTTTTTGAAAAAGAAAAAAATATATTGGCTCGGAGAAAGACGAAAATCATAAACAAAAATTAGTTAATGAATAAGTATAATTTATTCTTTATTAGTGTAAAATTTCGCAAAAAATAGACTGCCGAGATGGAAGAATGGGAAATAAGTATAGTTAAAAAAATATGCTAGTTGGACCATGCCAAAAATGGGACCATGAAATTTGTAAGAATGGGAAACAAAGGAAAAATATGAACAGAGACAAGAAAGCTAATAATAATAGGAAGTAATATACAAGTTGAGATAAACTAGTATCCCTACGATGATGTATTTAGATTACACTAAAGACATGAGGAAAAATAAATAATATAACACATAAGATTTGTTAACATGAAAAGTGCATGCTCATAAAGTCATAAAAATCATATATCAAAATTTCATTGCTGATTGTTGAGGTTGTCATTATAGTCTTCGTAGGTATTCTTCTGTTCTAATAATACATTAATAATACACCTTATTTTGGGGCTCTATATGAAAAAACACCAATATTCGTTAATAAAAATTTGGGGATCAGTATAGTTTTTAGAAGAGATATTAATTCAGGCAAATATGAGTTAACGCTAAAGATAAAACTGACTCCGTAGGGAAACGTGGTGTTCATAAACGGTAATGCCCAGAATGTAATACTTTGGCCAATCAGGGCGAACATCCAAAACTATAACAGAAGAACATTAACGAAGCCTAAAATACCTAAGAAATGATTCGAAATTCAGCAAATATCTAATAGAAGCGAACCATAATATACATACAGATTTTAAACTGGAAGTCCTTCACATGTACACAGTCTGTCGCAGAGAAAATCGATCTTTTTTAAAATAGTAGTTCTTAGGATATATTATATAAGGATTTTTAGATAAGGTACATCTTTCACCAACGTTATGTCAAAATATCCTGATATTTACATCATTAAAAGCAAAGAAATTGCGTATAAAGTAACAGTGTGTATTTGGCATTGGTCAAAAAATTAATTTTAAACAAAGAGCGAATATCAAGTTCCGTAAATCATTTACTGGAACGTTTAATTCGATGTGTATGGTGATGTGTGTTTGTTTATCAGGTACGAGTGTGTATGAGTGGTATAAACGATTTAAAGACGGTCCTACGGACATAAATGACGACGAACATCCTGGTGCAAAAAAATCTGTGGTTACGGAAAATAAAAAATAAAAAGATTCAATTCATTGCATTTTGACACAACATTTGGGACTGAAATAGATTTGTGCAAGGTTTGTACCACACAAGCTTTTATTCTATTTTGAAGTCTGTGTGAAAAATTCTTTTGGTAGAAATAAACCATAGAATAACTATGTGTTCCATATATCCGTATTCGTTCGTTTGGGTTAATATCCTATCATTCAAGTCTTCTACTGCCTAGATTAAAATTGGTGAAATGTACAGGCAGATTGGGATATAGTTTTAAACAATATTGTTCTTGCAGACAAACCTTATTTTTCTTGTAGAGCCTGATGGTCGTTGATGAATCCGACATCGAATTTTTCTCTGTAATGTAGAGGAAGTGCGACTCCTTCAGTATTCTTTCGAGGCCATTTAAATGTTCGAATACACATTTACGAAATTATGGAACCCTTCACTTTGCCACACATCTAAGGGTTAAATAATGCCATATGAAACGTGTTGCGGCTGTTACATTACGAATTTTACAAGAGACCAATATCAATATTCTTAAATGGTGGTCATCAGATCTATCACCCATAAAATGTCTCGGATACTATAGATTGAGGAGTTGGTATTCTTCCTTACCTTTCAATGAACTTACAACTATATAATGTCTTACAAGTTGCTTGGAATGAACTTCACTTGGCCACATATCTAAGGGCCAAATAATGCCACATGCACGTGTTGCGGCTGTTACATTAGGAATTTTACAAGAGACTAACATCAATATTCTCAATTGGTGGTCACCAGACCTATCACCCATAAAATGTCTGGGATAATATAGATTGAAGGGTTGGTATTCTTCCTTACCCTCCAATGAACTTACAACTACATAATGTCCTACAAGTTGCTTGGAATGAACTTCAACAGAAGTAAATAAAATATGTTATTAGAAGCATGCCCGGACAAATAAGTAGTCAATTAATGGAGCGGTAACTCTTTATTAAGTTTGCTATATAAAGAATACAAATTTTTCAATAAAAATTTAATCTCAGCATAGGAAATATTTGTTTTAAAAATGTATACTTTTACTGGATGATTCGTTTTATTTTTACATAGTATACTACTGCATATATTGGGTCTGGGAAAAAGTTCGTGGCGTTTTTTCAGTAAAATTCAACTGGTCCCCGCAAAATACCGAATATGCTCCATTATTATCGACAATGTTTCGCCATTTTTTTGGTAGATCCATGATCCCATCGGTGAAAAACTTCTGTGGTTTCTGGTCGAAAAACTGAATTAGTTTTCACAGGCTTCTTTTGAAACCAACTTAATTCCATTGAGAGAGTTCTGCAGAGATCGAAACAGATGATAGTCAAGGGTGCTATATCCGGACTGTAAGGTGGGTGCATCAAAACTTCCCAACCAAACTCTCTCAATTTTTGACGGGTCACAAAGAAGTCATGATGGAAGACAACACCTTTCCTATTAATCAATTCGGGCCGTTTTATTTCAATAGCCTGGCGTAATCTCTCTAGTTGTGCACAGAAGTTGAGAATCAATCGTCTGACCAGTTGGAAGTAGCTCGTAGTGGACGATTTCCAGTCCCACCATACACACAGCATCACTTTTTTTGGCGTCAATAGCGAACGCTTGTGACGGCTCACCATCCTTTATATCTTTTACGCTTCCGATTATCGTACGTAATCCATTTTTCATCTCCGGTTATTAAACGTTTCAGAAACGGCTCGATTTCATTCCGTTTCAGCAGCGCATCGCAGATGTTAATTTCCAATGTTTTTCACGCTCAACTCATAGGAACCCATACGTCAAGCTTTTTTTTGTAACCAGCTTTGTGTAAATGGTTCAAAACAGTTTTGTTCAATGCCTAGCTCCATGCCAATAAACTGCTGATATGCTTATCTTGTTGGACTTTTTCAAGAATTTCATCAGATTTTTCAGTGATTGGACGACCGCAGCGTGACTCATCTTTCACATTGAAATTTCCAGAACGAAAGCGAGCGAACCATTTCCGCGCAACAGAATAAATATATACTTTATAGCCTGCGCAGCGTTCTTCCCCTTATCATAATAATATGAATATCGAAATTTTCATTATTCTTCTCCATTTTCAAGTGCGAATAACTTTCCAACCATACCGATTACAATGTTTCATATACGTTCGGAAGGTCATCTAAAAAACGAGCCCTCATGACTTGTTGTTCTTTAGTTATCGGCAACCAATGCCATCTATCGGGAAAAACGCCACGAACTTTTTCCCAGACCCAATATTTGATCCTAGCTATATTGACAAAGTATCATTTACCTATCTAAATTACAATCGCGGTAACACTACTAGAAGCTAATGGCATTAATCCGTTCCAATACGTAAATGTGTCGTACATTATTATAGGTAATATATTTTCATATGCCAAGGTGTACGTTCAGGAGGATAAGCACAGAAGGATTAATGTGAATTGAACAAACTTTAGATGGGTGTTGCAGTAACCTTCACTTATAATTGTCGCAATGCCTTGATTTATATTGTACTTATTTGTAAGGAAAATTTTATATTTTTATTTAATATACAAAAGCGAGATAATAAATCAAGAAAAGATATTACATTACGTCAGCTAAATATTTGATAATATTAATAATACTTTACTTGATACTTACAAATTTAAGTGTAAAATATTCTTTTATCAAAGAACTACTAAAACTCGTAGTATGACGTAGTGTGAATAACACATACCTTTATGTGCTATTGTAAATGATTAAATATAAAGCGTGCGATATTGAAATCAATATTAGAATAAGTACTTTTAAAAGAGTTGAATATCATTTAATAAAAATATGAGGAATATATTGGGTCTGGGAAAAAGTTCGTGGCGTTTTTTCAGTAAAATTCAACTGGTCCCCGCATGGCGCGTGGACGAATTCATTTAAACCGAATATGCTCCATTATTATCGACAATGTTTCGCCATTTTTTTGGTAGATCCATGATCCCATCGGTGAAAAACTTCTGTGGTTTCTGGTCGAAAAACTGAATCAAGTAGTTTTCACAGGCTTCTTTTGAAACCAACTTAATTCCATTGAGAGAGTTCTGCAGAGATCGAAACAGATGATAGTCAGAGGGTGCTATATCCGGACTGTAAGATGGGTGCATCAAAACTTCCCAACCAAACTCTCTCAATTTTTGACGGGTCATCAAAGAAGTGTGTGGTCGGGCGTTGTCATGATGGAAGACAACACCTTTCCTATTAATCAATTCGGGCCGTTTTCTTTCAATCGCCTGGCGTAATCTCTCTAGTTGTGCACAGTAGAGTTGAGAATCAATCGTCTGACCAGTTGGAAGTAGCTCGTAGTGGACGATTCCCCTCCAGTCCCACCATACACACAGCATCACTTTTTTTGGCGTCAATGTTGGCTTAGCGAACGCTTGTGACGGCTCACCATCCTTTATCCACGATCTTTTACGCTTCCGATTATCGTACGTAATCCATTTTTCATCTCCGGTTATTAAACGTTTCAGAAACGGCTCGATTTCATTCCGTTTCAGCAGCGCATCGCAGATGTTAATTCGGTCCATCATGTTTTTCACGCTCAACTCATGAGGAACCCATACGTCAAGCTTTTTTTTGTAACCAGCTTTGTGTAAATGGTTCAAAACAGTTTTGTGGTCAATGCCTAGCTCCATGCCAATATCGACACTGCTGATATGCTTATCTTGTTGGACTTTTTCAAGAATTTCATCAGATTTTTCAGTGATTGGACGACCGGAGCGTGACTCATCTTTCACATTGAAATTTCCAGAACGAAAGCGAGCGAACCATTTCCGCGCAACAGATTTCGATAAAGTACCTTCACCGTACACAGCACAAATTTTATCACAAGCCTGCGCAGCGTTCTTCCCCTTATCATAATAATATTGCAGAATATAGCGAAATTTCTCATTATTCTTCTCCATTTTCAAGTGCGAATAACTTTCCAACCACTGCACCGATTACAATGTTTCTACGCTCAAACTAACGTTCGGAAGGTCATCTAAAAAACGAGCCGTCGGTGGTGTCGCTGTGACTTGTTGTTCTTTAGTTGAACTTTTTCCCAGACCCAATAAAATGATTGATGATAAGATTTCCTACAGAAATACTGGTTCGTATTCTCCTCAGGTACGTTTACCTGTTGGGAATATACGTATGAGGAATATAAGTAAAAATATTGGGTTTTTTGAAGCGCGTATTCACTTTAATCAGGTGCATATACCTGTTGGAAAAATATCAACAGTTTTTCTGTTTTGTTTCTGTGTGTCGTTAATTCTTGTAATTTTGTACTGTAGCACCTGTGTCGAAACATTTAGCGTATCGTCTTTTATATAATTTATTTTTCACCGTTCCCCATTCAGCATTCAAGAAATGTCTGACAGTTAAAGTGTTATGTGGAGAAGCTCAATCATTTTGAAACTATTTTAACATGGTTCTGGCCTCCAAATCCAACTCATCTAGCTTATTTCATAACTCAGTTTCTAGAAAATAGAGATAACGATCATCAATTAACATTCCATCAAAAACATAGGGGCCGAGAGCTGTTATATTGATTATACCACATAGGCCAAATTTGTCTTGAGCTCTTCAAGATTATGGGGATTTTGTAGCATCCATAAGATGCAACATCTAACGCGTTTCGTTGGTTCATAGAAATTTAAATGGGAATTAAGGGTCTACTCGACACATATTTTTGTACCATGTACAAGACACTGTGTTTCTCATTGTGCCCGGGATACAAAGTTTGATCCACGGATAACTTGTATGGTCGAAATATATATATTTTTTAACATCGTAACTGTAGTGCTTTGATAATTATCAGCTTCTACAGCAATTTCACAGCTTGAAACGTGTAATCAATGCCATTTGTCTCTGTAAACTCGCCAAAGCCTAGTTTAGCATGTGGTTCCCTAAATGCTCCATATTCTTTCAAGTTATCGAATAGAATTTTAAATATAGGTAGTGAAGGTTGATAAAAAGAATCGGAAAATAGCATTCTGCAGCTCTCTGGGGATTTTTTCAAATTCTATGTAACAAACAATCATGTTACGTTTCCCTAGACTAGAAAAATTCATGGCGTGACAACACTATAAACATTTGTAAAAATTAACAAAGGCAAACTAATGTGTAATGCCAAAACTGACAACTAATTTCATGGACAACTCTGGTCAGTGAAGTAACTTATGTGTGTAGATTATGCCCAGTCTGTCTTTGTGTACTGCTTTGTTGTAACCAACTATGTCTTTAAGAGCTATAAATAATTGAAATGTCTATAACTCGTTTATCTAACATAACAACCAGATGAAGTGATACATTATTATAACTAGAAACATAAATTCTTTTAAATGAGGTCACAATCAACTATAGATGCCATTTAAAGAAAAACAAAAGTTTGGGTGAGTTCAAAATGGCCAAGTCCAATAAAAAAAATTAATTAACATCAATTGCTAGAGGGTCTAGTCTTCTTAGAACTTTCTTTTTCAACTTTGCTCTCAATTCAGTAACACAGTAGTTCAATATTCAAGAAAATGGAACAATTTAGTTTTCTGTAAGTATCTAGTAAGCTGTGAACTTTTCTGAAATATAATTTCCCCATTTAGCCAAAACTGTATCTGTTGCAGTTTCTGAGTTCGCCATACCAAAAATAAGAAATCAAACCCGTGTATAAAAATATACCATAAAGTAAATATATTAGATATCTGATGAACTTTAAATGTGAAGTTGAAATAAAATTACAAGGTAAGTGTCTAATATTTTGCTTTGGAAATTAAACAATTACTTCACCGTCTCAAAACTGAACCCAAAAACTTTATATTACATTTCTCGTTTGTTGTATTTCATAATAGAATCACCATGAACTGATCTGAATATTTCTATAAAATGTCAAAGAGCTTGGCGGTGTAAAAATAGAATATATCTCGTGTAACATTGATTGACAACCACTGGTTCGGTGAAACGTCGTTGTGGTTGTACCAAGCGAGGCAGTCATCAAGAAAACGAGAAGCCGAATCGAGAGGCCCAGACTCAGGTAGTTTGTATATTTGAAGAGGGCGATGTCGTATTGTATGCTCAAATTGAATCTTCGCATCTGGAGAAGAGATGCCCCGTCGGCAAACTATTGTATCTCGGAAAACGAATCGACCGGACCCGACCGTGAGTAGTAGAGTATATTGTATGTAAAAAATACGCATCGCACACAAGAATGGACACAGAATGCACAGGAGGTGGCTATATCTTGTCGCACATGTAGATATGTGTGTGTATTTTGTATATGTATGTGTGTGTGTGTGTATGTTTGGGAATTGATTTTTTACGCTTCGTTTAATCCGAAATTAGATTAGAGTTCACGCGGTGTAACGAGGTAATTTTATAAACCATCACGTACTGCTGCGACTGCCTCTGCCATCCCTATATGCATATACACATATAGAGCGACGTTATATACATATCGTTGTTAAAGGTATGTACCATGCTATGTAATTAATCAGCAACGAAATTTGTTTGAATAAAATTAAATAGGCTTTGTGTTTCGGAACACATATATACGAAAATGTATAAATTCCCATGCTCATAAGGTAATATTCATTCAGTAAATGGGTTGGTTTGCGTTCAAACAAACAACATGCGGTGGGCTTTTTGTGATATTTGTTATTACTTTATTATTAATGTATAAAATTGGCTTTCAAGCCCATACAAAATGATCAGCGGATCGTTGTGAAATATTTAAACAAATTTTGAAGGGTATTGATTTTATGTTGGACGTATCTAGTGACATAAAATACTTTTAATTTTTCTTTTAATTATGGTCCAACTAGATTTCAAATTTGAAGGTTCCCAACATTATAGGTGCTTTTAGAACAGCCAATTGTATATGTGTGAAATGTTACATTATTATAAAACAGTTAATTCTTTCTGAACAGATAAATTTGACTGAAGAGAATGTCGATCTTTTGATTTATTTAAGTTTCAAACCTATTTCAAGCTATTTATTATTTTGGGAGAATTTTGAAAAAAAATATTTTATGCGCAAATAAAAAGCTTTATTATTTATAGAAATAATCTCCATTACATTCTGTGTACATTTTTATACGTTCAAATTAACTTGAAACATTTATTCAATTTTGAAGTTGAAATATTGAAAATGTATGACTTCAATGCATTAATGCCTTCATCCAGACAGTAGACACGCAATTTATTTTTACAGCAGCAAAAGTTAAAAAAATAGTTTTGGGGTAAATCAGGGCTCTTGTTTGAATAACACGCTAATTCGATACTTCTATTATATGAGCGGTGTAAGTGTATCATTATCATAATGAAAAAAGATTTGCATATTTAGGGTTGCTTTTCGCCGCTCATAATGACTTTGAGCAAACGAATTGCGACTATAGCAACATGACCAGATTTGGCAACCAAACATGCCACCATTTTTGTTTAGAAGTCCTTTGAATAACTTCTGTTAGCAAAAGTTCATTTTGAAATACCTAACTTGTCGATTAATGCTTTGCCTTAGACTCTTTAGACTATCTACGATTCATCATACATAATGATGACATCCGTGACTAAAGTGTTTCAGCATTGCTTTGCACCAGCTGCACGAGTGAAGATTATGCGGTATTCAATAAGAACAAAGCTTCCTTATGATTAACTGCCTATACCGAATAGAATGTATCTATGTCCCTGAAACGTACAAGCCTGTCTTAAAGTTGGCGATATACTGTTGCTTTTAATGACGCATTGTCGCCAAGTATAAATATTAAACGTTCCTTGCACTGTTATTTACTTAAATCACAATGAATACCATAATAAATCATAATGGAAAAATGTTTACGTGCTAACTTCATTTTAACTACGACTCGCAAATTTTAACACGGTGTGTACAGATGAAATGATACTCTGGCAGTAGAACTAAAGCATCAGAGTCTTGATATGCTGCACTATAGCAGTGCACATGCCCCGTTTATCGAACCAATAAGCGTCGTCAAATTCTCGATTTTTTCGGACTATTCCTCGTTTTGAAAAATACTGCTTAAAATCATCAGTTTCAGTGCAGTAGTTCAGCCCTGAAGATGTCCCATACAAATGGGTACGAAACGTCGGCAAATATACTAGTGACGCGGTTCCAGCCCGGAAACCCAGAAGCAGATAGCATGGACCACGACCGCGGAAGTCTACGTACCAAATTTACTGCTTAAAATATTTTTAATTTTTCTTTTAATATGTGACAAAACTATATTTTGAGTTTCGTAGATCTGCAGGTGGTCTTAAAAGAGCAAATTGTATGTGTAGAATATTACGAGATTGCTGCGTCATTGACTTAAGAAAAACGTTAAATCCTTCTCAACAGGTATAAGTGACTGATATGAATATCGTATCTTCGATTTATTCAAATTTTTAACATCTCTTAAGTAGTCTGCTATTTTATATTAATGTATTACACAAAATATTTGTAATTTTCGTAGTCCAACTGAATTCCTAACTTGAATCTGTATCTAGTGAATTACGTAGTTGCTATTTCACCATATTGCCAAAGATAACTAATTATTTTTCAGTAAATAAAATTGACTAATGTGAACCTCTACCTCCAGATAATTTATTATTTTGTATAAAAACTATTTCTGCTTCAGCTTTATTTATTGCAAATAATATCTTGGATGTAATGTTAGCTAGTTCAAATGTAAGCGCTCCAAAGTGAAAAGATTTAATATCAGACTACTATAAAAATATTTTAGTACTCAAGAATCCAAAATTTAGAGCTTATTTTATCTTATTTAACGACTTCCATTTTGGATTCCTTTTGACTAATTATTTCACTCTTTCTACCACAACAAAACGTTTATTTCATTCATACAAAGGGTACTAGGAAAGTTTTGCAATACAGCTTTGTAATTTGCTCTACACTCAATACACTTCGTTATGGACGAACCAGGTGTCCATTCTCGACTTTGGCCGCAGCTTCTTCATAGAACCAATGACTTTGGGCAGGCACTGTTCAGTATACCACTTAGCTGTGACTGTCTTCTGTGTGTCCAACACGACGCGTTCCGCAATTCCTCTCGATTTGAAGAATACAGCTATCATTTTCTTCTTTACAGATCGGGCTTTTCTGACAACTACGGGTGTGTCCTTATCATCAAAGACCCAAACTTTGTTTTGAGCTTTGGTCGGCATATCGTAATAGTACGGCCAAGTCTCGTCACCTGTCACGATGTTGTTCACATTCCGAGATTGTCCCTTATTAAACTTTTTTAGCATCTCCCGGCACCAAGTCACACGTCGTGCCATCCGCACTTCAGTCAGTCGATGCGGCACCCAGAGAGAACAAAGTTTCTTCACGTGCAAATGATCATACGGAATTTAACGAATTGCTGGTGCATTTAGGCCTGAAGTATCCTCTATCTGTTGGTAAGTCACTCGCCTGCCCTTGCCAAGCATTTTCGTCACAGTAGTAACGTTTTCCTCCGTAACTGGCGTTCGTGGCCTTCCTGGCCACTTAGCGTCGTCCACAGTTAAATTTCCTCTTTGGAATTCTTTATAACACTTGAATATCGTTGTGCGATGTGGACAAACATCACCTAGTGCAAGAGTCATTTCTTCGAAGCACTGGTCTATGTTTAAACCGCGCACGAAATTATAACGCAAAACTGTCTTTATCTCATTTCGTGACCACTAATGAATAACTGAGCCCATCGACATGGCGAGACGGCTACCATGCTCGTATTAACATGTCTCAACATGCAGCATCAAGCAACTTCCTATGATTCATTGTTGCGTCATATTGCAGAACTTTCCTAGTATCCTTTGTAATTCATTCATTTAAACCTATACGTCTCTGACATAAATTCTATTATAGTTTTTCTTTTTATAATTCTATTGATAATTTAGACCAAAGAGAAGTGTCAATATCTAACAACAATCAAATTTACATTTGAAGATTACAAGTTTGCATTTTTATTTGATTAAGGGGAATGCGTTAAACAATAGGGATTATAATAATTAACTTACTCGAATGAAGTAATGCAATTCTCCGTCAACTCCCTTCCTGTTAAATGGTCTGTTATAGGCGTTCTGCACTTTCTAATACGATAAAACGCAATAAATTGCCAAGACTATATTTGCTGGCCGAAATGTAATCTCTGCATTCAGAGTACAGAATCCACGAAAAAAATTAAATTACGCGCCTTTGTGAAACGCTGACGAGGGAGAGCAAATGTTACTGAAATGTCATGTTCTGCTGCAGATGATTAATCTTCTCTTTTTTTTCATTTGCATTCATTCTTCTCGGGACGTCCTCGAAAGACAATGGAAACGTAATACTCCGGTGGAGATACATTTTTAAGTTTGATGTACGATTTTTTTTTTCTTTATTCGCTCTAGTTTCTCATCTCTTAATTAATCGCAGAGTACTTTAAACAAAAACAAGCGTTTGATACGTAGCAAAACTTTAAGGAGTTTTAATATTAATAAAAAAAATGCAAAAATATGGAAATTTTACGAAATTTCTAAATTATGTTTTTAAGTCTGTATTTGTTCTTTATATTTTAAAAATATTTTGTTTATAAAATAATTACATTTCATTATTTTCAAGTTTGAATAATTATTATTTTTCTTGTCAATAATAAGACTCCTATACTGGACAAGATCATTCAAAGTAGCACAAATCATTGAGAGACTAGGAAAAGATTCAACTCGTCACACCGCCAAATAAGATTTTATCTTGAAATTATTGTAAAAATATTTCACTCGTCGCCGATTTGGATTCGATAGGTACAATTAGTACCAAGAAAAAGGTTTAAGATCTAAATCGCAATTGTTGTTCTATATTTTTAAGTCAGGTCGTAGCGATATCAAACTAGAAAGCGAGCTCTTGTACGTGCGCATTGTTTGCAATTCAAATAGCACACGAGTTTGTCTACATTTTCTACATATCCTCTATTCATACAAGAAAAAGTTACCTAAAATCATGACACTAGAAGTATCGGTCATCCAAATCCACTCTTACAACAGACCAAGAGCAAGAAACATCACAAGATCCAAGAAACAGTAGGTGATATGTCGTTGAATGTTAACCTAGTTATGCTAGATATACCAGACGTAACACCCGCGATCAAATTAATATATAGAATCTAATACATGTCGATAGTTAAGGTGTTAATAAAAAAATATTTTTAGTTTATATGCTTACAATTTTCATGCAGATTTAATAATTTAATAATTACTACATGAATTAAATACTAATATAATATATTTCTAACTACCAGAAATTGGATTTAGATCTAAATGTTCGATTAATGAAGCAAAAAAATTGAATGACTGACATCTATATATACAAAAGTCTCAAAATACTTATAACATTGGCTACGTTCCAAGCAAAGTGTATGCAGTACAAACAATGATTTTTAGAATATTAAACGAACTCAATATCTAATATAAAAAAATAGTATTCATGTTACCTCAGAAACTAGAAAACAAAGTATTTATTTCAACGGTATTTTAGATATTGAATCTGAACCCTATACGATTTTTAACAGTTTCAGGAAGTGACATTTTCAAGATTTAAAATAATGTACTTTATGGTATACTTTCCTTGATATTAGTGAACTCTTATAAGCTGAAGCGTTTGCAGCTTTTTAGTTTTTTATGCATATGTATACGTGTTTACGTTTATGGTTATTAGATTCATACGGCATAATTTTTATATTAGAGTTCGTTAAATTATTTTATACATACATTCATACTTAGCGGTGTAAAAATTGAGTTTTAAATGGACGTTATAAAACAAAACTACAGAGTCTATCGCACAGAACTTTTTAAAAATAGTAATTCTAGGTAGATCCATCTAGTAGAAAAAAAAAAGAAAATATACGTCGGCAAGGTAGATCTTTTACTAATGTTATGTCAATATTAAATTCTATTTTAAACTCGTTAAATCGTTTACTGAAATGTTTAATTTGATGAAACAAGTGTATGGTGATACATATTTATCATGTACGAATATGTATGAGTGACATAAACGATTTCTCTGCAAGAGACTGTATATAATAAGGAATTGGGGTAAAGTATATGAGGAGACTCTGTAGTAGATGTTGAATAAATAAACCTAGGAATTCTGAAAATGAAGTCCATAAAAAACATCGAAAAGTGAGAAATAATATTGTTGGAATACTTTATGCAGATGGACAAGAATAGATAGCAAAAAGAATATGTGTGGCAAAAGTAGAGAAAAAAAGGGAACGGATAAGCTTCAAATGATACAGGAGAATCTCTAGGAAAATTTGCAAAAGGAGGGAAAAATATCAAGCATCACAGCATTTTAGTATGGTGAATAGAAGTAAAACAAGAAAATTAACTGCTGCATTCTATATCTTCCGATTGAAATAGCTTTAGATTATCTTACACAGTCTTATGACATTTATGACTTCATACAGTAAACGAAAAATTGCAAAACCTTTAATTACGTATTATAAATATGGAGATGTATTTCCTTTTTGATTATTTAGGGTCATAACATTATACGTAATTATTATAAATCATAAAGTTCTATCTCTCCTATAAATAGACGAATTGGAATTTTAAAGAAGAAAGTAGGTCGTTTCTTTTAAAATTTCATTGGCAGCAACCGTAGGACTCTGACATTTTCAAGAAATTTATAGGAACATTAGAAACTCGCCCTAGAAATCTTATATGTAGAAAAAAAAGTTGAAATAAAGAATAATCTATTATAAAGTACGAAATCGTGTAACATAATTGAAATTGCATGCTCACGCTTACAAAGTGTCGATTTATTAGTCTGGCATTTCGAAATGTGGAACATTTAAGTAGTCACTTCGTAGTGTGTAAATGCCATGTGTGTAAGTATGTATCTTCGACGTTAATTAAGAATGAATGGTATCATAAGGTACATTTTCGTGAGGTGATATTAAAAGATCGAAAGTGCTTAGATCACTTTCGTTATTATTAATTAAGCGATGTAACGAAATTCTAGTTTATTAAAGTAATGACATTATTAATTAATATACGCAATATCAAAATCATATTTATCTATTCCAGTTTACATACACAGTCTGTCGAAGAGAGAACCTAAATTTTTTAAAATAAAAACAAAAGCTTATTATTTTGGTGAAATTCATTTATTTTAGACAAAACAGTTGACTTCGGTTTCCATACATCGTTATGCACGGACAATCAACATGTCGAATGAATTGGTAAGTTAATCTGTAGAGATGTTCTTCGAAATTGCCGTCGACGCCTTTTTTAATGGCTTCGACGTCGGCGTAACGCTGCCCTTTCATCGGCAAATGTAGTTTGTAGAAGAGAGAGAAATCACGGGGGGCAAATTCGGTGAATTCGATGAATAGTTGACGATTAAAATGGCATTTGTAGTTAGAAAATCAGTGATAAGCGTCGAACAATGAGATGGTGCACTACCATTTTCACGGTATTGAGGGTGCACACTTCATAACACCAAGGTAATATACAGCATTGACTGTTTGACTAGTTGGTACAAATACTTTGTGCACTATCCCTTTCGAATCATTAAAAACAAGTCAAAATTGTTATCATTTTTGACTTCTCCAAGTGGCTCTTTTTCGGTCTTCCTTCGTTTGGATGTTTCCATTCAGACCTTTGATGTTTGGTCTCTGGATCATATTGAAAACACCACATCACAATGCCAGCTACAATGAAATATCTGAAGTTTTCGTCCTTTTTGGAGTATTTAATCAAGTCTGTACAATGTTGATTTCAGTTAGCTTGTGTGGTACAAATCTTCCAGAAATCTGAATGCTGTGTCAAAATGCCATGAATTGAACCTTTGGAAATATTTAATTCCATTCCCATGTATCGCGATGAGGATTTCGGCTCATTTCTGATAAATTCACGCACGAGTTTGATGTTACTTGCCGTAACCACATATTTTTTTTGCATCAGCATGTTCGTCGTCATTTATGTCCGCATGATCGTCTTTAAATCGCATCACCATACACTTGTTTCATCAAATTAATCGTTTCAGTCGATTTACCGGCTTTAAAACTCTTTGTTAAAAGTTCATTTTTCGACCAATGCCAAATATACACTGTTACTTTATGCGCAATTTCTCTACTTCTAATGATGCAAATGTCATGATATTTTGACGTAACATTGGTGAAAGATCTACCTTACCGCGTATATTGTTTTAATAGATAGCTCCACTAAGAATTACTATTTTAAAAAAGTTCGGTGTTCTCTGCGACAGACTGTGCACATCGAGGGAAAAAATGGCTATATTTATTTGGAAGATTTTTGTGGGAACATGAGGTAACTGTGGAAACACTCAATGTATGTATATACAGGTGTTCTTGGACTCCATGAAAATATCTGATTTTAATAAAATTTAATCCTATTAATATTGCTACATATGTACATACGTACTAGCCTAATACTGCACAAAAGTACAAATATGAAAGAACACGCAGTTGATTAGCTAAGATTCTCCTGTACTTAGGAATGAGATGACTATCAAAAAGCCATTAAAAGGATGTATAATAAGATGCAAAGGTTGTATTAATGCTAATGCAGATTATGGAGACTTGTATGCTATCTCAACAGTTGTTCTTCTTTATACACGTTTGTACTTGCATATGACATGATACTAACTATAGTTTTGTACATACGTATTACCTAACACAACTGCTGATTAAAAAGTTTTCTATATAAAATTTGCGCATAATTATTTCTTTAACTTAAGATAGTTATAATTTATACTTCCGTGCTTCGATGTATTTGAATTATTAAAAATACGTTTTCCCGCAATACTGAAATGACAGTCTTCTTGATTTTAATAATTATTTGCAACGTGTTCGCGACTTTAATATATGCGCATCGATTGAATAGAATAACAGTTAATTCACAAACAGACAACACAATGCAATTGACAAGAGAGCTTATTCAGATATGTCTGATATATATACATACCAAACAAAACAATTCTCTGACCGCCGTTTGATCTACGGTTGTATTTTAAAAAAGAAACTGTATTACATACAAGTGACGTGAATAAACAGTAACTGGAATTTACTTTAGTTCTTGATGATTATAATATTTACATTAACAGTCACCTATCAAAATCTTTATTAATTTTTAAATACAAATAGAATAATCCGAAATAATGCGCTTAGAAATGGAAACGGATGTTTGATTGATTTAACCTTTTTAGTCGTCAATTTGATGATACATCATAATACATCATGGTTTAGTACTTCAGTTAAATACAAAACTTTCAATTTTGATTGCACAGTACTTTCTAAATACGGTTTTCAACTAGGGAAAATGTGGAAATGTTTGAAGTTACAATTTAACGGAACATATAAGCTAATCTATTATTCTCTAATGTTATTTTTCTGAATAACCAAAGTGTCGAAAGCATCAGTCACGGCAAGTTACACTTTTGCACTGTACACTTCCACAAATTCTTAAATACTTGCAATTTATATAAAAAAGTGCATCACACTCAAAGTACACTATTTTACTGATGCGCTGGTCGGAAGTACTGAGGATTTGAAATGAAAGTACAGGCGCGACAATATCTAAGAAGGCTTCACTTTACGCTTTAAAGTCTCTAGATAATCTTCATATCCATATCGTTAAATTATAATTTAAAATTAATTTGATATACGACATTTAAAACAATTAAAATATAATTTACTTTAATTTATTGACATTTTGTTTTCTTTAATTTTAACTAGAGCTTTTAAATTTACTTTCGAATTTTATGATATACAAGGTTTTACATAAAGTGACCATGGGTTAAGATATCCCCTAAATGTTGTGTTATGAAATTAGTATTTTTAAATAGAATTATGAGCAGTGTTCAAGTAAGTCTGTAATAAATCTCATATCGATTTAAAGTTACAAAGTAGTGCCATTATATGAAGTTATTGATCTATACTCGCAAGGTTAATATATCCCCTTATGATTGATCGATTAAGGTTGCTTACATCCCTTTATGATGTATGATAGGAAGTTTTATGCGTTTATTTTGTGAAACTCAGGGAGATGAGTAAATAAATTTCAAATTACATTATTTTAATGAATGCTTAAACATTCTTAGGCATGTTAATGAAAATCGTATTAATTTAGTTATAACGCACAACTGATACTTCAACACGAATTAATAAATTTTATTCTGTAATTTAAATACAAATGAAATTTAATATTATTAACAGCCAATGCACCCCAAACGAGTATTTAACAAAGTATAAGAATAGTATAAAGTTAAGAATTGTTAAATCACCAATCGTGCTGATATGCTCGCTTACACTTCTCCCATTTTTAGGCGATAAACTCTCGGCGAAGACGGCACGCGAAGGGCGGGGAATGAGGCACCAATCAGCCCCTAATTAAATCCTCAAATTCCTTATATTCCTCCAAAGAGTCTATATCTTTCTTGTAAGAGGTTTTGTCAAAATCTTCAAAAAAATACAACTGGTTCTTCTATGAATTCGTCACTTGATGCAAATTTTATCTTCTAAAATCATTTTTATAATAAACGGGCACGTAAACACGCACGCTTGACAAATACCAGCAAGATACATATAAATGTCTAAATAGCATTTTTTTATTTCAAAATCGTTGTGTTATTTGTTTTGAAAATATCTGAATATCTGTTAGATGCTAGGCTTTGTTCTATTCTCAGAAATATAAGTTCCAAATTTAAAAAAGTCTTAGTAAATATATAATCATGAAAGCTGAAAGGAGTTTTCATTTATTTTCAATCCGCTTACCTCCTAGAGCAATTTATAGTAAACTGTATGATTATTAATTATTAGTTTGAAGAAAATAAATCTGGCAATTAACTGTAGCAGTTCTATAATTTTTTTTAAAATGCAGAATTATCAATACTGGATAACAACAAAGACTAGTTGCATGATCAAGTTGAAGACGATTTTATAAATCTGTCTCTAAATATTTTTCGTCCGGATTGTCCTTGACCTTTCCCTTTTCTTGTCCTGCTGTGGTTTTGGTTTGTATATTTTCCTCGCTGCGTTCTCGAATTTTCTTTTCGTGTCCGCATTACCTTGACCGTCTCTCGTTGCGTATTGAGTTGTTTTTGTTCTCAGTTTTTCCCTGAAGATTGCTTTGTTTTCCGTTTTTATCATCCATCATGTTAAAACATGAATGTTCACGTAATTTTTATAGAAGTACGTCACGGGTGAGAATACACTGCCATCTTGTGAACTAGATTATCGCACCTCGATTATCTTAAGCCCCGACTCTATATAACATTCAAATGTTTTCATTTTTACTTTCACTAAATTATAAATTTTATTAATTACTCTTGGAGCAGGTGTGTGTACATAATTCGCAGACAAACAAAAATATACCAACGCTTATTTCACGTAAATTAATTTCTGTTCATGTTTTATGGTAATATTTTCGACGAATGTGTAAATACAAATATGGAAACGAAGAGCTTATATATATATATATAGGTGTGGATGTGCGTATTTTAGGAGCTGTAGTTGGTGCATTTTAATGGTTTACTCCTGAAGACAGATTTACGAGAGGACAGAAATAAATATGTGCCGGGCAATATTTCAACGATGTTCTTAATTAATTGTTTATGGTGGTACGTCGTCGGGTGGGTAATATTTACGAGAATAATCAAATATGTAAACATTCGTTGAATTTGGATTATCCATTTCGTAATTTATTTAGGAATTATTTGAAATGGAAACGTTATAGAAGTCGTTGCTAACCAACAACCTCTTCATTTCCATTTTTAATTTGCATGCGTTATTTGTATTGTTTGTATGTTCATTTTTCTTTTAGAGAAGTCATTGAATGTATGCAATACGATTGTGTTATGTAAATAAATATACATTATATAACTTGCTAATCATTCAAAACAAAATTATCAAAATTTTTGTTCATTCCGATCATACAAACGCTTGATAAGAAAATAAACTGTTTTTAGTTTGCTCTGATACATGGATAGAGTGAACTACTCATCAATGATTAAGTTCTCATTTTTAGAGTACAAAACAACTGATTAAATCGAATCTTGTTGAAATTATTCGTGAGGACTAATTTCCAAACATAAAACGATTGATATTTGAGTTTAAATGTGATCAGAGCATTATATTTGATGACTAAAGCAGTGGACACCCAAAAAGCGCTTGTACTCCAGAAATTATTAAAAAAATACATGAAGTAGTATTAGAATGAAATCGAATACAATTACGAGCAATAGCAAAAGCTCTACACATATGTATGAGGGATTTCGATTTTGCATAATTAACTGACTATGAAATAACTGTCAAAATCTGCAATATGGGTACCCCATTTTTTAAATTGTGGACATCAAACGCGAACGAAACACGAACAAAACCCTTTTAGGCCCCATCAAGTTATGATATGATCCGAAAGAGTTTTGACACACTATAATAATGACTGATGAAACCTGGATATACTATTATACATCCAAAATGAAGCAACCTGAAGTGATGGCCTAAGGTTGACACGAATGCTTCGAAGAAGGCAATGCCAAAATGGCGATGGCTGCTAAAAGCTTTTGAGACTGCAGCAATACAAAGCAAAATGCCCAACTTACAAAAGAAATAGGTGCTTTTTCTTTACGATAATGCAGGTATTTGCAGTTCAACTGTTTCAATGGCAACAATTAATTTAATCAACTAAGGTTAATATAATCCCTTTCTATAATAATTTTCTTATTTTGTATACGTACTTCGATAACTAAGATGTCGTTATCAGCAGATAATTAATCAGTGTTGCACTGGGAATCTCGGCAAAATCCGCACACAGACAAAATTCGTTAAAGACTTACACCGTCGAAAGCTAAATACGCACGATAGATTCGTTTCACATAATCTACATTGAATTCTTGTCAAATACTTATCTTAAGGTACATGTTTGCGTATATGAACCTTTTCGTCAGTCGTACATTACTTTTCTATGAGGTGAAACACACACGATTTAGAGACTAAATCTCCGGCGGCGTTTAATATGACGTTTAAAAATTAATAAGCTACATTTCGAACTCCTTCCGTATCCAGCTTATTCACCAGATATAGACCCCGGACCCTTTCCCTCATCCCAAACTAGAAATTTAATACGCCGGTAAGAGGTTCAGTTCGAAAGAGGAGGTAATTAGTTTCCCATACTTGGAACGGTTTGGTAAAGCTTACTTTTTTTGAAGGAATGAAAAAACCTGCATATCGGTGGACCGAACCCAACGAGCTACAAAGACAATATGCTGAAGAATAAAATAATTTTTTTTCCAAAACGTTTGCGTTTCTTGTCTAGGCTCACTATTTATAGAAAGGCGAGCTGCTTTACGAAATGTGAGCGTTCTAGGAACTACGTATTTCTGTTGGCGAGGAATGAGATATGATCCTCTAAGAAATCTACATGCAAATACAATCCATGCCACTGAAATGCCAAATGTCTTTAGATGTTGGTGATCATACACATTATTAATATCCATTTTTTTGTTAGAATTATTGCAATAAAACTTGTATATAAAATTGAATATTTTTGTGTTGTCCATACTCTAGAAATGCAATATTTTATACTTTTCCAATAAAATCACATTATAACTTATGCAGACAAGATAATAATAATCGTAATAATAATAATCTTTAATGCCCAACAGATAACAATCCAGTTATAGGACATATTACTAAAATTAAGAATAAGTGCAGTTAATTTAAAACCCTTTGCACTCCGTTGTCGCCGTATTTGCGACATTAAAATGCTAATAATAAATCCACTGTCGCGGCTACGGCGACACGGTTGTTTCACTGACTCAGCACTTAGGTAAGCAAAATCGTCTGTTTGTCTTATAAGTGCTTTATTTGGTTTCTTATTGGGTGAAAATAAATCAATTGCTTATAAAAAGTGAAGAGCGATGATATCGTCCTGGAAAGATAAAAGGGTAGTTACGCTGTTAAGCACCAGTGATAGCGCTGGATTCATAACAAAAACAAGATTTGTTAGAGGAGGTGAACAACAAAATGTGGAAAAGCCAAAAATTATTGTTAACTACACGGCTTCAATGGGTGGTGTTGATCTAGCGGATCAATACGCATCATCACACTGTTTCCTAAGAAAATCTCTTAAGTGGTGGAGGAAAATGTTCTTTTGGGGAATGGAGATGTCTGCCATAAATGCATACATTTTATATAAGTGTGTGGAAAAAGCAAGAACGAAAAATCACTGTCTCATTTGCAATTCGTCAAGAGATTAGTCGATCAACTCGTAAGTGAGTTCCACGAAGATCGATCAAAGCCTTCCACTTCAACACATGGAACAAGACTGGACAAAAGACTGCACATAATGCGAAAAAGCCAGAAAAGAAATTGTATTGTGTGTTCTAATAGGCAGGAAGAAGGACAAAGACGCGAAACTTCAGAATATTATGATACTTGCCCCGGGAATGCATATGGGTGATTGTTTCCAAAGATATCACACTTTAAGAAATTTTAAGCCCTAAAATTTGTTTTTCTTTTATAATATTAGTTATTGTTCGTGTGTATGTAATCGCTGAGTGGACTGTATTTGTTTTCTTCGAGGTTCACATTGGTGTAAATGAATAAACTAATCTTACTTACGAGGTATATATTGAATATTTTAGGTTTCAATGGTAATAATAACACTTGCTACATTGACATTACATTATTCATTTTCGTTTACTGCGCGCATGCGCCTACTTCCTCCCTGGTGGTTAAAAATAAAAATAAAAATGCTGTAACAGTTATAATAGAAATAATTGTTTTGTTTTATTGCAACGACTCCATTTTTCTTTACATCACAGGTATGTACTTGTAATTAATATAGTGCTGGAGTTATTGGTATCCTCCATGAGTTACTAGGCTGGAGTGCAAAGGGTTAATACCAAAAAATTAAGAAACTAATTATCAAAAAATGTAAACACTTATAACAAGGTAAAGTCATTTAAAAATTAAAATGTATAATAAATATTGATTAAGAGTATCAGAAAGGGATCCAAGTATAACCCATTAGCATTTCTGCACATATGTACCAGTAGAGCCTTGTAAAAAACATTGGTTCTTGCTCTAGGTATTGAAAAAGTAGCCGACGATTTAGTATCAAACCTAGGTACAAGGAAATCAATTTGAGACAATAGCTCAGTAGAATCAATAAAACAAGATAAAATACAATTGTGTTAAAATACTTGTTTACAAATACACTAGAATCAAAAAACAATGTTAAGTCAGTCTTTCTTTTAATTTATTATCGTTTTCATGAAATATTCGTTAATTACCCATACCGCAGGCTTATAAATATTTACTTCTAAAAGTGTTTTCACCTAAAAGTGAATTATATGAAAAAATAACTTTATATAGTTAAAATAGCTTTCCGTTTTCATTAAATTATATTCCATTGAAACGATAAAGAAATCCTTAATTCACATTTTCAATTATCTAATTTGAATATGCAAATCTCCAACCATCGTTAACGGTAATGCGGCTAAAGATTATTACGACAGCGTCGAGCTAAAAAATTACTAGGGCGGGTGCCAGACAAGTTCTACTACACCAATTTGCCGGAGACCTAACAAGGGATTAAATTTTAAGAAATTTCCAGTAGTCGCTGTTAATTAGGATGTATTTTAACGAAGGGGGTGGTGGTCGATGTGGCAGCATGGAAATGGAACGAGCAGAATAAAGGCGACGACCAACAGTATAGCGCCATCGTTGCGGTGACATCATAATATGCACAAGAGAAAGGAGAAGACGGAGAAAGAGACGAAGACAATTACGGTTTTCGTGAGGAGGACGTCGTCGCCGTCGCCGTGGCACACCACGATAAATACGTCTACGTTCATTTGTCTCACGAAATTATCACGCCCTCGTCTGTATGACTAAATATGTCTCTTTTGGTGTCTCTTTGCGCGAATGTTCCGTCCCGTTAATCGGATTTAGGTTGCGTAGGCGCCTGCATTACGTCTTCTATATAGCCCATCCCTGTTAGCATGCTGATGTATTATTATTATTGTTATTTATGTGAATATCCCACAAAGTGACAGTTCTGTATAATTCCAGCTAATCTAAATTTATAGAGACTGAGATAAAATTGTTAATAAAAAAACTGAAAGGTTTAGAGCCGCCGTAAACGAATAAATAATCTGGTCGTATGCATAAAGTAATTCTGCACATAACTCGAATTGACTACCGTGATAATCCACATGTAATTACATTATCAAGCCTTTAACTACCTGAATGTATAAATATACTAAAAACTATGTAGCGATATGTATTGATTTTCATTTGATAACAATAGAATGGTTAAATTTAATGCCACCTCAATCCAACAGCAATTGGGAACATTGTCGTTATGAATGTATAAATATTTTTCAAATTATAAATTACACTTTTTCAAACACATAAAATCGTCCATGAATTAAATTTATTAAAAACGAGTATTGACGATATTAACAATTTATGCATAAATATTTTGATACTAAATGACAAAAGCGGTGAATTTTAATTGGCGAGATAGAATAGGATCCGATGTATTGGGTTGTTATAAAAGTCCGTTCATATTTTGGCGCGCTCACGTTAATACGTAGTCGAATGGAAATAATTGGATGTGTGGAATATGAGGGTAGTTTGACAAGTAGTGAGAATGGAAAAGAAAAATGAATTTTTTAAATACAAAATAATTTTTATTTTTTAATATATTCACCTAAAAGAGCAATACATTTACTCCAACGGTGCTCTAATGCCCTCATGCCATCTCTAAAATGCGATTCCGGAAGGCTTGCAAAATAGTCAATTACGAAGATGATTTCGTTAGACGAAAATTTCTTGCCACCTAGTGCCGTTTACAATTTTGGAAAAAGGCGGAAGTAGATTTTGGACATCGCAACTGTGCTGGTATACGAGTGAGCGTTGTCTTGATGAAACAGAATCTTTTTCTTTGCCATTCCTGGCCGTTTAGCAGGAATCTCAACATTTAATTTTTGTAGAAATTCTGCATAATATTATCCGTTTATTGTGGCACCTTTCTGAAGGTAATCAATGAGCAAAATGCCCTTTGAATCCCAAAAAATTGATGCCATCACCTTGTTTGCCGATAAAGTGGGTTTCGCTTTCCTTGGAGGTGCAGAAGCACGTTCTAACCATTGTTTCGACTGTTGTTTAGTTTCGGGTGTACTGTAGTGTACAAAAATCAACAGGATTCCGCTTATAAAGGTCCAAACACTCATTGGAAATGCGCAAACGAGTGAACTTTTGATCAATCGTAAGCAATCGCGGCACCCATCTTGCCGAAAGCTTGGAAAGGCCCAATTCTTTCGTTAAAATGTGGTGTACGCGTTCTGTTGAAATGTTTACCATGTCTGCTATCTCTCTCACTTTGAGTCGTCGATCTGCGTAGTAATATTATGGATTTTTATAATTCCTTAGAAGTCACGATTTTGGGTGCTCCAGAGCGCGCTTCATCAACACAGCTTGTTCTACCACGTTTAAATTCATTTACCCTTCTACTTATTGTGGCGGGTGATGGAGCAGATTCACCTAATGTTTCCCGTAACTCATCTTTTATTTAGGTAGCTTTCATACCCTTAATTACGAAGTATTTAATCACCGTACGATACTCTGCTTTTCCGTTTTAACAAAACGATGTGTTGCTTCTTTTTCAATCAGCTGTCAAAAGTAAACTAATTAACCGATTTATCTAAACATCGGAATGTAAACATACAAATAAGCAACCTAAATTACAGTGCATTTGTTTTACCAATTAGAGCGCCACCTATGTGTCATTCTAACTACTTATCAAACTATCCTCGTTTTCTGTCAGCCTAGTGGTAGCATAGAGTTGTGGCTACATTTTAGTGTAGTTTCTTTAATTTAGCGACACCACTTTGTGGCCTTGTGCGTGAAAATGGAGAAAGAAAACAAGGATTTTCACATTATGCTGTATTATATCCAAAACGGAAAAAAACGCGACTGAAGCAGTGCAAAAGATATGTGCCGTACAAGACTGGTATGCCCGGTTTAGCAATTTGAGCCTAAAGACCGAGGGTGCTCCTGACGGCCTGTAACAACCGACACAAACGTGATGTACTGATTATAGTGGATGAAAATCCACATACTACGCTACGTGAGATTGTGAACTTTGTCAGAATGTCGTGTGTAACAGTGCAAAGATATCTCCAGGCTAAAGGTTATGTCAATCGTGTTGATGTGTAGGTTCTGCATAATTTCAATGAAGGCCAACTGATGCAACGTATACTCATTTGCGATCAGCTCATTAAAAAAAACAAAGAAAAACCTTTTATTTTAAGAATATGATTTAGCGGAGGTGAAAAATGGATTTGTTAAAACAACGCTGTGCGCCACAGGTCTTGGTCTAAAAAGACAATGCTCCTCAGACAACGTCAAAGATTTTCCTCCACCAAAATAAAAGCAATGTTAAGACCGGCGGCGCTCCTGACAGCCTCTATTAACCGACAGGAACACAATAACGATTGTAGTGGACGAAAACCCACATTCTATGCCGCATAAGATTGCGGACTTCGTCAGAATGTCGTTTGTAATAGTACAAAGATATCTCCAGACTAAAGGGTATGTCTGTCGTGGTGATGTGTAGATCCTAGCGATAGGGTATGTCTGTCGTGGTGATGTGTAGATCCTAGCGATCAGATCAGTAATAGAGACAAGGAACAATCTATTCTTAAGGATATGATTAGTGGAGGTGAAAAATGGATTCATTACAACAACGCTGTGCGCCGCAGGCCTTGGATAAAAAGACAATGCTCCTCAGATAATGTCAAAGATTATCCTCCACACAAAAAAGGCAATATTGTGTATTTGATATGATTTCCTCATCTACTATGGGCTGCTACCGAATAATCAGACGATCAATTTAGTCAGGTATTGCGAACATGGCAATTTAAAGCAAGTTTTTGATAAAAAAAAACGGCCTGCGTTAGTTAATAGAAAATGAATATTTTTTCATGGGATATTGTGACCCTCTGTATAATCCAGTTATTACACCATCCAATTGTCATTTGTTTCGCTCTCTACAATATTCCCTCAATGAGAAAAATTTCGAATCTTTGGAAGACATCAAAATTTGCCTTAACAGATTTTTCGAGAGAAAAGACGAAACCTTTTGGAAAGATGACGCTATGAAATTGCCTGAACTTAATTGTTTGTTAGTTCTGTGTATACAACAACCTTCAACATAGAACACATCAAAGTATAGTAAAGAATAGTAAATTTACAGCAATTTTCAGGAATAAATTGTATTTAACATTATTATTAACGTGAAGCAAACCATAAAATCGTCAGTTTGGTCGTGAAGATAAGGGAATCAACAGAGCCATAATTGATTAAAATTAAAACTAATTTAATTAAGTTATATTGTCCAATTCCCTTATGCGTCAAATTATTATTAAACCGTAATTTTCAAAACGCAAACCCCGAGCACTCACGTGAGCTAATAGTAAATTGAACGTCCTAATCAACCTCTTGATGGTAATAGGAATTATATGTAAGGTATTTAGAAATTCGGGGATGGGTGCGGTAAACGAGAACACAGCCGATGTTTTCGTGATAGAAACGATCAAGTCAAATTCATTAATGTCAGCTTGTGCGGGGCACGACGACATGCACGAGTACAAAAATGAACAACAGGAAGTGAAACATTGAGAGTGCATCAGAGACGCACATAATTCAATTTTCGACTGTCCACTGTTCGTGAATTAAGACAAATGATTACTAAAAATATGTTCGGGTTTAAGTACACAACGGTGGTTAGAGTTTCCTTGTTCATTGTGAGAATCTGTCACTATCATTTACGCTCCAAATGTTAATTAATCAAAGTCATGAAAATTACAGTTACTAATTGTTGAAAATCAGTAATTTCCTACACAAGTAACTTAGATGCTTCTTGCTTTTATATTTTCATTAAATATCAAAAAATAAAATCGCATGTCTTTATGAAAAACACTTATAGATTCTGCACTATGATCCAGATAGAGGATAGATCTACTTCAGGGATTTATGACGTGTGGGCTAAATCTTTAAAGAAGATCTATGGAGGTTTCATCTTCGCGTGGGCACTCCGAACGATTTTTTAGATTTATAGATAATAGTTGATAATATTAACAATAATTCATGAAGAACTTGGCATAAATGATTTGGAATGACATATAAAAAAAATGTCACACTTAAAAAGTTAATTTTTTTTAACGATAGACAAGCGATAATGCAATAAACGCATTTAGGCATTTTTCTCTTCTTTCCTCTTTTCTTTTGTCTTTTATCTTAGTTTAAGACTAGAATACAATCTTTTAAAAAATATTATATATGAAACGAATATACAGTGTGCGTTTTGGCTTTCAACAGTACGGATCGTGGGCGGAATTTGTTTCGTACGGGTATTTTGTCGTAGTTTTCCAGGTGCGACACTGTTTAATTATCTGCTGGTGATGACAACTTAGCTGTCGAAATACGTACACAGAATACGAAAATGATTGTGTAAAGGGGTTATATATCAACCTTCAGTTATTAAGTTAAAAAAACCGCTTTTTCACATACTTTGAACATCTTCAAGGTCACTAGCAGGACATGCGATCGAAATAGAGAATGTATATATAGAAAATGTCAATATTCATTAAGAATTTATTAATTTGAAAGTGATGAAGACAGCACCGACTGTTTTCTTAAGTGTGATATTTTTCGTATACCATTTCTAATAGTTTATGTCAGGTACTTCATAAATACTGGATTATTGTTGACATTTCCAATTATTACGTACAAATGCAGTTATTATAAATTGGTAATTATAGATGCCGTCTTAGTTAGAATTGTATTATCAGATTTGATCACATGTGGTAAACATAAAAGAATTTATATTTTTGTTTACAAAAATAAGATTAAAAATAAGAAGTATTTGTTCATAGTTTGCTTGTATTTATCTGTCTGATTACAATAGCGCATTATATGTATATGTCAGAATAACATGAAAAACCTCGCCTTTCATATGTATCTATGGCCCAGGGTATCTGAATCTCATTTACATTTAGCTTATCGCACTTTGAAAATAGGGGATGCCAAAGTCCAATTAAAATTTATTGAAACGTAATATACATATGTTTGATATTGATTATTTGTTTCTTTGCGATACGCTTTATAAAATCAAGCATTGTGCTTGAAGATTTTAAAAAAAATATTTATTTTGCAAGATCATGTCTGAAAGTTGAATGCAAACTTTCGAGTACATGTTGAAAAGCAGCCTCCTCTTAGATAATTTTTGATATCGATTTTTTTTTTGCTACGACGAAATTAAGGATCTACGTGTTTCCTCTTTCAGGAATAATTTATGCATAACACACTTTGAATAGATTGTTGTTGTATTTGTTGAATGTTTATTAGTTGAATAGTAAAGCTAGGAAAAACCTTATGATATTTTCGATTAAAGGAATGGAAATTAGAGTATACCATTAAAATATGGCTCAATAAATAAGACTGTTGTTCGAAAAGAAGTAACTTCCGTTTGGCTATAAAAATAAAACCAGCATAGGCAAATATTTCATTATATTTATTATATATATTATATTCCGCATAATCACCATTTGCAAACACACGCGAGTTATAACGTTTAACCAACTTTGAAACTTCTTCTTCATAAAACTCTAACTCTTGGGAACAACGCATCCAACCTGTTGCAGCTTTTTGAATATCTTTATCGTCAGCGAAGTACTAGGATCCAAGTTACTTCCTCAAATGAATGAACTGGTCGAAGCCAAGTTTGGACTGTGCGAAAAATAGTAAAAAATGTATCATTGAAACTGGCTCAACACGTCTTATATTTACCGAGCAAAGCACTGTGAGGTTGTGCGTTTAAATGCAAAATCACGACACTTGATATCAAAAAATCACGACATTTGCTTGGGATAGCACTTCGTAGTTTTTCAAAGTCTCACAGTACTCTAACAATCGTACCACGTCCCATAAATTCAACAAGCAAGATGCCCTCAGCACCCCCAACAAATCGTGAACATGACCTTCCTCGTTGACGAAGTTTAACGGTCTTTCTTTAGATTGTTTGAAGAAGCGATACGACGCCATTGACTGCTGTTTTATCTCAACATTCACGAATGCCACCAAAATCTCATCACCAGTCACACTCTTATTCAGAAAATTTTCTACTGCATAGCGGGAAGAGTAGTGAATTACTACACGCGCCGATGTAGGAATGGCGGTATTCCCTCTCCTATTACTCGAACTACGTAACGAAGGTTACTTTTCGAGCAGCATTCGCAATAAGTTTCACAAAGATCTGTCACTCTTAAAGATGTGTTTATTTGATGTACTCATTGTAAAGGGTTTTCCAATAGGGACTTGACAACTTTTAATTCAATTTGTGAACGCACCCTTTCACTAATCATCGAACTGTCACTGTCAATTTGTTCAGTAAACTTAACATTTTCATCATGGTAAAGTACACGAACGAACAACGTCTGCAGATTATAAAAATTTACTACAGAAATTCGGAGTCGGTGACCGCTACTTTAAGAGCGTTAACTCCGATTTTCGGTCGTAATTCTCGCCCTAGTAGACAGGCAGTAACAAGTTTAGTGCAAAAGTTTGAGTCTACATATTCGTTGTGTGATGTTGTCGTGCCAGTGAGACAACGGGTTGGTCGAAGTGTCGAAAATATCACTGCCGTTGAAACGTCCGTAGCAAATGATCCAAATCAGTCAATTCCACGGCGTTCTCAAGAGTTGGGCATCGCCCAGACCACTTTATGGCGAATTTTGCGTAAGGATCTTGGTTTACACCCATACAAGATCAAGCTGACTCAAGAATTGAAGCCGATGGACCATTTGAAGCGACGTACGTTCTCCGATTCGGCTCTGACAAAGATGCGCCAAGATGATCAATTTCATCGCAAAATCATTTTCAGTGACGAAGCTCATTTTTGGCTCAATGGGTTCGTCAATAAGCAAATATGCGTTATTGGTCGGGCGAAAAATCCACATGTGCTTCATGAAACACCACTTTATCCACAAAAAATAACTGTTTGGTGCGATTTGCATGCCGGCGGCGTCATAGGGCCATATTTTTTCGTCGACGATAATGATCGTCACGTAACTGTGAATGGTAATCGTTATCGCGCCATGATTACCGATTACTTTTGGCCCGAATTGGAGGATATGGACTTGGACAACATGTGGTTTCAGCAGGACGGTTCCACAAGCCACACAGCACACGTTACAATCGATTTATTGAAGAGTAAGTTTGATGAGCGTGTTATCTCAAGAAATGGACCAGTCGATTGGCCGCCTCGTTCGTGCGATTTAACGCCTTTAGACTTTTTTCTTTGGAGCTACGTCAAGTCATTGCCAACAACCGACAACGTTGGAAGAGCTCAGAGCCAACATTGAACGCGAAATAGCAGCCGTTTCGGCCGAATTGTGTGGCCGAGTCATCGAAAATTGGGTCCAACGAATCGACCGCTGCAAACGTGCCCGCGGTGGCCATATGAACGAAGTCGAGTTCCATTCATAAATGTTTTGATTGTACTTCAACCCGATAATAAAGTTTTTGAAATATCTCAAATGGTCTGCATTTTATTTTGAAAAAAAGTTGTCAAGTCCTTATTGGAAAACCCTTTAGGTACATTTAGCAGCTGTTGCGATAGTATTTTATTACCGTACCTTGCTAGCATTAATGTGCAAAATATTCAAACAACTATTTTATATTTAAGATGAGAAAACAAGAACACTTTCTTTTTTGTTGCCTTTTTCACCATAATAAACTACTCGTAAGACTCCTTTTTTTGTATGCGCTGCTTTTTGCACTAGCTTCTTGTATTATGTATATTTGAAAAATTGTTTTTTTGGTATTCCAAATGTCCTAGGTATCTGTTAATTATTATTATTAGATTATTATCTACAAAAGTTTTATTGATTTACTTTCAAATAGTAAACTAATAACGAGTTATCTTGCCTTATGGGGTTTGATAACCCTTCCTTTTTTTTATTAATCTTGATTCAAATCTGTTTGACATTATTTGATTTAGTATATATTTCGGCAATATTATATATTTACTATATTGGAATTAGAGAATCTAATGTTGCATTTTTTTTCCTAAAATCACCAGTTGAAATAAGCAGGTAATTTTCTAAATAAAATTTCATTGTATTAGTTCTAAATTTTTATTAAAGTCTTTCACATTTTCACCATTTAAAATCGCATTCCATCAACACATTACTCTTTTATTGCATTTTACTAAATCAACAATTAAAATTACACGTTATCAGACCGCAAGGCAATTTCCCAATTAACATTAACGCTCTAGCCTAATTCCAACACAATTACCTCAATAAATACAAACATATGTTTCTGAATCGACAAATGCCCAATCGCACATGCCCAAAGGCTAACAAACGCATGTTCCAAAATGCAGACACCGATGTAAATATATGCCTATAACACTCGTAAATATAATACATACATGTATAATCAACCAGATAACATATATGCATGGAAGCTTGAATATATGCAAAACTAAAAGTATACGAGGATTGATCGGCGAATCTTTAGAAAGGAGAAAGAAGAAAAACCTCTTGAAGGAAAAATCGTGTATATTTTTCGATATAATTCTTTTCAGCTATGTACATTTGGTCCAACGTTTTGCAGCACCATTCAACCCTTATAAATAAGAGTTATTTAAACCTATACAAAAAGTAGCACTTTCAAGATAAGAGATTACGTAAGTAGCGCCATCTTCTGGTTCGTTCTGGAAACATTCCAATCCATCCTCGTACATATATACAGACCTCAAATGATTAAATTAAATGTTTCGTGTGGAAGGCCTTTTATCATTTTAAGAAGAATTGAGAAGTCGAATAATTGATAGCTGTAATATAATATGAAACAGCTCTGGTGTTTTTAAAAGAGTTCGGCATTCAATGAAGAGAAGATTAAATGTATGCATCCTTGGTGGTAGTTATTCCCAATAGTTTTCGCAGATTAAGGACTTTTACATGTAATAATAAGCAATCAAATTTTGTTTTTCTTTTTTAAAACCTCTATCGCCTTGTATTTTCGAAACAATGCGTATTTACGAAAATCATCACAGGACAAAAAATCATAAAATAGCCCGCGGAATAACTCCTTAAATTTTTACCGCATGTTTAACAAACATCCTGTATAACTTAAGGTTCTTATCTTATTCTAAACAGTTACAGAATTCACCAAACCCTTTCGCAGAGAATCAAATAGTAATTGAGGATTGACAAACTACATTTTCTTAATTATTATTAATAGGTTATCTAGATAATAGTTCTAAGTACTTCATTTAATTCTTAACACTATGTTTACTTTGAAAGAAAAAGTTATTTTTCAATTCTACGACATTAAAACACTCATTTAACGCCTGTTACACGAGAAAGTCTTCGGAATTAGAATTGTTTAAACCGAGGTAGGTGTCAGCATCATTATTCAACTGAAAGATATGATCTAAAGATAATCCTTACAAACAAAAGAGAAACTATTATTCACAAGGGACTTTACACCAACAGCAACACTTTGGTCGCAGAGATTTCATATTTTATCACCGGTTTTATTCGTCCCAGGGGTAACCACCACCATCTATTTGTTATGAGGGTGGTATTGTTTACATGTTTCCTAGAACTGGCGATACTTTAGAATCTTTTCTCTGTGCGGTGTGGGTTCACATTTTATATTCACCAACCAACATTCCGTTTAGCAAGAGGAAAGCTTCCCATTTTCTTTCACCGTACATTTATACATGCATATATCGGACGGACGTATATTAATACGGGTGTTTCTGTTTTTTGTGTCACATAAATTCGGCGCTGGAATGTAGGAGGTGGAAAGGAAAAGAGAATGTGTCGTTCTCTCCGAAGCCGTAGGCACTTTGCTTAATCGATCATCTATACAATGTTGGAAATGTTGTTCCGGTTCCTGTGTCAAAATCGCGCTCCGAGAATATATTAACATGTTTTATGTGATATTTTGCGCCATTTGAGATCTATAGGCTTTTATACGTGAAAGTTTGTTGGCGTTGAAAAAAATTTTTTGTGCGGCATAAATTTTACATGAGATATACTATATGTCGTGCGTATTTTGCCGAGCTTGTAAGCAATGTCACATGAAAAATTGGATTGAAATGATACGTTTGGCATATTGAAGTCTTTATTCGAAGTATTTCTATATTGAAGTTATATATGTAGCGGTTTCAATATGTTACGTCAAATTTTCTCCATCGTTCGGCAAATTTTAATATCTTGCGAAACCGATAAGGAGAAGTGGAATTTTTAAAGAAATTATATAGACACGAACTCTCTGAAATTTATAGTTCAATCATTTATAAAGAAAAGATATCTTAAATAAAAAATTAAAAAAGCAAATATAATAAATTTTGGTACTTCCATATTATTACTTAAATAAACAGCATATTTCTAAATTAAAACTCTTTGCCTATCTAACTTGACATACTGAAAGAAAGCTGAAGGGAAATAAAGGGGTACTTGTAACCAATGACTTGAATAATACCATTTATTTTATGATTTCAAAGGTAATTTTGATGGAACCTGTGATTGATTAACTTAACCGCTTAAGGTTGATATACATATAACCCTTTTCCACATTAATTTTCGTATTTTGTGTACGTATTTCGATAATTAAGTTGTCATCATCAGCATTCTGATGATGAAAGGGATTATATATCAACTTTAAGTGATTATGATTTCAAAACTTAAAAAAGTAAGCAACAGATTTTGATTAATTTGTTATGGAATGCCCAACTTGTCGAATGTATTTTCTATCGTCATCGGGGTGAAAATATTTAAATTATACTTGTATTAGACATCAATAGATGATGACACGTTTTATCGGATTAAATATGGAATTATAGTTCCTGGCAATTGATTCGGAGTCAGCCTTGCGTATCAAGAAATTTTAAATTTTCGATCGTACACGGATTTAGTTGTTCAGAGGATCTATTCCTAGGTAAGCCAATTATTATATAATTAGAAAAATCCCTTAATGTGTGCATCTATATAAATATCGTTCATTTACATCTGCTATAATATTTGATAACAACTGGTGAATAATTTTTTCTTTTAAGAGCAGTTTCATAGTTTCGAATGTAATTGATGATTTTCTAGCAGTTACGTTAGTAGTACGTCTTTCATTTATTTCAATAACATCTCCAATGCCGTTAAAAATGTTTTCCAGGTCCTTTTCCTAACTAGATAATGATCGCAGACTGTTATGCTATCAAAATTTCTAGCAGAGTCATTACATGAAACATGCTTCTAGTATAACTAAGCAATTGCTTGTTAAAGGAAAGAAATCGTTAACAATTTTAACATCTATTAACAAGTATTTGCCATTAAGGTATAAGCATAGATAATGAAATATATGATAGCACTAGGAATAATATTCAATTTTATTTGGAATTTGTACATGATCGTGTTAAGAAGTGTATTAAAATATTTTAGTAATATATTATTAATTTTATTATTAATTTCATTTGTTTGTATTAATAATAAAGTAAATAGTTAATTAATTGTATTAATTTTTATAATAAATTTCATTTTTACATGTCACATTCTCTTTGAAAGAGATGATCTTTAGCGAAGAATCCCGACTTGTACACTGCCGGAATAAATTGTCACAGACCAGACAAGAAGCTTAGGTATACCAAAAATTAAGAAAGTACGCTTGCAATGGGCGAAGACGCATAGAAATTTTACAGTTGAAGATTAAGAAAAGATAAATGAATACAAATTTTGTCATCAATGAATCATTCCTTGAAAGTATTAGTTTTGATAATAAATTTCATTTTTACAAGTCACATTCTCTTTGAAAGAGATGATCTTCAGCGAAGACTTTCGACTTAAAATAATGATGAAGAGTGTTAATTTCATTTGATGAAGACGCCAAAAACGTTATAGTGATGAAGCTGTACAAAAAGAAATTAAACACCCATTATCAGTCATGATCTGATCATACATAACCGCGAATGGCACTGGACCTATATACTTTGTGCAGAACACCATGAATCAAGTACAATATATATGTATGTACTCATTCCTGAAGCCAACAATGGCAGTCCTAAAAGATAATTTCGTAAAGCGAAGACGCCAAGAGCATTATAGTGATGAAGCTGTACAGAAAGAAATTAAATATCTATCACCAGCATCATGCATAACCACAAATGGCACTGGACCTCTGTACTTAGTGGAGAGCACCATGAGCGAAGTACAATATAAAAATGTTAAAACTGCATTTTACTTTTCTCAGACTCACTAAATGAAGAAAAATGACCACATGCCTTTATGCAGGATGGAGCACCTTTACATCGACACTAAATCTGTTTTAAGAGCATAACATACCTTGACCTGGAAGTTCACTAGATCTAAACGCGATCGAAAATATATGTAGCATGTTGAAAAAGTTTACGTACCCATCCCAAAACCAACAGTATCAGTTCTAAGAGATTATTTCGTAAAACGAAGACGCCAAGAATGTTACAATGATGAATCTGTGCAGAAAAAAACGAAACACCCATCATCAGTCATAATCTGATCATGCATAACCGCCAATGGCACCATATCTCTGTGCTTTGTGAAGAGCAACATGAACCAAATACAATATAAAAATGTTGAAACTGTATTTTGCACCTAAACTCACTAAATAAAGAAAAAGGCCCACACACCTTTATTCAGAATGGAGCACTGTTACATAACATAATATACCCCCTTTGCCCTGACATGGAAGCTCGCCCTATCTAAATACGACCGAAAAAGTATGTATGTACTAATCCCCAAACCCAACAATAGCAGTTCTAAAGCCTAATATTCACTGACTTTGACAAGATAACGCTAAACTGCAAGAAGTGGTAAAAACTTGATTTTTCCAGTATACCAGATAGAATTGCTATAGTAATTAATTAATAAAATATGAATATAATATCGTCTATAAAGCATACATAAATAGACATTTCGTTTCAGTGATATTCGTCTGTTTTCGGTTTATTTCTGATAAATTCGAAAAAATACTATTATCAAATTGCTAGGTGCGGTAGCCAGGAGTACATATTGCTTCTTAGTTGTTCGCGAAACTAATTAACATTTATCTTTGTTATCTTAATAGCCAATGCCAAACTTTAAGCAATAAAAGTTTTTAATGTAAATATATCTTTATAAGTGGTTTGCAAAAGTATTGATCGATGATCAGTTTGATTATTGTATATTTCGAGTTAAAAAAAATTAAACAATTAATTTTCATCCAATAAACAAACGTTCGTTCGCCAGCTATTTAGTGAGATTAATGCACCAATACACTCCAGGTGAAACATCCCGTTCGTTGTAGGTTCATAATCAATTTGAATGATGTCATGGCATTGTGCACGGTACATAAACGAAAACCATAAAGTGTGTAATCAAAGTGTATCAGCGACCAGTTGAATACACAAACACATAGTAAGCCATAATTCCATCGGAAACACCTATCATTATAGTAAGCCATGCAATTATACCATGTACATTTACCCCGAAAACAAATGCCATCCATATACCATCGGCTGCAACGGTCAGCTATTTTCCGATGAATTGAACAATTTGTGACAAAGGGATCGGAGGACAATTCCGCCGACTGGTCTGACACCGAATTACTCCTGTTTACCGGTTTTATTTCGACAAAATCCGATGAGTTTGAAAAATAGAATCTCCGACGTACACCTGGTCAGCAACAAATAACATGCATTTTACAAGAAATATGGATTTTATATTTGTGTCTAGTCTTTAATTTTTATAGAAAGATAGTTTTAATATCTTCTTTAACAATAGATTAACAATAATAATAAAAACATGTTCATTATTAAATTGCAAAAACGATAATGTGGAAAAATATACAAAAATGCAGTTAAAAGGAAGTTTGAATGCGAAAAGAATACAAACTAACTAATAAAGCAGATCTTTTGCTTCTGAAAACAAAACTGAATAGTAAAAAGAGAACGAATAATCACATTTATCTGTCATAAACTGCTGTCCAGACATGGTCTTTCTTCATATAATGAAACCTTGTTTTTGAAACCATTTCACAAATTTGCTTTTACGTTACCTAAACTAATAATTCATGCTAAATTAGTATAAAATTAATTTGAAAAAATAATTGTCCCAATCATTACAAAAACTTATGAACTATTAAAAGTTTTTCCAGTAACAACGTACTCTATCAGGTTGTTCAGTAAGTTTTGTCGTTCGATAAGAGATGGCGCTGGTAGGTTCGTCGTTTTATTTTTCTAAATATTCTATAACTTTTTATGGACACGTGTGAAGCTTTCTCATTTTATATTTTCTCATTCGTATACTTACAGGTATTCAAATTTGACGTGTCACAGTATTTTCTTACAATGGAAAAAAATAATATCGTGCAGTGACAAAAGCTTTATTTTTCGAAGATGTAGCACCAATACAAATTTATGAGCAATTGTTAAAAGTGTGTGACTATTCACCTGTTATTATAACAGTAGAAAGATGGTTGCTGAATTTAAACATAGTCGTACAAGTCTTGACACAAGTCTGTACACGTGAAAGACGTCCAAAAGTGCATCAATACCAGAAATCGTAGGAAAGATGCAAGATATGGCTTTGGAAGATCGTCGATTAAGCAAGAGATTTGGTAGAAGCCCTAGGCATTTAATTAGGTATTGTGAGAAATATTTCGACTGAAGTTTTGTGTTTCAGAAAGCTGTGTGCCAAATTGGGGCCGCATTCGTTAACAATGGAACAAAACACATTCGAATGCGACTTCCTCAGCAACATTTGAAGTATTTTAGAAAGAACAAAAACGATTTTGTGCTTCGTTTCATCTCTATAGATGAGACTTGGGTCTATTACTATGACCCTCAATCAAAACAAGAGGCAGAAATCGGCCGAGAATATGCATCAGTTTTTTGGGATGTAGGAACTTTGTTCGCGAATTTCCGCAAAACTGGTCAAAAAATAAATATGGATTATTATTGTATTCTTTTTAACCAGCTGGACGTAAAAATTCGTGAGAAAAGATCTAGTTTTCAGAAGAAAAAAGGCATTTTTCATCGAAACAATGCATCCTTTCACACAACTCAAAAAGCCATGGCAAAAATCAGTGAATTGAAGAACAAATTGTTGCAACATCCACCCTTTTTGGCTAAATCTAGCTATCTCTGACTTCTAACTGTTGTCATATCTAAATAAATGCATGTGTGGAAAACACCTTTCATCGAACATAGAGGTAATAGTAGCCGTGGAAGCGTATCTCGACAGTCTTCCGGATCCTCACTTCGGGGATGGAATCCATAAACTAGAAGATCACTGAAACAAATGTATTGTAGTTTAGGGAGATTATATTGAACAATAAAACGTATTTCAAACCATAAGATCGTGTTTTTCTTATCGAACGACAAAATTTATTTGAAGAACTTGGAATATATTCATTTAATTATGAGTTTTAATTTAAGGTGTAATTAGGAATTTAAAAACATTAATTAGTAAGAACTTGATTCAAAATGTATTAGTATCGGGTAGATTTCAATAGTGCGAAATCTCTATCTGTGATTCAAGTATAAGTTATTTGTTAGGTTTTGATGTATAATTTTTCTTTTTCTCGTCTTTAGTGATACGAGACAAAAAATCATTTCTACAGTATATAAGGAAAGCCAAAAATATATTTAAAAAGCTGAATTGGTTTCCCGTATTTACAAGTTAACGCCATAAAGGTGGAAATAAATCAACAATGAGACTTATTTGTCATTCTTAAGCGGACACTATAGGTCTTTAAAGTTGCCTCCTTAAACTCCAGGTGTTGATACACAATGTGTTTGAAACATTCCTACGAATACCAATTATCCTTCTCTTTCTCTTTTTTTTTGTCATTCAGAGTAATTCAACCATTTCGTATATTCAGCTCCGGCGGTCGGTGCTTTTAAGAAAACTTATCCATAAATCTCGTTCCGACTTCCTGCCGATGACAAATTTAATCTATTTAGTCACCGCATTCGATTTCAGACGTCAACCGATGGTAAGAAGAAAACTTTTACAACGCCAATGCACGGCTACTGAAAAGAACTCAAAAACTTTATTGAAAACTCTTCTCGACCAGAAAGCAATATCGAGGGTTAGGTACGGAGAATTAAAATGTAAAAGTTCGATCGCTCGCCTTATATCCACCATTCCGAATAAGTAAATGATTGCGCTTTAATAAAATTGTTGCTTTCGAAGCGATATCGTATTATAAAACGTTCATAGCTAGTGGAGCCTTGCCCGAATAAAACAAAAATGCATCTTTTATCACTACATTATATGCAATATTGGAGTGTATTGGGATTTTGTAATTCGCTTGTATATCGACATCCGAGGAGGAATTCGCAAAAGCAGACTAAAATATGCAAGAGGCAACCATCCCTTTCATATCGTACATAGTGAGTACTGTTACCGATGATACATAAATGCATATAAGCCTATAGATAGCACAAGAATGAAGATTTTTTTTAAAAAAGAAAAACATCGAGGGAAGTTACAAATTCATTTATTGGCGGTTTACAAATTGCCGTGGGCGCAACGTCTTTGTTTGCATGTTGATAGCAGTGCTATCCGACGGGCATTTAAGAAGATTAAGCGCATACACATCTTTCGTTCGACCAGATTTCTGTTTGATCCGTAAGATGGGATTACAGTGCGATTCACTGTTTTTTGTTATGTCATTTTGATTGAATATCGATCTGGCTGCTACGTTTGTCGACAATCAGATCGACTGATGAGAGTTGGAATTACACAATCAGTACTTTGTCGACAATGGTTGATCGATTCAAAGCATAGTTCAAGAATAGATTATATAACTCAGACTACTGTTAATTCACTATAAAGATAAAGTTAATATATCAAGCCATCTGCCATCGTCAATATCTAAAGTCAATAAGGGACAATTTGCGGCTTTTTTATTCACTAAGGAAGGAATTAAATTTATCGTCAAGAGGTGCGCGGAAGAACAATGACTGCAGTAACTTTAAAATAACAGTGTGTCATCGAATTCGCCATTACTTTCTCAATGTTGTTTGTTATATATTGTCATAAACGTGTTTACAATTTACTAAGAGTTCTTAGACATGGTATTACGTGTTAAGATAATTGTGTATTTCAATTCAAGTTTTTTTACGAAAATATGAATTAATTTTTTTATTTTGGAAATGCCAGGTTGTGTAGCCATTAATTGTTCCAATTCTGGAGTGGAGGGTTTCTTATTGACGTGCTTTTCCACTAATTCTTGCAGAAAAAATGAGTGAATTATTCGAATAGTGACAAATAGATTACAACAAAGTATTCATATATTTGTGAGGTACATACTTGTAGAAAGATAATACATTTTTTGTCATTTCATAAGGTCAATTTGAATCATAAATGGGAGAAAGTAAGGCTCGATGGTTCACGTTAATTAATAAAAAAATGATGTGCCAACATTATCTTTCTTTGCCAAGCTTATAAGAGATATAAAGTTCCTAAAGACTATATTGAACATGAAATGAAGAATCAGGTGTAGAAGTAACTGTGAAAAGAAATAAGAAAGATATTGATATTACTTCTTCTTTAAATATTATAAATTTAGAAATAAGTATCCAAGAATCTGAAAATCATAAAAACATTATAATGTACAAGTAATTCAAATAGAGAGGATACTATTTTGTTTGCTGTTATGGTGGAAGGAAATGAAAAGTCTAACGCATTTGGAGGAAAGAAAAATGGTATAATGTATAGTGCAAAAGAATATGTCTAAAATTAAAGAAATATAAAAAACTTTTTAGATTTACAAATTTTTACAAATTTTCTGAATTTACCAAAAATACAAGGTACAAGAAATTGCTTAGTTTTTGCAAAGAAAGTACATTCTTAAAATTCGTCAATATGGAATGCATATTTACAAAATATTACGAAAATGTTGCTCTTGGAAATATTAATCTTAAAAAATTTTATTTAAAAAAGGTGCCTGGGTTAAACATACTTTCTAGTTTGTTAAATTGCTATAATTTAAACAATAAAATACCTAGTTGATTTATAACGTTTAGATTAAAAATATCTTCCCGAAGAAAGTTATAAATTATCAAGAAAATATGTTGGTAAAAGCATTTTCTGTTAATAAATTTAAAATAAGAAGCAATTTCTTATACTTATATCCTTCTTTCACTATTTCTATACCAAGTGTCCTATAATACGACTGAGCTTTAGAATGTGTTCCTGAAGCAATTTCAAGTAGAAATGTCTAATGAACATATGCCCAAAACTCTATCGTAACTGAGCTACAAGCATTTGAAGTTTTAGATGATCCTACCAATGCAGGTATTATATACCGCTCCAAAAAAGAACCTCAATGAAAATCATTTAGAAAGAAGTCGCTTTGTTGAATTAGGTGCACAAAATATCCATAGCCTAGCTCTTAGAATTGAAGAAGTAGCTTTGGTAAAAGTCTCAGAATTAACACGAATAGTTTCTACGGTATCCATAATTCTAGCAACAAGTTGTTCCCTGTGTTCAAGTTGTTCTGCATAAACCAGCCTTTCCCATGAAAAATAATTTAAGTCTGATGACCTTAGAGGCCATGCAACTACTGAACCTCTTCCAACTCATCATTCCGTAAAATTTTGATTAAGAAAATCTGTTACTTGTCTACCAAATGTCGAGGTGCGCATTCACGTTTGTCGGCTAACATTAAGATGAACATCGTCCAGTAGTGTTGTAAGGTTTCCAAGAAACGTAAACAAAAATTACCATGAGATGTTTTTCAAATATAAACGAACCAACGACATGGTCGTCAATAAAACCGCATCAAATATTCACCGAATGTCTGTCTTGAAAATGGATACGTAGTGACGGCATTAGTAGGGTTATCTAAAGCTTGAAACGCTTGCAGCACAGTTACGATAAAGTTTTGGGCATACATTCATTAGATATTTTGAACTTGAAATTACTTCAGTAACACGTCCTTAAACTGTGGCAATCATGTCATGGGACAGCCGATGTATGCACATTTAAACTTTGTAAGCTAATGGCGAGGCAAGATGTATAGCCACACCGTCTCTATAAAGTCAATGTACTATGACTAAATCCTGCAATGTAAATTCGTTGATTTTAGATCGTAAACCTTTTTGTGGTAGCAATTATACATAGTTAATAAAATAAAATTATTTATTAGTTCGTTTTTATTTATTTCCTGTCAAGTCTTTAACAATAATCCAATAACAATATTAATGTTTTCTAATAACGTCAACGCCAGTATTGATTTTTGCAAGCAATAGGGTCTTATATATCGAATCCAATTACAGCATCGAATTAACATTAACTACCACGGATGATGGTGGCAATTTACGACTTTTGTGCCACAAAAAAAGCGCACCCCATTTCCAATATGATCCTCGTGTTTTACTCTGGCATCGCCGTCACGACCGGGCCATGTGTTGTGCAACATCGGAACGAAATCGCATTTTCCACTTTGTCCCCCCCTTCATCCTCGCGCTACGGTTTTCCCGTCCGATTCTTTTCACGTACACACGTTATTATTGTCTTGAATCATTCCCGCTCCGTTCGAGGGAGAGACAAAATTTAATCTCGAAGTAAATCCCGGGTGCATCTTTTATGTTCGCGTGCGGACGCCTTATGCTGGTGTCGCACCGTATATGACAAACGCATGTGTCAATGCCATAATGAAGTCCAAAACAGTTACTATCGCTGAAGAGAAGAAAAATAGCGTCTCGTTCCCCTTTTCATTTTGTATTGTTACATTCTGCGAAACTCGAGATAATTTATTACCCAGGATATAGGATGATCGCGTGATAGTCACCGACTCCGGCTATACAATCGCACATGCGATAAACGCACAGGCACACAAGTTATAGATTCTTTTGTACGGGCGAACCTAGGATCTGTCTGAGGAGTGAATACCGCACTGTGTCCCCTAAGAATCACGAGGGCGATATCTATTATCGAAAAGTACTCGCAGCACACACCGGTGAGCCAATCTTGCATCGCGCTTTCTTTTTTTTTCGTCCGCTGCTATCAGGCGAGCTACTTTTCACTCATGCGAGCGTAGTCCCTTTGCTTATCGAAAGAGCGGGGCGACACCAGCCACTTCATGAGGCCATTACAGTCGGCGGATATGGAAAAAAAGTTTGGCGTTTGATTGATGGCGTATTAAACGGAACACGACCGGGAACCGCAGTATTGCCGCCACCGTTGCCATGAATAATTTAATTTAGGCAATGAATGCGAGTTTTCGGGTGGCAACCACTCAGAAAAAAAGGGATCGATCCTGTAGCCGGGACTAGTTTTCATTTCGTTATAAATACGAATGCTTTATGAAAAATTCAATAAAAGTTTGAAAGCCAATTCAAAATATTGAAAATGTATTCGCAGAAATTATAAAAGCGCGTTACTCAATGAAGAAAACCTTTAAAAAACAAATTTTGGTTAACTAAAATGGCGTTTCATATTATGGCATGAAATTGTATATATTAGAATAATAATAATAATAATAATAATCTTTAATGCCCAACAGTTACACAGACCATTTACAAGATATAATGCACTTAAAAATTAAATTAAAATTGAAATACAAATAGGTGCAGTTAATTTAATACAAAGAAAAATAAGAAACCAATTAACAAAAAGAAAATATATATAACAAAAAATCATCGACAATATATTATCAAAAATAGGATTATAAGAAATTTGGTAAGAGCAAGGAGCTTAAGAGCTTTGACGAATATTGGTAAAGTAAGATTATATTGTATAAATGAAAAGAATGGATCTTGGAAGTAAAACTTAAAATTCGCTAAACTATTCAATATCTCAATGAAAGTTTAGATGCATACAGGAATTATGTCCACACTTTTATTGTTTCGATTTCTCTTTACTTTTTCTTTTATTTCTGCTAACACCTCGTTTCATTTATTCTTTTGTACGCCTCTGTCTCTTCTATACTATATTCTGATTTCCTATGTTCTTCCTCAGAATATTTTGTATTATTTTTGGCGCATGTTTCACAAGGTCATCTGTCTTTCTCCTATAAATATTTCTAGTTATTTTATATACGTATTTCTTATGCGTCATCTGTACATCTTACTTCATATCAAGAGTTTATTTAATACTTTTTATTCTAATACACGGAATTCATATTTTACCACGTCATCATTTCAAAATAAAAAATAGTCTTTAAGTTTTTGATAAAGTTGCCATCGAAATATTTAACGCAAATATAGCTAAATTACAAGATATACAAATGAGTCATAGATTTAGAAAGTGAGTTTTCTGTCTTTTCTCCTTAGTTTCTCCTAGTCTTGCAGGTGCTATATTTACTTAAAAAAATCAAATTTCATCTACTTCTGCAAATTTTATTCTAATTTCATGTTAAGTTTTCATTAATCTATTAGAGTTCAGCCGCACGATATATTCGAGCCATATTAGCCTTTCTTTGATTTTGGAGAATATATTTTCTTCTTGGGCTTGGTTTTCATTTCTTTAACTCCATCCATTTTCGTTGTATTCCCTATTTTACATCGCAATCACATTTATACCAAGCAATACCAAGTATATTCGATATCTTTTAGCAGGTTTAAAAACGTTATAATAATAATAAAAGAAAAAGAGCGTTGCTCTGTTAAAAACGAAAATTTATTCTCAATGACAAATTTCCATGAAATGCTTCCCCTCAGACGATACTGAAAGTTGCTGAATTAAATTAAAAAGAAATAAAAAAAGGAAATATTATCTTAATCTGGTACGTAAGCTTCCGCGTTCGTGGTCCATACTATCTTCTTCTGGGCTTCCAGGCTGGAACCGCGTCACCGGTATAACTGCCGACGTTTCGAACCCATTCATATGAGACATCTTCAGGGCTCAACTACTGCTAGTATTTGTTGCACTGAAACTGGTGGACACCAGATTCAGTGTCGTAAGAGTGAGTACGAAACGTCGGCAGTTATACCAGCGACGCGGTCCCAGCCCAGAAGCCTGAAGAAGAATATATTATCTTAGTTCTGCATCCCAAAAAAGGTTTGATTTATCGGTTAGTGAACAAATATATTTAAACATTTTCAGATAAGTATATTTAAGTAAGTATATGTGTTAAATTTTGAGTTTTGAAAATAATGATCCGCCCTGATAGTGCTAAATTCGAAGCATAGACAACCAATTCAACATCAATTTTATTGATTTTTTGCAGTGCAATCAACTACTTTCAGCAGGAGCAATCTTGCAAAAAAGCGCATACTTCGCAAGCTTCCCGTGGTGTTTTTCCTATGAACGATGTGAAACACACATTAATGGGAAATGTACAATATTTCGGTCATAGGCTTGAGCCCAATATGTTGGTCTTCTAAGATTATATCATGGATAGAATCATTTTTTTCCAGAGTGGTCTCGGAAACTGGTCTTTCAGAGTGGTCTTTAACATCTGATCTTCCTCTCCTACTTTCGTCACGAAGTGTTTAATAGTAACGTCTAAACGACACTAGCCATCTAAAATTTGCCACACAATCCTTTACAAAATAAATACTTAGTAACTGACCAAAACTAATCTTCTTTAATCTAGATTTCCATTAGACATGTTGTTTTTAAAAATTCATTGTTTCATTACCGTTCAACATGTGGGTGTCAAATTTTGTTTATTTGTAAAACATCATAGTTGTAACTATACTAACTATATTAAATTTAGGAACTTTCTAAGCTAACTAGATGTCAATACTTTTTGTATTTCTGGACAACACGAAGTATTTAAATTTTGCGCTAAATGAAATACGATGAAACTATATAAAATCACTAACTTTTTAATAGCATTATGCTACTTCCTTATTTTATATTCGCATGTTAAAATTATGCTATTTAGTTTTTTTAAGTATCATAATAGTTCCTTTACAATTCAGGTTTTACTCCAATAAAGTAGTTGCAGACAGTATAAAGTTCAATTGAAATCGAAAGAATTAAATTTCATCATTATTGAAGACTATCTATAAAATAGGAATTTCCCGTTTTAGAAATCCGTTTTTGTACGCATGAAAATCACGAAGCGGGTTTCCTTTAAGGAAGAATACTGCTAGTACTGATCGGTTCATTAAAATTTCATGCAGCTTTGCCATATACCAACATAATATATATCAGAGTAGAAGTTATCACACAATAATGTCTCTACAGTTAAGTTTCGAAGTTCAAATTGACTTTCTATAAAGCAGAGCAAGTTTATTGATGTCGTCTTCTGGTATCACAACTTTACTATGTGAGCTGGAAATCAATTAGTTTCTTTTTGTAATAAGTAATATGTTTATAACTCTATTGAGTAATCGTTTTGAGATTTCTATTTATAGTTTCATTAATAATTTTATATTCAATTTTATTGGTATAAAACGGTGAAAAGGTATTGAAGACATTAAGTAGCGTTTATATGATAGTAATTAAAAATTCAATTAAAAACATTTAGTGAAGAGTGCAAGGAACATATTATGAAATAAGCTTTTGCTTATAAATTAAACGGCCTTCTCCTATTTGTCAACGGGTCTGCTTTAACACCGTCTAAAACCGAACGACCAACGGGCAACAGATCTTATAACCGAGACATTGCATGATCAGTACCCATGTACATACACGACTACAAGAGAATGAGCAAACTGACTGACCTTTTGGGGGCATCAGGCACCGTCGTCACAGTATTCTAAGAGAGAAAGAGACAATAGTTGCATTGTTTGTTAGTTACACCATCGGCGATCTCTCTCTGCGATAACTCCGAACTCTATTACGTTTACTTATCAAAAGACATCCTATCAGATACAATTATTGAGAATAAGAATAAATATCGATCTTGGACGGAGATAGTGTAGCGGCGTCGATGGCGATGGGCCAACGGAAAAACGCAAGTCTTTGTAGATAATGACGGCAGAACTCGAACCCATATCCCTATGGTATCGTGATACGAGCCCGCTATGTTTTAAATAAAAAAAGTGGTCGTTCAATGGAATCAATTGTAGTGTGTAAATAGTCAAAGTCATGAGAATAATTATACAGGATGTATATACTGAAATGTGCTTCATCTTAATAGAGTTTGATAATAAAATATTTTTTTCGATATGTTAATATACTAAACGAATTTTGTTCAAAAAGATTAATGAAGTATTTGCTAACAACTTCCAAATACTTTAACAAATGGATAATATAATTGTAATATAATAATTTTTCTACATGTGTTTTCGTCTGTAACAACCCTCAAACGTAGTATTACTAAATGGAAAAATAAGTTTCTTCTGGAACTCCGGGTTTTGGCACTGCAGCTTGTCTTGCTGACACTTTGTCAGTTCTTGCAAGAGATCTCATCAAGACTGCTGGTGATCCTCTTACTACAACATTTAAAGTGAACGTCCATTAGCTCAAAAAGGAGTTACGTAAGAATTGTTCCAAGGTACTGAAGTGTTGTGTTTGCAGTGGAGTAATTTTGAAGCTAAGAGTTTGCCATGTGTTACGTAAACAATAAACGCCATCATGGTTAAGATTGTCAGGATGTTTTGGATTTTTATATATCCACGAGTTTTTCTGCTGCAAAAATGTGGATAGCACGATAGAATCTGGACAAATTCAAAGTGGATTTGGTGATTACCAACTTATACTTCGCAAACGCCGACCCGCCTGCGCAGTACGTCTTTGTAGAATAGTTGTGTTCAGCAACACGAGTGTCAGTTGAACTACCCAGACAACCAAATAAGCTCTAGAAACTGAACAAATCGATCATCGCACTTATTACTTGTTCAATAATAGTTTCATAATTAATTTCGTACCATTTGTCAATTGCCGTTTATATACATACGTCACTGTTTGCAGGATACAACAGATGCTCAGCTTAATGCAGATAAAGTGATATCTTCTATCTTGTTATGCAGTTAACAAATCTAAAGGCACGATAGTAAGCAAATGTACACAAACCGAAAGTAAAGAACAAACTGCAATACACATGTGTGTCCAACAAATTAGACGAAAAATTGAGGTCATGCATTTTATAATTTATGTATTCATCGTATTGCTCTAGTATTGTCAAATGATCAGTAGCTATTCTATGAATTATTTTATAACAGTCTTCTGGAACTGAATCAAATTTTTCTAAACGACCTTGTACTTTATTCTTCCATAAAGTAATTTTTTTAAAATCCCAACAATTTATCGAATGAATTTAAAATATTTCCTTTCGGTTCTTGCATACTTCTAGCAGATAAGTAAGCTAGTTAACACACCATATTTTGTTATCCAATAAATCAACAAAATCACTTTCTTGTTCAAAAATATCTTTACTTCGTTTTTCTAAATCAAACTCACGAGATAACAACTTTCCCTCTGGATAACTACAGTATGCAGTAACAACGATTCATATTTAGAATCCATAGCCTGGTGTAATTGACTAAATAGACGACTTTTTAATGGTCTTGATTTTGTGTTATTAATCATTTCAACACGTTACAGCTCTATTTTCAATTCTGATGGTAATTGTTTTGTAATGAGTATTACCCGATGCAAAAAAAACAATGGGCAACTAATATATCTGCATTACGTTCCCTTAAATGTGCTACAACTCTGTTTATACATCCAGTCATAGACGAAGTACCGTCTGTGTAAATGCCAATGCATAAATTCCACGAAATTTTAATTTCTTGTAAAAACGAATTAATTGCATCGAAAATAAGTTTCCATGTTGTGAAATCAGATAATTCACGACAATATAAACATTGATTAATTATACCATTTTCGAGAATGAATCGAACGAATGCAATTGAGTGTGCTTTTCTCGTAATATCAATTGCTTCGTCGACTTTTAGAACAAAATTCGGATCTGCAAGAGTTTTTCCAGTATTTTTGTCGATATTTCGGGACAAGTCTACAATTTTGCGATGAATTGTGTCATTTGCAAGTAGTATTTTACAAATATTAATTTCTGCTAATTCATTGATTGTTCTTTTTACAATTCTACGACAAGCAGGTAATACAATTTCTCCAGCCACATTATGAGGTTTTAATTTAAGAGCAATTAATTCAACCACTTTACAAGAAGCTCTATGAACTTTTTCAAACACACACCACTAAACTGGTTTTCAAAAATCATTATCTGCAAGATCCAATCAATGTGGTATAATCTTCATTATACTTAACTTATCTAGGTATTTACATTCGATTCTTTTATTTGTATTAGAATAAAATGTTCATAACTGCAATATACACTTTTAGAGGAGCCTTTATATCACTTCTTAAGATCCTGAGCCCGGCTCTTGACTTGTTCCAGTCATACGGAATGAAGAACATCATGACTCTCGTCTGCAGTAATTCCCACAAAGGAGAAGAAGCAACAAACAAACGAGAAACAAAAGGTTCCGACTTCAGGAATATGGATTTATTGCATATGTCCATGTAGTGGGTGGCGAACGTCATGCCCTCGCCCGGCCGGGACGCGGCGCGAGCACTCACGATCCGACGCGACGCGAGGATTTCGTGAGATATCGGCATTAGGTAATGACCCGGGCACGATCACGGTCACTGTAATTTGTTGAACTCCATGCCTTAACTCGATTTAAGGCAGGTAGAAATGATAATTGCACGAAAAAATGCACTTGATGCTCTCGATGGAAATCGGACGAATCACCGATCTCTCTGGGTCTGAGAATATTGTATTTGATGTAGATTAGCTGCTCGAAAATGGAATCGTACCACAAGAAAGACTTTAAAAGAAATTTTTTTATTGTTCAAAATGCTTGCAAATGCATGACCGTAATTCATTATCTAATAAATTTATTTCACTATCGTGAGAAATACCTGTATGAACAATAAAAATGCTGGCTCAGCAAATTCATTTCTGCTTTTATAATATATAGCCACTTTTACAGCATCTTATATGGAATCTAGAGGTCCATTTCGTACTTTCGTGAAGTTCTTTTATTGTTTTTTAACGTGAAATAGGTTACATTTCGAATGGATAAATATTCGAAATGCACAAGTAATACCTTGTTTTATTACTGAATATACCCAGTCTGTCACAGAAAAAACTGAACTTTTTTAAAATACAAACACAAAGGCTTACTATTTCGGTAAAATTCATTTATTTTATTCAAAGTAGTCGCCTTCGGCTTAAATACAACGTTTTGCACGGCCAATTAACATGTCGAATAAATTTTTAGTTCGTCTTTAGAGACGTCCTTCAAGATCGCTGTCGACGCCTATTTAATGGCGCACATTGTGCGTTTTGCCTTTCAACGGTGGTACGGTTCGTGTGCGAAATTTGTTTTCGTACGGGTATTTTGCCGTAGTTTTCCATGTGCAACACTGCTTATCTGCCGATGACAACTTAGTTGTTGAAAGACGTATACAGAGTACGAAAATTAATGTGGAAAGGGGTTATATATCACCTTCGGTGATTCAATTATGGGATATCATTAAAAAAGTAAATAAAAATCGAGAATATACCTCCTTCCTGGAACTTCATTGCACAACAATCACCAACACACAAACAATTTCGAGAAATGCAGAGGATAATTAGGGTTGCTAATGAGTCACAAAGATAACACGATTGCGTTCTACCTATATGTCATTGCAAATGATGGACCCATTTCACAAGGTTAATTTTTACATCTGTATTATGTAAGGGTATATGTGGGCGGTATCAGGCATAATTATACTCAGGAATATGAACTAAATATTTTGGAATTATGACCTACCAGGAGCCTACACTGCGATGGTTAATTCTATTAGTTAGGGGATCCTGTAATAATGTCTAGAAAACGGCAGATAGAGGTTCGAGTCCTTCTCAAGCGCAGAAATTTTTAATTAAGTTCTGTGTATTTAATTAACGACGGAATATCAGAAAATAATATAATTTTCAAGATGTAATTTTGTTTAAATACCAAAAAATATCGTTTATGATAAATGATTAAAAATTTACGCGCTGCAATGAGATTAATGACATTTATGGCAATTAAACAATAGCGACTTAAAATTGTTTTATTTTCACGTAACGAATATAGTAGCTGTCCAGGTATCCTGCCTTTTGATTCAAATATAAAATCAACCCTATCCTTTAAACAATGAATTTACGGCCCTATGTCTATTAAGATTATTTTATTTCTCTTTATGAGTACAATACGTGGATAAAATATATGACACTTTTTTTTAAATACTCTGTATACCATTATTACTGGGTTTACTGGAACAGTCCTGAGGTTTTCATATCTTTTAAACGACTTTTCTCTTTGAGTTTGTGTGATTACCGTTCGATATTTTTTTAAACACCGTGTATATTTCGATTTGTTTTATTTTCTTGCAGCAAGTGAAACAGTCACCTGACTCTGACTTATTTGATGTTAAAATCACTTATGCTACGGGGCACATTTCAAAAGTGTATGTACTTATTCGTTGATATTCACAATACTAACAACAATATTGATTGCACGGTCAAATATTATTATCACGATATTATACAACGGTATATTTATAACCGATTGAATATTAATGATTCTCAAACATAACAAACATAACTTGTTCCATTTGTGTTGTTGTATAACGTCCAGAGGAGTTGATTTTCTCTTACTTTCTTATGTAAATACGGGTGAACATCATCTATGACATACGAATGTTACGCCGTGAGTTATTTTAATAATTCTAAGGCCGTGTAACACGTACAGACACATATCAATATCGATATCAAAAGGAACAAACTTCTAGTAGCTTTCTAGAGGTGTACTATCAAGATGATTAATGCACATTTACATGAGTTACGATCCATAAAATAAAAAATGATCAATCACTCGATAGAGAACTGCTGCTGCCTGTGTATTTCAGATAAATGCAAGTAGTATACCTGTGTGATCACATGAAATGTGAAATGAATACTTATCGTTCTCAAATAGTTATCTTAAGTTTTCAATTGTCTTTTTTACTTTTGTTTTTTTTTATCTTTTGATATATCATCCGTTGGAGTGTTTCATTTGTTTCAGAGCTGCACGACAATTGAATATACATATATATGTAACGTAAGATAAAGAATGGTATAAATCTAATGTATATGTAAATAATAACTTAAGAGATTTAAATCTTTTTCTTTGCCATATAGACATGTGGGTTGATAGAGATACTGTTATTTCCTTTCCTCTTCGTCTCTTTCAACACATCGGTTAAATCTCCAAGAAAACAATGTGGGTATTATTAGAGAAGACCCGGGCACTGTAATTCAATTAAAACAATGATATTTTATAAATTGATGACACTTGACTGTGAATGATGTGTCTCTATGTTTTCAAACCTACACAGTGTACAACACACGACAACTGTACACTAACTGCCTTGATAATGTTGACGATTATTATTTGTTTTAGTAATAAGACAAGGAGGACGCGTTCTCGCCGGTGCTTTAACACGAAGAGACAAGTCTAGAATCATTCATAAATAATGTACAACAGTTCAAGTAAAGGTATTAACATCAAGATACGAGCTATTCTTTAAATGGCAGCTATTAAACTGAAAGGGGTGGAACAATAGGTACAAGATCTTACATACAGTTAAAACAAGAAAATGAATACTAAAGATGAAGATGCTCTTTATTACTAATAATATTTTAAGCTAAAATTCAATCTGTGCAAAGTAATACTTACATATGTATGTATATATATTAGATAGACTTCTAACCGGTTGATAACTTGATCCGATGGTCTGCTCTCCGGGAAGGTTTTTCGTAGATTACCTTACCTGTTGAAGCGAATGCTGAGAGGCTAAAATCTTAAGACCCACCACGAGCACGGGCATAATAATAACTTATGTTCTGTAAAAGTCCTCTGTAGTTATTGTTAAACTTTTGGGAGTCGTGAGGGTGTGGATTATTATTATTACTATTATTATTATTATTATTATTATTACTATTATTATTATTATTAATATTATTGTTATTATTATTATTATTATTAGACAATATATGGAAGAAAACTTGGGGAAGCTTGGGGAATTCTTTTCTTGACAAATAGTATACAAAAGCAACTGTATATAGAGATTATATTTATAAATTCATTTGCCAAATGCTGTATTTCTAACTGTATTCTTTAAATTTGCGTTACTCAGGTGGTGCCACTGTGGTTTTGAAATTAGAATATTTAATATCAGGAACTATAGTATTTGCATTATATTTTTCTATTACTTTAGCTAAATTACTGGACCAACATATTTTTGGTTAAGCAAATGGATTCGATTGACTTTTGAAAGGTTTGGAAAATATTCAAAACGAGTAGATAGAACATGATGAAACATTAGATCGACCATCACTGTTTACCGCTCCAGAAGGTAAAGCAAAGTTGTATTATTTTTATTTCTTAATGGAAGCTATATTCCTACTCCTCAAATACTACTACTACTACTACAAGTAGTAGCTTTTAATTAAATCGTCGAACTTCCTCCAATTTTTTTACGCCGAATTTCAAGTTTAATATAATATTCTGTCTCAGATTCTACAAAAATTTTCTTGTTTAGTCAACGTAATGTTGGTAGACCAAGACAACGTTGTACGCTCAAAGTGGAAGAAGGAATTTTGGATATTGTTCATCAAAATCCTACTGGCAGACAAGTAGCTCAGGAAACTAATTCCAAATAAAATAGTAGTTCTTTCAGTATTTACGGAAAGCCTTTTAAGGTCGCTTCTGTTATACGAAAATAACAGTTTGCAAAGAATAATATTTTGCATAATTTTAAACATTTTATCACTTATTTTATGTAGTGAGGAACATATATTCACAAGAAATGGTGTCTGCAACAGCTGTAATTTACATTTTTGGGTGGATGGAAATCCCATAACTATTTCGAGAATTTTGACACCAAAGAGGGTTCTGTGAGTGTTTGACTGGGGAATGGCAAAAATCCAAAAGATGGGAAAATGAGTGCCACAATTGAATGACGGGCGAATGGAAAATCGAAAAATCGTTTGTGAAATGTTGCTTCAAATGTATAATCGGAAGTAATTTCTGCATCGAATGACGGGCGATGAAAAATGGATTTATTTCGAAAAGCCTAAGCGCAAAAAATCATGGTTGTCGCCTGTTGAAGCCGACCAATCGGCTCCAAGGCCAAATTGTTTTGGTCGCAAGACAAGCTCTGTGTTTGATGGGACAACGGCGGCATGGTGTATTACGAACTGTTGAAACCTGGTGAAACAGTTAATACTGATCGCTACCGACAACAAATTATCAATTTGAACCATGTATTGATAGAAAAACGTCCAGAATGGACCCGAAGACACTGTAAAGTAGTTTTACAGCACGATAACGCGCCATCTCATACAGCAAAACCGGTCAAGGAAGAGTTGAAAGCACTTGGACGGGACATAATATCGCACCCGCCGTACTCTCCAGACCTTGACCCGTCCGACCATCACCTTTTCGCACCAATGAGACACGCGCTTGCAGAGTTAGAAAATGACTCGATGAATTGTTTTGCTCAAAGGACAAAGAGTTTTCTTGGGATGGCATCCATAAATTACCCGAAAGAAGAGTAAGATATTTAAAAGCAAATGACCAGTACTTTGAATAAATAAATTTTTGCCATTTTCTTGAAAATTATGTAGTTTTTTTACGAAAAAAAACGGTAAAACGAATTGAAACAGTAAGGTAAATATGGCATATTAAAAGTCAGATATTATCACAAACATGGAGGCAAAATAGTTCAGTTGGTTTAATCATATGATGTTTGCCAATAAACAAACATTTAACATTTGAAAGCAGAAATTTCGTAAAGGAACTAACGAAACCGTTGCCTATCTTTCATGATGTACCGTTTATATAACGTACACACTTCAAGTTTCTCATGGCAAACTGTATACAATTCCAATGAGGAAGTTGCTAAATAATTTTAAAAAGTACTGCCAAGACCTTTACAGTGATCTCTTAATAACTTTTTCCCCTTATAATGGACATTTAATTTAAGAAACTAACGTCACCCATTCATCTAATTTTACACTGATTAATACCGATTGTTTGCGGGAAGTTAATTTTATGCTAATCATGTTACATCACTAGGCAGAATATCTGTGTCGGTTGATCCGTCTGTCTGTCCGTCTGATGTCTGAAGTATGCTCAACGTTACGTAATTTACCGGTATAATTGATTATGAACGTTTAAATAATAATTATTAGTTGGAATATCCGTGTGGATAATGTACATCGTTCTCGGTATTCTCGTTAATATTATTTTGTAAAATTGTACGATGGATAATCACTTGTTGATTGAATGTTAAAGGTTATACTGTTCAATGTTTATTAAGTGTTAATAGGATAAATACGGTGTGCGAGCCTACTCACAGTAAATATAATTAATATTGAAAAGCAGAGCAGAGATTGCTTCGGCGAATGTTGTTTACTTTATTGTTGTAGACAGTTTGAAATCATAGAATTTGCGAAATACAATATATTATCTGCAGCATGTGATTCAAACATAAATTGAAATAATCTTTAATTAATTCTTTGTGTCCAATTAGGCAATAACAAACGAATGTTTGTTATAATTTTTTACATCGAAGACTATTTTCTTCGGATTTCTCACGAAGTGCAATTAGTTCTTAATATTTGACGGGCAGCATCTAAGTACTTTGAGCAGAAAATGGTTTAGTCTAACCATAATTACATACAGCGTGTTTCAAAATGAATATACGTATTACAAAGTATTATTTTGTCCAAACTATCGATCGCTGCGCCTCGGCTCGGCTATTGGCTATTCTTCTTTGATGGAAACACTGTTAACGGTCAGCAGTATTTCACTATGTTACAAAACTGGTCCCTTCCGAGGCTGCACGTAGAAAACTTCATTTTTCAACAAGACGGGGCACCCCCTCACTGGAGCTGCCAAGTGTGTGAATATCTGAATGAAACTACCGAACCGTTGGATTGGTCGTCAAGGAGCTGGCGATTTAGCATGTCGCTGCTGGGCTCCACGGTCATCGAATTTGACACTCTGTGACTTCTTCCTGTGGGGTTTCGTTAAAGACAACTTTTATGTACCACCGCTCCCACAGAACCTGGAAGAGTTGAAGAACCGGATCCGTACTACCATAACATCAATGACGAAGGACATGCTTGCCCGAGTATGGGAGGAATTTGAGCATAGATGTGATATTGTTCGTGTCGCTGATGGAGAACATATTAAAGATCTGTAATCTGAACTTGGGAGGTTCGTAAATATGTGTGTAAAATTTCATATTCGTATGTCTTAGAATCTAATAAATATATGCATTCGAAACAGGTATATTCTTTTAGAAGTACCCTGTATTTTGACTCTTACACACATCATTAATTTCTTTATTTTTATTTAAAATGTTAAATCTCGACATTGAAATTATATTAACAAAATTAAATATTTTATAAAAAACAGAACGCAAAATGCAATGTGAAAGTTGGTTCCTCACATTTTTTCCTATACGTTTTTTTAAATATTGCCCAAAATGGCAGGAGAGAGAATGTAGTTCTTTGATATTTTCTGTTATTATATCGAAAATGTAAACAAACCCATAAGCTATTTGAATTGCACACTATGCACACCACTGCTCTATTTTTTAATGAAAGATACAAGAGCTTCCTTTCTAGTTTGATATCGCTACGGATAATAATAATAATAGTTTATTTCCAAAAAGAAAAGAAAGAAGTATATAAATTTAACCTTACAATAAGTCAAAAATACAATTTCAGTAATTCTTATTTCCCTCTTCCCCCTCTGAAAATCACAGGGTGCATATCAACTTCAAACAAAGTTGTTCTTCCTATGGCACCCTGAGACTAACAACAAATTGACAAAAAGAAAATGCCTAGAAACTAACTTAACCTAAAATTCTGTAAGTAAATATAAGTAATACATACAAAAATAAAAGAAGAAAAAAAAAATAAAAAAAAACTTTTCAATGATACACAACAAATTGAACTCAAATAATTAAGTCAAGATGAAGCGAAGACAACACACAGCTGTCTGGACAACAACTCCTGCTTCAAGAGAAATCTAAAACGTTGAAGGGAGAAGCACTTAAATTTATCGAGCTGAGAATATATAGTACAGCAACAATTGCCATCTAGATCATAAACCTTTTGTGGTAATAATCGAACATAAAATTTGAAGAATGTTGACATTTTAAGCTTGATAAACTTGGTGGTCAAAAATAGACACAGCTTTGTCAAAATTACCATGTTCAAACTACGATCAAGGAAACTCCATACGATTGTCAATTTCCTATGAAATGTTTAGTATTTCAAGCGGTTTGAATCGATGCCGTCGCTGAAATGACGGATAAAAAAGAGAAATTATAATTGAAGAGAGGCAATTACTTTTAAAGTTACATACTAAAAGAAAATAAATCTGTTAGAGAAATTGGTTGCATATTAAAGAAATCACTTTCATCAACACAATATATTACAACAAAGTTTCAAAATACAGGCAGGTTTAATAATTCATCAGGTAGTCACAAAATACCTAGAAGCAAAAAATGAAAATTTTATAATCAGGGATTCCTTAATTTCCCTGGTTATAAAATTTTCATTTCCTTTTAAATACTATTGAACATTTAGTAGATAAAAATTGTTCTTAAAAATCATGGATATCGGACTCATATTGCTCAACGAAAACCTTTTCTAAAACAGAATCAGCAAACGCTTGGAATTTGAAAAAAAAGTAGCTGTTAACCAACTTGTAGAATTTTGGAAATTAGTTATTTCTCTTAAAAGCTAGTTGTATGGGGGTGTTTTGTGATAAATGGCGTAAATAACTTATATTTTGTTTAAGGTATAATGGAAAGCGTCGAAAATTAAATTTAGAAGGTCGTTTTCATTTTCAGCCTGATAACGAGCTTAAGCATACGTCGATAGATAGATTTTTAAGTATCCTTAATGTTGCACAAGCAACACGATATACAAAAAGAACTATACAATAATTCCTAGTAAGAAACGCACGACACAATATTCACAATGACAATACAACATGATAGAGTTGCTGTGACTGCAAGTGATCTTAGCCCCACGGTTAGAAAGCCAAATATAGATATATACTGCATAAGAAGCGAGGAGGCTTTAAAGCATATCCTCCAGATATTTATTTTCTGTGTAGTGATAGTGAGGGCAGAGTTACTCATGCACATATGCTACAAATACCTCTACAATCACCAGATTTAAATCCAATAGAGAATTTGTGAACATTATTAGATCAGCAAGTTCGTTTGCGCAAAATAAAGAATAAGGAACAACCGAGAATGGCTTTAACGAACGAATGGAATCAATATAACAGAAAACCTAACTTTATACCAAGACCTCTGCAAGCTGTGATAGATACTAATGGTTATCCCACAAAATATTAATTATAATTTTTATTTTCTTGTTTGGTTTTAGAATAGAAGTGTGCAAACATTTCTTAATTTGTAATTTTAGACATATGTGTATAGAAACTTATTTTACGTTAAATTATTCAAATTCATTTACATGAATTTGTGATTTTGGTTTATATACACTTTTTCTCGATTGCTTGCAGTTTTCTTTCCTATATGTTACAATATAAGTCACTTTTATTAAAAGAAATAGTATCTGCAAATGCTAAAATTAAGTTGGCTTACAAATACATTTTCTGGACACTGTATATAATATTGCACACGACGTTTAAACGACAATCACTTGTGACAAGTATAGTAAGAACGCGAAGTTATTTTATAAGCTAGAGTATCATCGAAAAAACATGAATCAGCCATTTTAAAAATACGTCTCACTAAGCACTGTCGGCTAATTGTAATATAACGATTGTGACTTACATATATGTATACATACGTATCCAGTATAAGATAACAGACGATGCTTAAGCAAAAAGTTTTCCATTTAGTTCGAACGCAGCTTTAAATTTCATTCACACTTCGTGGACACATTTTTCATTTCTCTCAGCAGTTTTAAATCTAGGTGTGCGTTAATTATTTTATCACTTACTGTATATTTCACAGAGAGAAAAAAAACAAACACTTTTAGAGTCTTGTTTATTCCCAGACTTATCTGTCATAAACACTTAATACCTCCACAATATTTATTAATATTATTCTTGTACATAAAACAAATAATCACAATTTATAAGGTATTGTTGATAGTTTAACTCAACTATCACTAATTCTACGTATGCCTTTCGTCGTATTATTATTTCTAATGGCGTAGGCGCAACTAAAAATACATACATTAATATACACACTATATATATGTACATGAACGCATACGTGTATGTATATAGGCAGAGGACGTCTAGTTTTAATAAAGAAGAACGTCACGATTTTCACGGTTAACTATTAAATAAGATGATGAAGTGCTTTGGGATTTTGTTCCATTAATTCTGTCACGTATAGAGAAGAACTTCGAACACTGCATACAGGAAACAGTTACCAAAGAGTAGTAAAAGAAATTGAAAAAAATACACTGAAGAGACTTTACACTTATCGAAAGTGTAAAATACGTACATGTTTCTCTGTAATGCATGAAAAAAAATTAAAAAAATGTTCAACATCTTACTCTGTATAATACTGAATGGTCTTTATTTTTAGGAATTTGATTTTATTATTATTTCAGTCGAAATAGTTAAATTCTCGATTATAAATTAGCTGAATAAAAATTTTAGTTTATTTGTGGATGAAGACGTATATACAGTATAATCAAGAGGAAAATAACGCACAAACAAAGATAAAAAGATAATAGTCGATCATTGGGAGAATATAATAATAATAATAGTAATAATAATAATAATAATAATAATAATAATAATAATAATAATAATAATAATAATAATCTTTAATGCCCAACAATTACATAAACCATTTACAGGACATAATGCACTTAAGAATAAAATTAAAATTGAAACAAAAATAGGTGCAGTTAATGTATCAGGTTGTTACAAATGTAATGTCCGTTTTTTCCTTCAGTCTGAACTGAATCGCACCTGTGTGAAGACGTGTATGTTTTTGGTGAAAATTATTATTGTATTTGTAGAAAAGGGTATTTATTTTGAAATGTGTACCTGTTCCATTTCTTGGAAAGATTAATACACCTGTCCTTGTCTCGCCTATGGAAATGCTGTCGGCAAGAGATATTCGGGCAATTTACCTTTTTCAATTTAAAAAGGGATTAAATGCAGCTGTAGCAACGCAAGAAATTAATCAGACGTTCGGTGAAACCACGTGTAATGAACACACATTATGGCGATAGTTTAAAAAATTCAGTGAGTCGTCGCCTTTCTTCGATTGGCAAAGTGAAGAAACTCGATCGATGGGTGCCGCACCAATTAACGGAAGCCAATAAGCTCCGTCGATTAGAGGTGGCTACCTCTTTGGCTAATCGACAGAAAGTTGAACCGTTTCTTCATCGAGTGGTAACGTGTGACGAAAAGTGGATACTTTATGATAATCGGAGACGGTCAGGACAATGATTAGATCGAGGTGAAGCACCAAAACCATGCACGAGCATCACTTCACCCGCGAAAGATTATGGTGATTGTATGGTGGACCAGTAAGGGTATTATTCACTATTCATTTTTGCAACCTGGGGAAACCATCACGGCAGCGTCCTATTGTGCCGAACTGGAAACTATGCATGGAAAATTGAGCCGCTTGCAGCCCTCACTAGTCAATAGACATGGACCCATACTTCTTCATGATAATGCAAGACCTCATGTTGCACGACAGACAATCCAAAAACTTTCGGAATTTGGTTACGAAATTCTCCCTCACTCACCTTATTCATCTGACCTTTCGCCAACTGATTTTCATTTTTTCCGAAGTTTAAACAATCACTTAAAAAATAGGGACTTCCCTGACCGGGAGTCTGTAATAGCAGTGTTTGAGCAATATGTGAGCCGTCAAAACCTATCTTTCTTTTCAAAGGGAATTTTTCAGTTTCCAGGCCGTTGGCAACAAACTATTGATGTAAATGGAGACTATTTTGCAGAATAAATTATTATATTTTGTTAAATTTAGACTTTTTTTTATTCCTTACAAAATCGGACATTTCATATGTAACAATCTGATACTACAAATAAAAATAAGAATTCGATTAACATAAAAAAAAACACGCTTATAATAATGTAATCCAAGTTATACAAAAAAAAAAGACTGAACTAACAATAATAGATTCAAATTAACGAAAGGGATCCTCGTATAATACATTGGCATTTCTGGACATATGTACCAATGGAGCCGTATAGAGAACATTGGTTCTTGCCCTAGCTATTGAGAAGTTTGCCGATGATTTAGTGTCAAAACTATATATCCAATATCTCCAAAAAACTGGAAGGTGATTTATTTAGCATGCAGAAACAGATATGGAAAATTATTAGAAATCAAAGAGAAATAAAAGAATTTTTTCAAACATAAAATATCAATAGCGTAGTGTATTAAATTCTTCAAGCAATTATTTAATACAGAACACAAACACATAGAAATAATGGCCATGTCAGAAGATTAGGATCAAATGCTTACCCTGCAAGAAGTCACAAAAACAATTCAAAACTTAAAAAAGTAATAAGTAAGAACCCTGCAGAGATAATGTCAATAACGAATTAATAAAATATGGAATAGAAAAATAAATAGCAAATTTGGTAAATAAAGTTATGAAGACAAACATGATACCATCGGATTGGAAAAGGAATATCTTGACGCCGATTTTTAAGAAAGAATACAAGAAAATTTTAAATTACTGTAGGAATTAACTTATTGGATAATACGTTAGATAACTAGACGGGCACTGCAACCTAAAATATTGAATTATATCTACTTGGGAAAAGAATAATACGGTTTTATAAATGGAAGTCAGGTACTGTGCGTTTTTATAATACAATAACTGGAGAAGAAGTGATTGAATATCGAAAACCAGTATGCATAGGCTTTATATATACCGTGCATTTATTTTACCTCGCTACGAAAACTGTACCACATTATATTCGGGTCTACCTGCCGAATACCGATCAGAATGTAAACTAGTGGGGCGCGAGTTATTTGAATCAAAAACTATAACTGACTACTGATCGTACTAGCTGCAGCCCCACCACTAATTTGACTGTAGGCGACACGAACAACTACTTAATCTGTAATCTGTAGTCAGTCGTTGTTGTGATTCGACTGACTCGCGCCCCACCACTTTACATTCTGATCGGCATTCGGTATCTAGACCCGAATATAATATGATACGGTGTTTGTAGCATTTTAATATGAAAGCACGGTATACACAAAGTGATATACGAAGAATATTTAACAGGAACGTGACTTATAAATGACAAACTTTATTGTATTTTATAAAAAAACCATTACAATTTCTAGAAAATCGCATTTCAACTTTTTTATGTCCTCCAAAAAGGAGCCTATTTATTACTCTGGAAGATAAGCCTCCGAACTATTCCTTCAAATTTGAGAATTAAAAAAATCACGGAGGTGGTCAGATCAGATGAATATAGTGGAAAAGGCAATAAACAAACTTTTTTGTTTGCTAAATGTGGTCATTTCTTCTCCCTTGATTGAGCATTGAAACACTCCAATAAGTTAGCATAATTCTGTCTTGTGATTGTTCTTCCTCTTTCCAAATAATCAATATAAATTATGTCTTGGTAATTATACCGTAACCTTAACCGTTCTGGCAAATGGAACCACTTTTGCTTTCCTTTACATCCGTTCGTCAAAGTCCATTGTTTCGACTATTCTATAGTTTCTGTAATGTTGCAGAAGCTCATTTGTCTTGCGATTATACATATTTAAACATTTCGTTAAAACTATCATGCGATTTCGCTTATGGTAGTCTTACAGTAAATTCTGTCTTGCCAATAATTTTTCATACTTACATGTCCAGAATATTTATATTTTAAGGTATTTCACACATATTTAATCGACGATTTTTCAACGCTGTATCACTTTCCGCGGTAGTCACTGTAACAGAAAATTATGGACGTTCGGCGTCACCCGTCCACATATAACCATAGATAAATACATCAATCATTCCATGTGAAGGGTAAGAATCTGCACAACATATTTTTAAAATTTCCTTCGGTTTGTTTCATAGTTTTTACATCCAAAAAATAGTGTTTTAATAATCAACACACGAAATTTATTTTTCGCATACTCGCAACAAACTATTAACTTATTCGTTCTCGAGGGGTCTGAAGTAATAACTGTTTGATAAATTTACTTGAAATTATTTATGTAATTTGGTTGCAAAATATCAAAAACATATCCATCTTGATGATATTGCCTTGTTAAGGACATTAAGCATTTATGCCTTCACCCATAATTTACAACTTACGTTTAATGTGGTAATTTCACGTTTGCATATTTGCTTATATTTATTTCATTCATGTATTGTATAAATGATCCTTATTTGCATTTAAGTTGTATGTGCATATCTAAAGCAGCACATAATTCCACCAAACAGTCCGTAGCGTGTACATTATCATATTCTGCAACGTTACCATATTTGTCTATATGCGTTGACAAGATGTATTATCGATACGAAGTTCCTCATTCAAACTTTGTGCCAGCGCAACAATTTAATTTAATATCTTCGAACGGCTAAAATCGCTTCTTTCCCGTGCGTCTGAATGTATCTATACAGATGGTACCGCCAATATATGGAAGTTATAGTGTGAACAATAATGCAAGGCAAGGCAATGAGCATATAACACAGAGATTTAGAAAGTCAGGGGCCTCGTAAGTTGCATTGTAATAATAAATGCGCAAATTTTCTCCTGCCCTGACGTTGGTATACTAATATATCTTGAAATATTTAAACGATGTTAAATTGATCCTCGCTTAAATTAAAAATTTGAGTAATGTTATGTTATCGCTGGTTTTTTCTTATATGTACATATTTTTATTTTATTTTAACGAACGTATTGAAGGTTTATTTTATTATTTACAACTAAAAGAATTGCGATTATGAAGTTAATCTTCTGAACCAATCAGAGCACAAGTTATTCAAACCAGAATAACGAAGCACGCATTGTGACGGATTTTATACCAAAATATAATTAAAATTGTTTTATTTTGTAACTCCCACTACTAGTTTATATGACATTTGATATGCAAATGCTTTATTCATCAATTTCTCCCTATTATTTTATAAACCGTTTGTGTACGTCGAAGGTATATGGAACATCTTACACTTGAATTAATTTTTCCGAAAGGATAAACGTGAATTTGAAGAAGCGAATGTATAACAATACGTTCGTTGTGTACACGTATATGTATTTATATTTATATTTTCTTTTTTGATCTATTTTTTCTTCGTCATCGCTCTTGTTAAACCGTGTGCCGTACTTTCAATACAGACGTTTAGGTAAATACAGGCTTTGATGTTAAATAATGAGGGGTTTAATGCACCTTATGCTTTTAAACCAGTATCTTTATGCATCATTCTCTTTCTCGACGTGCCTCCAATATATATATTCTCTTCGTTTTTATATCCGTAGGGATTACACAGAGTACCGTGCAGAACACATTGTTGTGTTCTCTAATGAACTGAAATATTTATATAATCAAAGATCCAATCGGAAAGGTACGAGAATGAAAGAAAAAAAAGACAAGAGAAAACACACAGAGCAACGACAAGGAACGGGATAGAATGGAAAATCTCTGACAATGAAGTAACATACGTATTCATAATTTACAAAGGCATTCTCCTGCGAAGATAACGCTTGGACTTGTACGTTCACTGCCATCACTTATAAAATATTTCATAAACCAGAAAGACTTTATTATTATCCACTTATTTGAGGCACTGTAACTTGTGCGAGATGTTCGTTCACATTAGTTTGTTTTTCATACCATGGGAAATTCCAGTGAATCGTAATCTTGTATTCTATGCATCTTTTCTTGTTACAAAGGACAATGGTTGTGGCTTACGAAACAGATATTTCTTTTTCATGAAAAATTCAAAGCTGTGGAAAGGACGATTATTATTTTTATACTGTTTGTTGGGTTCGTCCAAATTAATCTCGTTAAAATGGAATAGATCATTCGACTTATTATCAGATGTAATTTGGCTAAAATACGGTGCATCCGAACTGTGACCAAATTGGGTACGAAACTTTTAAACTTTGTTCGAATTGGGTAGAAAGTGAAAGTAAAGAAATTATTATTTTAAAGTTTATTAGATTCCAAAATATGTATATAAAACAATTAATTTAACAGAACAATACTACCAAACTTATAGCTACAACATTTTGTAAAATTATACCTTGAAATATTTTTAGTTCGATATTGAACAATTTTTGAGCTAATAAACTCGTATTTGTTTATAACCTCTTTACGAATAATTCGATTTTGATTTTTTTCAACAGAATTAATTTTAATGTAAGTATCGGTCTAGATATTTTTCAAAGTTTCCAAGAAAATGTAAATATTCTAAGAAATAAGTATTCACAATTAAGAAGAGGTATTGTTAACAATTTACATTTCATCCTCAGTTCGGCCAGGACCCAAATGGTTTACAATTACCTTTTTATCCCTAGCAATTTTATACCCAGTTCGAATAGCTCCGCTAACACATTATGAAGGTAGAACTCAATATAACTACATCCCTTTTTTCTTTTTCAACTAGAACGAGCGATTATATAGCTCTTGTTTATGTATTTGTTTTATGAATGTGCAAATTAAATTAAAAAATAACTCCAAAACTATAGAGAGAAAGATTATTGTTTCTCGACAAACAATTGAGTTGATTTAGATAAACTTTGTGTGAAGACCATTAAACATATTGTCAAACATTGTTTGATGATTATATTACAAATAGAAAAGAACTTCATTTTTCAAAACTAAACACCATTGATGTTGGCGACTCCAGAATAGTACTATCTAGGTAAAGACATATATTGCTTCCAACACAGCAGCACGGATAAATTAAGTTCCCTTAGTTATTACTTAATATTGAAAAAACATCCGGGTTCGCGCCGGTAAAGTGCAGTCTCGCCGCGAAGGTTGGATAGGTGCGAATTATAGTTCTATATACATTCTAACGTGGGAAAACGGCCGAGATAAACGATTTAAAAATTTATTTACACCCATTGCAGTTAACAATCCACACTTGCAAGGCACTATCGCGTTACTGATATGATGCAAGTTATCGTCAATCCACGCGTTTGCCTGCCATCGGTTCTCATCGCTGGTTACCAGGAAAACTGCTTAACTTTAGATATTACTAATGTTGAACAAATTTCCAGGTTCGCAGTAGCGTACAACCTCGCCGAGAAGGTTGGATAGCTGCGATTATAAATAAAACAATGTATTCAAAATTCATAATTAATTAAATACTTTTCTAACGTAGAAAAACGATTTAGAAATTTATTTAAAACAGTTGTAGTTAACAATCTTCCTTTGCCAAGCATCTTCACGTCACTGCGCGCATTCGCTTCCAATCGAATCCTGTTGCTGGTTATCTGTAGGATTGTTAAACCTTAGTTATTATATGCAAAGAAGAAAATGTCGTTTTGTCAATAGTTTTGCAAGAAAGTGAAGACCAGAAGCAGTTTTTCTAATAACATTCAACCCCTTTTGTTTTCGAGTAAATCTTAAGTAATATTTTTGAATAATTTTCATACTAATTAGTTAGTGTTCACATAGCAATTTTTTGATCTGAAACTCACTGACTATTTCTATTCAACTTCTTAAGCGACTTAAATAACACTGTTTAATTCGACGCAGTTTTGCAAAAACGCCTCAGATAAATCTTTCGAAAGACTTGGCATTAATATCATCAAATCGTTAAAATTTTAGTTTGGATATTGTTTTTAAATTGATTCCTATTTTGGCTCTCCCAACCCTTTTTTAAAGTTTTTTGTCTATAAAGCTTCAAATGTTTCCGTAGACTTAGTTTGAGGTACGTTTGGCGGACATGCGCGCGAGGCAAAAAAGATAAATTACGCCATTCCATTCAATGCGTCGTTTTTCTGTGGTCATCATTTTGGTGATGCAGATTGGTAGCCAATAAAGCTTGGCGATTAACGCTTTCTCTCTCACATGCCTATTGTAGGGTCTAAAAACATCTGCCGCCTAACAAGACACCACTAATACTTTCTTTGGGAATTTGGTTTTCAACTTATATTTTGTTTCGACGAATAACTCATCAATATTTCTTGTATAAAAAGCAGCATCGAGGAATTCTCTGAAGTTAAACATGGGTGTATTTTGGATAGTTCTCTTTTCCTGTGCTCTAAATTCTAAGTAGCATTTCTAGGACCATCCGCATGGGAAATTCGAAATAATAGTAATATAAGAACAAAAAATCGACGTCCCAACACAGCTTTTTGCAAAGTGCGAAAATCCTTCTTGGATCCTGGCTGGTGGCAGACTACTTTTCGGTAGATTTTGACAAGTTATATCTTCCTCATATTCTCGAATTTTTGAGCATAAAGTGTGTTCCGGAAGTATTTCGGTCGCAAATAAGTATTGGGTCTGGGAAAAAGTTCGTGGCGTTTTTCCCGATAGATGGCATTGGTTGCCGATAACTAAAGAACAACAAGTCACAGCGACACCACCGACGGCTCGTTTTTTAGATGACCTTCCGAACGTTAGTTTGAGCGTAGAAACATTGTAATCGGTGCAGTGGTTGGAAAGTTATTCGCACTTGAAAATGGAGAAGAATAATGAGAAATTTCGCTATATTCTGCAATATTATTATGATAAGGGGAAGAACGCTGCGCAGGCTTGTGATAAAATTTGTGCTGTGTACGGTGAAGGTACTTTATCGAAATCTGTTGCGCGGAAATGGTTCGCTCGCTTTCGTTCTGGAAATTTCAATGTGAAAGATGAGTCACGCTCCGGTCGTCCAATCACTGAAAAATCTGATGAAATTCTTGAAAAAGTCCAACAAGATAAGCATATCAGCAGTGTCGATATTGGCATGGAGCTAGGCATTGACCACAAAACTGTTTTGAACCATTTACACAAAGCTGGTTACAAAAAAAAGCTTGACGTATGGGTTCCTCATGAGTTGAGCGTGAAAAACATGATGGACCGAATTAACATCTGCGATGCGCTGCTGAAACGGAATGAAATCGAGCCGTTTCTGAAACGTTTAATAACCGGAGATGAAAAATGGATTACGTACGATAATCGGAAGCGTAAAAGATCGTGGATAAAGGATGGTGAGCCGTCACAAGCGTTCGCTAAGCCAACATTGACGCCAAAAAAAGTGATGCTGTGTGTATGGTGGGACTGGAGGGGAATCGTCCACTACGAGCTACTTCCAACTGGTCAGACGATTGATTCTCAACTCTACTGTGCACAACTAGAGAGATTACGCCAGGCGATTGAAAGAAAACGGCCCGAATTGATTAATAGGAAAGGTGTTGTCTTCCATCATGACAACGCCCGACCACACACTTCTTTGATGACCCGTCAAAAATTGAGAGAGTTTGGTTGGGAAGTTTTGATGCACCCACCTTACAGTCCGGATATAGCACCCTCTGACTATCATCTGTTTCGATCTCTGCAGAACTCTCTCAATGGAATTAAGTTGGTTTCAAAAGAAGCCTGTGAAAACTACTTGATTCAGTTTTTCGACCAGAAACCACAGAAGTTTTTCACCGATGGGATCATGGATCTACCAAAAAAATGGCGAAACATTGTCGATAATAATGGAGCATATTCGGTTTAAATGAATTCGTCCACGCGCCATGCGGGGACCAGTTGAATTTTACTGAAAAAACGCCACGAACTTTTTCCCAGACCCAATATACAATTTGCCGCTTAGGCATTTTATCTACTAGATTATAAAAACTTTTTCGTAAATCGAATTTGTAAGATATTGCCAACAACTTGACTAAAATATGACACATAAAGTAAATAAAGAAGCTAACTACAGCAAGCTTAGACAAAGACCACTCTTCAAGTTTGTTTTAATTTTAATTTTGTATCGCAACTTTATTCCATACTTTAAATAAGGAATTACCGCGTTTAATAATGCAATACATTTCCAAGAGCTCCTTTCATTTAAAGAAGTTATAATAGATAATAGTACTCTTTAAGTAAATGGAATAAAACTAGTCGATATATATGCCAACCTCATTACTACTGTTACTATTTACTATCTTATTCAAAACAAATATGTTCATTGTATTATTTATTCTGTTATTTTCGATCTTCACTTTACCATTTTTAATTTCGTTATCTTTCTCCGTCCACTACTACTCTTTCACTCTACCTCCGTCTAAGAGTGATGTCGATAAAGTAATTACCAAACGAAAACGATATATTAACATTGAAAATAAATATGTACATTCCGGATTCCAACCAACGACGTTATCTCGTACAGGTCTCTTTCTCTTTCTCTCTCTTGCTCTGTATATAAGTTATTATATCTATTATACAAATAGAATAGCGGTACACAAGTGTGGGCAGTAATGATACAAACCGACTGCAAAAGATTAATCACAGAATAAAGGTACGAAACGCGATAGCTCAACGTTATTTGTTACCATATTAAACGTCAGCGCGGATGATGTATCCAATGCGAATCAGAAATTAGAAATCTGTTTGGGTTATTGTTATAATTTCTAGTCGATTGACTTTACAGATATTAAAGTGATACATATATGTTGTACATACATGTAGTGTTTCATAACGAGGTCCCAAAACTTTTAAAAGTTCTTTGCAGTGTATTCGTGTTTAAGTATTATAGAACTTCTACTTTCAATTTAAATTGAGTCATTATGTTCAGAATGTATACAGTGCGATTTTGTGGTAATACGAGGATGGTCTCATCAGTACCCGGCCTGACCAAGAGATGGCGGTAGTTTCACAATTTAAAAGAATACTTTCACAATTTAAGAGAATAATGCTTATTATTTTTCAACGTAATCTCCCTTACATTCGAGGCATTCGCGTCACCAGCTTTACAACGACTTTATTTCATAGGAAAGATATGATTTCCATTGGTTTTCAAAATGGATATCAAGTTTTTCTTTCAACTGGTTATCATTTGCCAAACGTTCCTCTGAGGCGCTTTTTTAAATTTCGAAATAACAAAAAGTAGGACGAAGCTAAATTCAGGCTGAGACCAAAAAAGTTTCATTCACGGAGAATGGATTGGACTTGGACTTGACTGTCTTGTGAACTCGCACACTGACACGAAGGAACATACTAATGCTGTCTCTATGTTTCTCTTTTTAATAAAATGCGAAAGTTCTACCTTTCACAATTTAATAGAATAATGCTTTTTAGTTTTTCCCTATTTACGTTTATATCAGCATTAAATCTCAATAAGCACATAAGTATGCACAGGACGGAATTTGGGATTAAGTTAGATTATAATAACGTATGCTTTGCGTTTTATTGTTATACAACCACAAAAGTTTAACGGAAGATCAGAAGTTACGGTGTTTTCAATTCGATTCTTTGGACTTCTCTGTATTAAGAATGCATTAAAGTTACTTTCGCTTTTGTTATTATTTGAGTTGTTACCTCCGTGTACTGTGGGAAATAAGTTATTATTATTACTATTAATTCTTAGCGTGTTAGGTTATCGTACTATCATAGTTAACAACCGTTATTGTAGTCTGCTTTGCCAACGAATAACTCCTGGTTAGTTCCAAAAGACGGGGGGGTTATCTTCATTTCCTACAGAAACAGTTTTGACCAATATTTCACTTTAAAATATGAGGGAGTCTCATCCCCATATACTGGAATCATTCGTTAGTGAGAAGTTCTACGAGATTTGTTAAAAATTTGATTATTATTTTACTTCTTCTTTAGGTCAAGGCACGTTCATCAATAACTCTTCGTTGTAATTTTAGGCTAAGTATAGCAATACAAACATAATACGTCTGTTCAACATTTCTTTAACAATATATCAGTATATTTAGATGGTATTAATGCAGTTCCTCTGAAAATATGCAGTCTTTTCAAAAGGATTATAAAATACCTAATACGTAAAGGTACAGTAGGGCCAGCTTAAATATAAAACTTCTTTTTTTCGTTAAAAAATCACTTCCTTTCCATTCCACCGTAAATTTCAATAAATATTGTTCGGCAATAAAGGCGCGCGAACGAAGTTTTAAGTAAAATACTACGGAAGTAAATGCATTCATGCTCTCGAACCGAACCGATGAAAAATGGGATCAAATGCAATCTATGTGCGGTTTTCTATCGAATTTTCCTCTCAAAGTTTCGCACGCATTCATCTTCGGAAAACCGGTACTTTTGATATATATATATATATATATACATAGCAATAGGGGAATTTTCTCAGGCTTTAGTCTCGCGTTGAATAAGTACCCCCCGTACTCTCACTCTTTTCCAACGGGGTACTTATTCAACGCGAGAACGTGGAGGGAAGTGAAACAAATTTCCGTTATTTCGTGAAACTCCACTGACGGTGACACTAATAGTCTATATTATCGAGAAAAATACCTATATATACATATATGTATATAGAGGAATTATATATATATATATATAAGATTCATCCATATTTTACCATTTGCGTTCATGCTAGGTGCTTAAATATTCTTCCTCCATTAATTTTAAATATATTGGTTTTTATCGAATCTTCGGTGGGTGAGAGCATAAAGTATATAGGTACGTGGGTGCCCCCATGCCTTAAACTTCACTTCAATCACTTCATCTCTTTATATGCATGAGAATTTATGTATTGGCTTGGGCCTGGAGCGGAAACCTATTCATTTGTACCTTCAGCACGTTGTTCGTAATATAAATTTATTAGAGCTCCTTTATTCTTTTCGTATTTTTAAGCAGAGGTCCGCATATATAATGAGGCACGTGGATTGTCGATTATCCCTTGAAGTGACTAATATACAACATGCCACAAAAATGTCTTTTTAATTGCTTAATAATTTGAAAATGGGTAATTGACTAGTAAAAGTGTGGTTTATTTTTTTTAAACGAATTCCCGGATTCAATGTTTGATAAAATTTTTCTCAACGTCATTTTAACATTGGAAATTTTCACAAATAATACTACTGGATTTAATGGTTTATACTGATCTGAGAAGTCGTGAAATGCAAACAAAGAAAAGAAATTCACGGTTTGAAATTGAGTTTATTTCTCAACATAGACCCCTTTCACCTTGATACATTCAAACCAGCGATCATCCAAAACCTCTATACAACGTAAAAATTCTAGAACTTTCAATTTCGTTAAAATAAGTATGCCAGCAGCTTTAAATATTGTCTAAATGCGGCGAATAAGGTGGGTGCGGCAACCAGTTGAAGCCCAGTTCGTTGCTTTTTAGTGCAGCAACAACACTAGTGTGGAGCCATGTTTTTTTTAGTATAAAATTATTTTTTTCATTAATATTTTTTCTGTAATTTATCTGCAAGACTTGGGTAGTATGTGGCTGGTGGTGAGCTCGCATTTTGGAAGGTAATTAACAAGAAGAAGACCTATTGCATTCAAAAAAAATCAACAACAGGACAGCCTTTTTTGGAGAAGAACTACTGTGTTGTCAAAGCTTAGACTGTTGTTTAGTTTCGAGCGTATAATGGTGAACCCAAGTCTGAGCTGGATATATAAATCGATGTAAAAAATCTACCTTGTTCTGAAAATGTTAAAAACACTTACGAGAAATTTGCGTTCGCACCAGTCTTTAGTAAACATTAAGCAGTCGTGGCACTCACATTGTGAACTGCTTCTTTACAATCAACTCTGCATTCAAAGGTAACGTTGCGCGTTCTTGAAAGATATTTACAACGGTGGTCTAACGCCATAACCATCTTAGTCTCACTGTATATCATGGGATCGTCATATCATAGGACGATTTGATTAATTGTCTAATTGTTAAATAGGAAGCAGTTCAGTGGAATTGCTTCCTCCATGTCCTTTGAAAACCACAAAAAATACTTAATGTCCGAATGGGAATATGGGCTAAAAAAATTACGATGCATTTTTTGAACAACTTCTGGTATAGTGGCAGACTTTGACCTCATTTGTACTCACGAATCCATTTATTCAACAGTGAAAAATAAGATCCGAGTTATTCAGATCTCAGTCCATCCTATTATGAATATTAGTTATTGATAAGCCTTTCTAGAAGAAGTATTGAATGCCAGAATAAATCTACACACCATTTAATTCGTCAAAACTCGGCGATGGCTCTTGATTAAATAGCCCTCACGACGAAACTAAGCGATCTAAAATTTTACAGTTGACGTCGCAAAGATGACTTTAAAGAAGCTACATATGTTATTTATGTCATAGACTGTGGTTGATTGAATTAATTAAAACATTAAAATTAAATAAAACCAGTTTCCATATCAATGTTCATATTCTGTATACGTATTTCGACAACTAAGTTGACATCATCAGCCGATAATTAATCACGGTGTCGCACCTGTATTCGTAGAATAATATCGCAAAACCACCAAATACACATTTAAGTACAAACACACACAAGTGTGTATTTAGTGGTTGTGCGGTATTATTACTGTGATTAATTATTTGCTGATGATGACAACTTATTTGTCGACATACGTATACAGAATACGAATATTGATATGGCAAGGGATTTTTTTTACCTTTTTTGAAAACGATAATAAATATTTTATCCGATTTATCCAAAAATATGAATGAGAATATCACAAAAAATCGTTTTTATAGGTTCCCTGATTATATACATCTACGAATGCATATAATACAATATATACACATTTGTATGTGTGCGTTCAATTCTAGAACTTCCATTAAGTTCTATCTGGCCGTCCGATGATAACATGTAATAGTGGTATCGTGACCTCCGAGAGTTAAGAGGATTCAAGGAACTGTACTTGCGAATATTCCACATAACCTCAATACGACCGACACGAAACTTAATCACGGCTCCCAGGCAAATATCCACGATCGAAATTTCTCAACGAACGGCTTAACAAACACGTATTATTGGGGATAGGTTTCATCTTACAAAGGAACTGTTACCAATACGAAATGATTCACGTTTAAATAACTATATAGTTCTCTCTGTGTTTTCCTTTGTGGATGAATAACAGAGATTGAAATGATAATAACAATTTAAATGAAGAGGTGTAACGTTTACAGAGGATACGTGCATATGTGTAATTCTAGCATCTATTATACACTTAATGAAATTCGTGCAATTTCAGGTATGTAATTTTGCAGTTCATCTAAAACTGCCCCTTTTGCATTAAAAGCTCATAACTTAGATACTATAGCAAATGCAGCCACTGTTACATAAATAAAACGAAGTTTGTTGTTGTATAAGTGGACAAATACGAGTGATATTTTACAATTCTACAGTTGTATATATGTAGGTGTCCATACATTACAGAATTGAGGCCAGCCTTTTGAGTTCTTAGACACCTTGGCAGCAGTGGTAAGTAAGTCTTCCTTTTATTTCTTATCTCTTTATTTCTATGTTGGAGCGCGTCTTCACTTTCTCTGTTAATTTTTTCCCATTCCTTTCTATCCTTCATTTTCAATTAACTTCCTGTAATCCCTATGTTTTTCAAGTCTTTAGACCTTTCTTCCCCTCACTTCGTGATCCTTTTTATCGCTGATTTCTTCCTGGATTTTTTATATGTCATACCATCCTTAGTCTTCTATATTATTTTTTTTCAATGAATTCCTCTCCAAAGATGCCTTTTACTGTTTTCCTTTCAAATACGTTCAATTTTTTCTACGCCTTTACTTTTTAAGCATATCGTTTCTCCTGCATATATCATCACTGGTCTATTTAATATTTTATGTATTTATAATTTCGTGTTTCTATCAAATACTTTTAGATCTGCCACTAGACCTTTTTCCCCTTATCTGCTATTTAGTAATCCTTTTCACTGTTGATGCTTCCGTCTGTTTTCTGTGTGACCATAGCTTCTACATTATTCTCCTCCGGTTAGCTTTTTTCCGAAGATTCTTCTTACAGTCCTTTCTTCAAACATGTCCATTTTTTCTTCACTTTTACTTGTTAAGTATATCGTTTTCTTTTGTTTCGTGTATTTTTGAGTTAGTATTTCTACTTATTTTTTTAGTTTTATTGTAGTTTGGTGTTAATAATATGTTATTTCTTCAAATTGTATTCTATGTTCGATTTCTCTGCCTCTATCTATTTTTTCTAATATTTCCTTCCTGCTCTTTCTAATTTCTTCATTATACTTTGTTTTCTCTTACTTTCTTTCGAGTCCTCTCGGTTGTGTAACCCCGTTGATCGTTAGCGTTTCCATCAAACTCTTCCCATTTCTTACTACGGTTGCTATGTTGTCTGGGTACTATTTGTATTGCTTTTTAAGTAATATCGTCTTTTCCTTACACTGTTATGAAATAGCGTCGATTTACCTTGCTAGCCCTTCATGTTGCGTTTATTGTTGGACTTCCTTATCTAAATCCATTCTTGTATGCGCCGATTATTTTTTCTGTGTATACTCTTGACCTTTTCTGCAGCAATGTTAATTATGCTTTATATCTAGTGTTTAACAAAGTTAAAGTCCGTAATTTCCACATTTCACCAAATTTCCATTTTTAGGGATTGGCACTATTACACTGGCTTTTCAATCTGTAGGCATCGATTGCTGTTTCCATATTCGAACCAATAGTTCATAAAACTCATCGTTCTATATTTCTCCTTCATTTCTGATAATTTCGCTAGGAATATTACCTCGTTCAGGTCTCGTTTCCACACAGTTTGGAAGTTTAGTACTATTATTAAGTCTCTTAATACTTGCTTTGTACAAGACTAAAATATATACGCCTATTTCTTCACAGCATAAGCTGCTTTTAAAACAAAAATGCCGAGGAACAACTCGGGCAATGGAATAAGGTAAACTTAGTATGGGATCGGGACACAAGGGAATTGCAGTAAATAGTCTTATAATCTTACCAGAGAAAGAATAGTCTCACTATATATTGAACTAGGTTCTACACTGAGAGTGCCTGAAGGCATTATCTAGAAGCGAATAGGCAGAAAGACAGAAGAAAAATTTGAACATAAAACTTTTATTGATGAGTCAATCCGTGAAAATGATGGCGCATTGTTTTCGTTGGAAGAGAAACAGCTAAAAACAACAACAGAGTACCTTACAGCTCATGTATCGGTAGAAACATTCTTAAATAAAATTGACAGTTGTAATAGAAATATCAGAAATAATCAACATCTTGTAAGAATATGGAGCTTGAATCAGGAGTGAAGTATAGCCAATCTGGTTTGGGCCTGTAAAGATTAATACAGGAGACAGAAGTGTCTGATTTGGTATAGTAGATAATATTTGTGAATTTCACAATAAACCGAATGTTTGCAGGTCTTTGAGAACCATCGCGGTCAAATAATCTTCAAGAAAAGAAACAAGACACTGTTGCTGTTTATAATTTGGAAAGACAAATATTGACTTGCTAACCACTTTGAACTTGTTAACGCATCGTATGCTCCCTCCCCAATTTATTCGGCAGTCAAATGATACCAAATAAATTCTCAGGAGAAATTCAAAATAATTTACTGTCGTTGGGATTGCCGTTTTTAATCAAACTCAAAATCGTTAGGATGACTAACCCATTCATACAATCAAATATAACTTTAAACCTTAGATAGCATAGAGAAACTAAGTAAATACTACTTAACCACAAAATTAAAATTGCCCTCCTTCTCAACTCCTCTCATTTGCTGATGATTGAAATATTTTAATTCTTGTACACTTTGGAAAACAAATTCAATCACAAAAATAAATAGTTATAGTAAGTTTATCATTCATATTTTAAAAAATTCAAATTATTAGTTGTGACTATAATTATAAGAGTTATTCAAACTCTTTCGCCCAATTTATACCATAAAGAAATCATCGAATAATTTTACCAAACCTAGTCCATACTTGCATGTATTATGCTATAAAATAAAATTAAACAATTTAGAGTTGAAGGAACCAGTGTTCTATATTACAGCACCAAAAGATTTATCAAATAGACTTACCACAAGCTGGTTGCAAAGGATTAGAGAAAATACATCTTTTACATAGTTTACTATGTAAATATGTATGTAATATACTTGTAGACTTATCATTGCAACAAAATATTACAAATTCAACTAATCATTTAAAGAATAAAGTTCAAGATTAGCGAAAGCAGAATACAATCTGCACTTCAGCAAACTAAGTATCTGTGTGGATTTGGTAATTTATTGTGAACTTGTAAACTAGAATAATGTAGATCCCTATCTCTAAGAGTGAGTTTGTGAATGGCAAAGGAATAATTTATATTCCTTAAGCGAGTGTTGTACTGCTGTACAGTTGTAGAATTTTGAAAATATTGTTACTTTTTTATAAGAAAAATTACACATTCGTAAATATAAACAGCTTGTATAGTCAGAATTTTATTTTTAGTAATTAAATAGTACGACAACTTTGATTTAAATTAAGAAAAAAATCAATCTAATAACTCGTTTTTGTGCTATAAACATCCTATTTATAATAGATGTGTATTTTGAGGTGTTACAATATTTAAACTAACATAAAAGGTATTTGCCAGAAGGTGAGAAGATGGCAAGAATACAAAGTGACTGCAAATACCAACGACTAATATTTTTCAATTAAATTGATTGAGTGAATGAAATCCAGTAAACACACTTAATTAGAGAAATGAATTTAATGTAATTATATTGCTAATGTCATGAAATCAACTTGGTAAATCGTTGAACTCACCGGATTGCAAAGTAAGAGATAGAGAAAGGTACCGATATTTCTCGAGTAACGTAATTAAATGCCAGAAGTTAGGATTCATTAAATGAAATAATTATCACATTTACGACACAAAGTTGAATTCTGTTTCGCATTTTATGCACCTGTCGTTACTCAAAGTCAATATACATACATAAAAGGAGTATTCCTCATAACATCAGCATGTATTTGCATTCCTTTTTATGGAGCACATAATCTTTATACTAGCAGTTGGTTAGAATTAATGTAATTTTTACGACGCCGTATGGAAAATAAAAAAAAATTTTTATTAGAAACTCCACTCTTGGATATTAAGTTGAAGAGGTAATTTTTGAGTGCTATTAACTTAATGCATGTAGTAATATTGTAATTACATTAAAAATTCGAGGAGAAAGTTTCAGTTGCTATCGTAAATTTTTCTTATAGCAGTGATTTTTTAAGATTTTTCTAGGAGGAGTATACAGGGTTATTCTATAAAATGACGTAATGTTTGAGCTCTCAAGCATTGTTATAGAACGAGTCATTGACCATTCAAAACAGGTGGAATCTATTTCTAATGGTTATCACACGTGTTGTTGGTGTATTAGTCCCATAGCATCCTCAGTTATTTGTTTGTACTCAAAATGGCAAGTCGAGAGCAAAATGCTTTCTGTGTTCCTAAATTAGAGAAAACAAATTCAACTGTTACAGTGTAATGTGCTTTTCGAAAGCGATTCGATATTACACCGCCACGTCTCCGTAAAACATACGACGGTTATTTCAATAGTTTATAGAATGTGGGTGTCTGACAGAAGAAATAAACTGACAGAAAAAATTAACTGACAGAATAAATAAAGAAAGTGAGGATGCAGTGAGCGAGATACCATAAAGACTTCGGGGTTGAAGCATTATTATTAATTTCATTTAAAAAATTAAAAATTTTCACAATATGGCAAAATTTGAAATTTAACTGAAAATATCTTTATTAAAGATCGTGTTCAGTGATGAGTCGCGATTATAGGCTTTACATTTAATCCTGCATATCAGAAAGAGAACTTGGGAAGTATTTATGTCGTTATTGGAACGATGAATCAGATCCAGTATAAAGAAGTCTATATATTGATTCTTTAGATTTCGAAAATGTTGCTTACAAATTTATGCAAGACGAGGCACTATGCCACAGAGCAAACTCTATCAAAATTTTATTTTCTAAAGAGAATTTGAAGATCTTGTGGCGGCCGGGCAATTCCTCAGATTTAAATCCAATTAAGAACGTCTGGAGTAGTCCACAAAGGATTGTTTGTCACGCAATTTTACGTTAGACATATTAAGACAAGATGTGAAGAATACTTGGAAAAATAAGCCAGGTTTGCAAGAACTGGCGGCATCATGTATTCAAAGTATTTCGAAAAGAATTGCTGCCGTAATTAAGACGAAGGGCGGATTAACTAAATATTTATTGAAAGTCTTGTATGTACAATAATATACACAGTCTGTCGCAGAGAAAACTAAACTTTTTTAAAATAGTAATTCTTAGTCGCGCCATCTATTAACAAAATATGCATCGGTAAGTTAGATATTTCACCAAAGTTATATCAAAATATCATGATATTTGCATCATTAGAAGCAGAAAAATTGCGTATAAAGTAACAGTCTGTATTTAGCATTGGTCAAAAAATAAATTTTGAACAAAGAGGAAATATCAAGTTCTGTTTTAAACACGGTAAATCGTTTATGGAAACGCTTAATTTGATGAAGGAAGTGGATGGTGATGCGTATTTATCACGTACGAGTGTGTATGAGTGATATAAACAATATAAAGGCGGCCGTACCGACATAAATGACGACGAGCGAACATCCTGGTGTAACAAAATTTGTGGTTACGGAAAATAACATCGAACTTGTGCGTGAATTTATCAAAAATGAGCCGAAATCCTCATTGTGATACGTGGAAATGGAATTAGATATTTCCAAAGAATCAATTCATCGCATTTTGACACAGTATTTGGGACTGAGAAAGATTTATGCGAAGTTTGTACCACACAAGCTGACTGATGATCAAACATTGCTCCGAATTCAACATTGATTAGAGACTCAAAAAAGGACGATAAATTCAGGTATTCTATTGTAACTGGCGATGAGACGTTGTATTCAGTATGATCCAGAGACCAAGCGTCAAAACATTGAATGATAGCATTCAAGCGAAGAAAGAGCGAAAAAAAGTCGTTTGGAGAAGTTAAAAGTGAAGACAATGTTGACTTGTTTTTACGATTCGAAAGGCATGGAGCGCAAAGAGTTAGTACCAGCTAGTCAAACAGTCAACGCTGTATATTATCTTGGTGTTATGAGGCGTCTTTGGACGCGTATTCGTCGTGTGCGCCCTCAATGCAAAAATAGTAGGTGGCGTTTGTTACATATTAAAGCATTATCTCATTGCTCGACGCTTATCACTAGTTTTCTAAGTACAAATGGCATTTTAGCCATCAACAACTCACTGTATTCACCGGATTTAACCCCTGTGATTTCTATCTATTCTCCAAACTACTCGTATATTTGCCGATAGTAGGAGAACGTTATGCCGACGTCGAAGTCGTTAAAAAGTCATCGACAGCGATCTTGAAGGATATCTCTAAAGATGAATTTAAAAATTCATAGGACATGTTAATTGACAGTGCAAAACGTTATATTGAAGCCGAAGGCCACTACTTTGAATAAAATAAATAAATTTTAACCAAAATAGTAAGCTTTTCTTTTAATTTTAAAAAAATTTAATTTTCTCTGCGACAGACTGTACATGTGTGTAAAAAATATTGTTCACCTTAGAAGTTGTTATTGTTTTTAAATCACTATAAAAAGTAAAATTTCATTGTAAATTATAATGGAACTTTCCTAAATGTAACCAGAAATTATTATTATCAATGTTATTCGACTGGAAACGGATTTCGTTTTTGAGTGCAGCACTAAAAAAAATACGCAAAAAAAGTGATTAAATTTAATACAATTTTTATATAGTATTTTATGTAGGCCTGTGTAATGACTGTAGATCCCTACATATTAGGAACGTGAAAATGACGACAGGAAGTAAATCGAAACAAAATAAAATATTATAACAGCGCGAACAAGAAGTGAAGAAATCTGATAGGGACATTCCATCCGTATAGATATCGACGACATTTTATCGGAAGAGATCAGCGTTTAGAAGCTGGATTTCTATAATTACGTAGAAGTGGCATTGTGAAGCGGATATCGTGCTTGCTTAGAGATCGAGATAACCGCGCGAAGTATAAGCACGACGCCGTGCATTATGTTCATCTGGTGCAAGCAATCCGTGCGAGAGTACTTCTCCCGTTTCTTCCTGTGATAGATCAAGTGTGTAACGTTAAGTTCAAAGGACTCACATATTTTTGAATGTTGACACGTTTTTGCCTGCATTCTTAGAGTATTGTATATCTTTACGAAGGCGTGTACATAAACTTCATTATCAGTTAATTAAGAAGAATTAAAAAAAATAAATATTCCTTACTAAATATTTTATAATTAATACCAAAAAAAGTGCGATATTTACAAGAGAAGTTCTCCAGAATTAAACTTTTTCTAACAACTTTCCCATTGTGTTTCGGTAAAGATGCAATAAAAGTTTATGTGTCCCAAGTGTACCGTTTCTCCACTAACAAAGACGTAATTAAGGTAATGGTAATTTTAAAAGGAAAACCATAAAACACTACAAAGAAAGAATGCTAAGTCAACTATATACGAGATGGCATTTTTATGGGGGGTTTGTTTACCACGATTTGCCCGGGCAGCCCCTGCGAACGTCTCACGTTAATTCCACTCTTCTAAGGCAATAAAACGAACTCCGGCTCCACAGTATACCGCACGGAGTCAACTCGCTCCTTTCATCCCCTAGCGGCAGGGGGTCGGAACTATCGCTTACACGTTTAACACCCCCAGGGTAAAAATCTCAGTTATTTGTATATTTACCCTTGTTCGCTACAATAGGGCGAAATAAGTAGTAGAAGAAGAAAGGACGAATTTGTCAGAGTTTAAGTGATTGATGGTTCATTTACAATCTAACTAAGTCCGTGGCAGACATAATATCCAGAGCGACTTTTCCTTCGGCCATAAATATTGAAAATTCTATAGACGACGATAGATTTATAAGTATGTCCTGGTTTTCAAACTTATATTGGACTTTTTATTACGGCCATAATTTTTAATAAATATTCAATATTTGAGAGACATAAATCAATGACTGCATCGAAAGCGCTAGTGGTAGGTTTGTGGTTTAAAATAGCTTTTATAAAATAGCAAATTTTGTAATTAATAAAGCGATCAACTTTCCTTTTATAGCTAAATATCTTCATTATGAGGCAGCGTTAAAAAATAACCGAAATATATATCTGAACGTAAGAGGAGGTGTTGGTATCTAATTAATCTGGAAAATTTCTAATAGAGAATGTTGAATACAGTTGCTATAGTTACAATTATGATGTTGTTGTTGTCAAAAAGTATTTGACAACTTGTTTATAAAACATGTGTCTAGGAAAAAGCTAGATTTCAAAAAAAATCGAGTTTCGGCAAGCTATTAAATATTGGGTTGGCAACTAAGTACTTTCGGTTTTTACTGATAGAGAGCGTTGCTTTATTTTTTGTATAACGTATGTTAGTGCTGTACTTTACCGTTTGTCGCGTGATACTAGTCACATTGACGTAGCTTCAGAAGCAAGTAGTGCGTGATTTTTATTAAAGCTATTAGTTGAGGGTTAATTTTAAATGAGTGCAGAAACGAACATTTTCGACATATTTTACTATTTTATTTCCGTAAAGGAAAGAAAGCTGCTGCGGCTCACAAAAAGATATGTGAAGTTTATGGTGCTAATTGCTTAACAGAGCGCACGTGTCAGAATTGGTATAAAAAATTCCATTCTGGAGATTTTTCCCTCAAAGATGAGCAACGTTCTGGTCGGCCTACTGAAGTTGATGATGACCAAATCAAAGTCATAATTGAAGAGGATCGTCATATAACTGTTCGAGAGGTTGCGGGGAGGCTACATGTATCGCACACAACAATTGAAAAACATTTAAAATGTCTTGGGCTAGTTAAGAAGCTTGATATTTGGGTACCTAACGAATTGAAAGAAATTCATTTAACACAAAGAATCAACTTTTGCGATATGCACCTTCGACGAAATGAAACCGACCCTTTCTTAAAAAGAATCATCACTGGTGATGAAAAGTGGGTCCTGTACAGTAACATAGTTCGAAAACGATCATGGAGCAAACACGATAAACCAGCTCAAACCACATCGAAATCTGAATTGCATCCAAAAAAGGTCATGCTGTCAGTTTGGTGGGATTACAAAGGTGTTGTGTTTTTTGAGCTGCTTCCAAGGAACCAAACGATCAATTCTGATGTTTACTGTCAACAATTAATAAAACTGGATGAAGCAATCAAAGAAAAACGGCCAGAATTGTCAAATCGGAAAGGTATAGTTTTCCACCAAGATAATGCAAGGCCTCACACATCTTTGGCAACTCGTGGGAAACTATTGGAGCTTAGCTGGGAAGTGATGTCACATCCTCCATACAGCCCTGATCTAGCGCCATCTGATTACCATTTATTTCGAAGTTTGCAGAATTCTTTGAATGGTAAAACTTTCATAAATGACGATGACCTTCACTCGCATCTGGTTCAGTTTTTTGCTGACAAGGACCAGAAATTTTATGAGCGCGGAATCATGCAGCTGAAAGAAAGATGGCAAAAGGTCATTGAGCAAAATGAAAACTATATAACTGATTAAAAGCTATTCTTTGTTTAAAAAAAAGTGTTTTATTTTATACTACAAAACCGAAAGTACTTAGTTGCCAACCCAATATTTATGTTGTCAATGGTTATATGACAACAAAAGTTTGTTGATATGACAGAAACCTTAGGTTATCGCTGTCTTTAATACGTCACTATTAAAAGCTGGAATAAGGAATTTGATAGTAGATGATCAGATCTCAAAGATGAGTAGCGCCCATAAGAAAAACCGCAGCGGAAAATTTGTCAAAAGTGTATTTGTTTGCAAGACAGTAAGTTATGCTTACAAGTCGTTTATTGCACCGAAAAAAATTAATGAAATTGTAAATTCGTTAACCACCGACTCTATTCTTCGGATTTAGCACCGTCAGACTGTTATTTGTTCCCAAAATTCATAAGTTATTTGAAAGATAAAAGGTTTTCGACAAATGGAGAAGTCATATATGCCGTTGAAGGGTGGTTTGCAGACTAAAACAGAGAATTTCTTTTGGGAAATACTTCGTCAACGCTCTATTAAATGTATCTAAAAGAAAATTGTGTTGAAAAGATAAAATTTTGTTTTGAAATATGGCATTTTATATGGCAGGTTAAGTACTTAGCAATAACCTCTTATAGTATTGAACAATACATGTTCGAGATGTAAGACTTATTAAATCAAAAAAACGTTTCATTAATAATTTAGGATCGATATGTTATTTAAGGAATATGAAATATTGGGATTAAACTAACTTTTAATTTTCTATTTTCCATTAATAAAGTAATAGAAAGATATTTTAAATTATAATAAACGCATAAAAAACAAAAGCTGATCTATTCGTATATAATATTATAACATGCTTGTAACGTTGACTATTATTTCTTAGAGACTAAACAATTAGCGCCCAAAAAATTCATTGAGTCGCTACGTAATAAGGTTTAGATTAATATGATTTGAAATATATTATTTGCCAATAGACAAATCACCCAAGCAAAAGTACATATTTTAAACTAAATTTTGAACAAATGCCTACCTACTGTGTTGAGAATAGTAAATGATAAAAGAAAGTTGTTTCTTCTCTTTACTTTGGACTAATATAACTTAATTATTCGATTGCAGTAGCTTATAGTTATGAATTAGTATATTGGAATTCCAAGAACTCGAAGATAACTAAATTATCAACAGCTAAATGATTTTGAAATGAGACGAACCATTTGACAACAAAAGGCAAGTATTGCATTTCGAAATCACTTGGGGAAGAAATGAAAGATTGGTCCCAAGAAAGTAGACAACATCGTAGAAGAGGCTCTGTACAACGTAGAAGAATCACTGAAAAAGAAGATTGGAGACTAGGATTGTTTGAGTTTGGGTATCGGTATTGTATCTCGAAGTATGTGAGAAATATTTTTTTTCTTTGGAAAAAGTCAGAAAAATGCGTTCCTTATACCTCTGTACTTGTTCGTTTGCATAATTTCCCATTGATCAAAAGTAAGGAATATTGTTTCCCATTAGTCGCCATCGTACCCTTAGGTTATAATGGTGGAACGTACGAGTTGAGTGTGATGAAGGATGGACCAAATCATTTTTTCAGACGAGTATGCTTTTGTTTGAGGGCCCATGGTGATTGTAGAGAAATCCGATGTCGAAGAACATAAAAGTCTTTGAACTTTTCTGTAGGGAGCGAAACTTTCCAAAAAATTGGTTGATGATGGCTTGGAGATGGTTTGAGGTTAAATTAGCATAGAAAGTAGGAGTTTTTTAGTATTCCTTGGAGATTGTTGAAATGCTCAAAAGTACATTTACAAAATTCTGGAACCATTCGCTTCACCATATATCCAAGAGCTAAATAATTCCAGAGTTCGGCAAGACAATGTTTATGTTGCTATTACATTCATTACTACTCTCAATAGGCCTGTGCTCTGGCTAGATCAATCGCTCAAATGCAAAATGGTACGAATTTTTCAATGAAGATTTATTCATTTATTATTCTCAACACAAAACTTATATATAACAGGATATATACACTTTGTTTCAACTGTTTGTATGGATGCTTGTAATATAAAATATTACTCTAATTATTGTGTCAAGTCATCGACTACCTATATTCGAATTTATGATAGAATTATCGAATATTCCATTAAATTAGTGCAATGTGGGTAAAGTATAGGAAATATATTCCAGATTAATAAAACTCTGGATGCAAAAACGTTATTGAATTTCTTATAACCATCTCTCGTTGGTATACATAATATATTAAAACCCTTAAATAACCATGCAGAAAAAACACACGGGGGACAGGAGAAAAAACTTTAAAAGTAATGACTATCGCTTTTTGTGCATATTTGAAATTCAAATTAAGCCCTTCTACTGAATTTGAGCACTGGACGTTCATGATGGAATCTGATAAATTTAAATATTTTAGCCTTAATTTCCTATTCAAATATTCAGAGCATGTTACACTGTGTGGATTGTGTTATAATAAAATTATCCCTCTTTTCCTCCACATAGCTAACTGAAAACATGAGTTTAATTTATGCGATCTAGATTAAATCCAAGATTCTCTCGAACGATTCGCACTTTTTAACACAAATTATTGTCAGTATAAAATGGTATTTCATTTTTTTGTTCTTTCATTTCTATTAAAATTCATTCTATTTTACATCATTTTGATTTTAATCTATAAGGCTTCGTTATGACTATATTTAATAAGAACAATAATATATTCTACCAACGTTACTGATAAAATAGCAAGATTTCCCATTCTGGTTTCGCAACAAATAAATTTAAAGGGTATCTATTACTATCATCGCGTAAGGTGTCTTAATATACACACATATTTTTATATTATTTTGGAAAAAATAGTTTTCTAAATACAAAATTTTTGCTCCTAACATTTTTTCCTTTCAGTAAAATACTTTAGTTCCGTTTTCCTATTAATCGTTAATTTAATGGTTCTAATAGATTAAACAAAAATTCATGCTCAAATTTCCAATACGTTTTGCTTTACCACACCATAATTTTTCGCCATGAAAATGTTTAGAAAAGGCGTTTTTTTTCCTCCAATTTCTTATCTTTAGTCCACAAATCTTCCACTAATAACTCTCATAAGTATAATGGTATACTATTCTGGATGCTAACATTACATTTGCCTTAGGTTTTTGAAAGTATTCGTATAATTTCTTATTATTTTTTCTATAATTTCTTATTCTTTCTTTTATCTCTCCTCCCAATATTTTTTGTAATATTTTCATCACCGTACAGTTTCTCTAGATTTTTTATTATCATAACAATATAAAGATTTATAAATAGATTATTTTATAACGCCGCAGTATCAATCTTTTCGACAAACATTTTTGCCCTTATCAAATACTCTTTTGGTCTCATGCTTTTGTCTTCCTTAATCTCGATGTAGTTTCTTCATTTTCTTTTTTGTTATCAACGTGAACAAATAGAACTACGAGGATTGTCTTTTATGTTTTGAATATAAACCTGGAATAAAACAATGGATAGTTTTTAAAGGTTTCATTGTTTTGCGAAGTATTCTCCACGAAGATTAATGCACTTTTATATGCGTTTGAACCTACTCTGTAAGCTGTTGTTCTGCTCGTTTGTTAGTACAGTAAAAATTGTGTTTTTGAAAGCAGCTCCTTCTGAAGACTGGAACCGTTCTTAAGTTTCGGTAAGGTAAAAAGAACGTTGTGACTAAGGTCCGGACTGTACAGAGAATGGTCTAAGAATTCAACACTTTGTTTCGTTGTCTTGGTGGAGGATAATTCGTTGTTCAATGGTTGTATACCAATCAGCAGTAACAATTCATCAATCTTGTAGAGGAATTGTTGTTTCATGACCTGCTTTCGAGACAAATGTCGCAACCCTCTTTTTGGAGACGCTTCGAGAACGGGTGAATTTAGTCGGCTTTCTTCAACTTGGAATACCCTAACAGACGACTGGCGTTTATTTTGTTGCTCGTATGGGTAAATCGAAGATTCATCACCATTGACAATGTTGCACACGTTTTTAGAGTTTCTAGCGTTGAAGAGATGTAGAGTTTTTTGACACCAATTCACCCTAACTGCTTTCTGTTCCTCGGTCAACAGATGCGGTATCCAACGGGAAACTAATTTTTTTACACACAATTCTTTATGTGAAATTTTATGAATTGAGGCCTTGAAATCGCCAATAATGCTTCGATTTGGCGATATGTCACATGCCGATCTTCGTTGATGATCTAGCGCACAGCATCGACGTTTTTCTGAGTGACTGCCATTTTTGGTGAAACAACGAGAAATTGTTGACTGATGTGGTGCTCCATTGCCGAAAAAAGAAACCAACTGACGAAATATAATTGAAAATTGTAAAAAATTATTTCGCGAAAATGTTCTCGGTTTAATTCCTTTTTTCAACTAAATTGTCAACTTTGACAGTTCGTTATAATTACAATGCTGTACGTATCCCACTGAAACTTTGTATTTAGGTTACGTAAAGACGGAGGTAATTTTTAGTACTGACATTTGATTAATGGCGCACTTTATGCCTCACTATGCAAAACTTAAAAGATATCCCACGTATACTTAGTCATTTCTTCCAGTATCAGCGCTGTACCTTAAATTTTTCCAATTCTTTCTTGCTCATTCACCTACAATAATTAGCATAAATTTTGACTGGGCTTATTTTAAATCCTATTTTATTTATATACTGCTTACAAGAAATTATTCAAAGTCTTTTAGTACTATTATCACATCATTTTCGTAAATCATCATCCCATGATTTTTAATCAGTATCCCTTTACCTATTTAATGTACTATTATGAATACCTCCTTATGTAAATCTCGACCTAACCGACACCTTATATTTAGTTTTGGTTAGCTGTCATACTTGGGACTCCCTTCTTACGATACCTACTCCTTATAATTCTAAACTCTTTTATAATCCAAGAGCAATGGCTTTGCTGGATTTGTACGTACATAAATGTCTTAAAATCTCTTTCTTGAAAATTAGATGTAATGTCTTATACAAAACATCTAGCGGCGATATGTCTTTATAATTTTCGTATTTCCTTCCGTCCCCATTTTTTTCATATACACATTTCATATACATATTTCAGGTGCATAATCTTTCCTTCGAATTCATCGTCTCCATTGTATCACATATTTATTGTAATAACGGTCTATAAATGCATCTAGAGACGTAAAGAATTTGACAAGTGCTGAAATTGATGCCAAACAATGTAAGTAATACGAATATATTCCCTGTCCTTTTCAAGTAAAATTCTGATTTTACTAGTAAAAAGTTCAATAATAAATATATTAATGAACGAAACGTTTTGAACTAATTTTGCAGAGCCGACTAACAAAGTAAACTTCCTTCGAAAGGATAATATCTTCTGATAAGGGTACGGTAAGCATTATTCCTTTGTGGGTAACCTTCTCTGAACTTCTTGAGGGTACCCGTGGGGAATATAAGACTAAAATTTGACAACTGTTCTGGGAGAGATGTTGGTCTAATAATAGAACCTATACGAACGCACTTCTTCCGCCTGATGTTTAAAAGGGTTAATTTGTGATGTATTATTAAGCACCAGTGTGTAGTTAAAGTCTAACCGAAAGTTAGTCTTTCTGTGAAAATTACTATTCAGGAATTAAAAAAATATTTTATACATATTTTTTAGTATTAGTGGTTTATGACATTTGTTAGAATGAGAATTTAAAGTGAAACGTTTTAGGGTTTTATTTAAATAAATTTTCTCAGTTTTACAAATTCTAAACTAAAATATATTCATATTCAATCTGGCTCGTAGGCTTCCGCACTCGTTATCTATACTTTCTCCATCTTGGTTTTCGGGCTGGGACCGTGTCTTCATCAATATGGCACGGACGTTTCATCACCAGTTGTATAGAACATGTTCGGGGTTCAAAAGTCGCGCTGAAACTGGACAAAATTGGGACCTTTGTAAAGAACAGAAATTTCTTTTGTAGATAAGAGTAGTTTGGAGAAGTTGATGACGGTGTGTGACAATGTTGTTGGAATTTCCGAAGTAAGGCCTAGAATTTTCGGATATGTCTTTAGGTGATATGGTGTTTGGTATTTTAGGCTTGTTGGTAGGTTATGCGGTCTAGAAGATCCCAATCAGGTTGAAATAAAATAGAAGCAAGTTGTAGATGTGCGAAAAAGAGTTTATTAGAGAGAGAATTGAAGTCATTTACTCTTGGTTCTAACAAAAAGAAAATATGTGGTACAAAGAATACGTTTTTTAGACATATAATGAAAATGAATAAATGTAAGTTTCAACAGGCAAGTGTCAGCAACTTCTTGGAAAAGCCCAATGCCTCACAGTAGAGCGAAGAAAAATTATATTAAATATAACAAAATTACAAATAGATGATTTCGACATCTGATAAGCCATGCTCTAGGCGACCCTCTTTGATCAACGCCGATACTGTCAAGATCATGTTAAAGCAAAATCCTGTTTCGACAACATCGGAGATTGCAGAAAGACTTGATTTAGTTCAACAAATAATTTCGGACCATAGTCGGAAATTAGGAATGGCGTGGAAATATTCGAGATGAGTGCCGTATGAGCTAAATGAAAAGAATTTGAATGATCGAGTTATCATATGCACATCTCTGCTTGCACGGAACAAAACCGAACCCTTCTTGGACCGGATGATAATTGGGGATGAGAAGCTGATTAACCTATGGAAACATCGCAAGGAAAAGAGCATACTGTGAATCTGGCAAACCTTCTCCTTTCAGTTCTAAACCGAAGTTGAGCCTGAGTACGAGAATGTTGTGTATATGGTAGGACATTCAAGGACCAATACATTTTGAGCTTTTAAAATCGAACGAAAAGCTAAATTCTAAGAGGTATTATGACCACTTGGATAATTTAGAAAACAGCACTCTAGGAAAAGAGGCCGGCGATGTTTAATAGAAAGGATACTGTTCTGGTTCATGACAATGCCAGTCCACGTACTGCTTTGGAGACCCGTCAGAAACTCGCAGAGCTAGGCTGCCGTATCCACCATACTCCCCGGACCTAGCACCCTCCGATTACCACTTGTTTCTGTCCTTACGTATTTTTTTGCAGGGCAAAAAATTCAAAAATGAAAATACCAGACAAATACTGGTTAAATTTTTCGTCTCTGAGGAGAAGGCGTTTTTTATGGGATATACACATTGCCATGACGCTGGCAAGAAGTCATAAATAATGACGGAAAGTATATTAATTAATAAAGTTTATTCAAGGTATGAAAAATGTATTATTTTATTATAAAAACAGGCAGAACTTTCCGGTAGATTTGATATCTCATAGACTTTTTCTTAAAGATCTAAATTTGATTGTTTAAAAACATTACCTTTGTAAGATCTAAGAAACTGTAAATAAATATTAATTATTTATTTCTACATTACTGCATTTCGAGCAAAATTTAAATATAAATCTTAAGTTAGAAACAGTTATTGCAATTGCATCGTTAATTGTAATCAATCAATGTACCGAATGTTATAATAGCTTAGCAAGACAGAAATGTCAGTTTTAGATTACCAACTTATAATTTATTGCAATTACATTGTTAGCCTCAATGAAGTATTGCAATCTTACCAGTGTTGCCGTGTAATTACATAAGTAATAGCTTCCTGTAGAAGTTATACAATTTCTCGCAATAATATACGTTCTATGTAATGTTTTCATGTGCAGTAAAGTTTCTAAAAGTCTCCATACCATTATTTCAATTTGGAAAATATATATTACACTCGATGCAAGCCGTTTGGGCTAGTGAAAGGTTACATTCAATTTAGCGTTGTTTTGTTTTCTTCCATCTTTTTGTTTTTTAGTAAAAACGTAACATTTGAATTCAGTGGAGCGAATATAAACAACGCGAAAGACAAAAAAGAACGAACAGGAGTCGATAAAACTTGTAGTGGTAGTGCGGTTCTGTTTTGTAGCCTCTGACGAGGAAAAATCATTACCGAACCCAACAGAGGTGAAAATTACGCCCGTCTTGAACGATAAATGCCCGCGGGGCATTTAGAACCATCGAAAAAATCCGTCTCTTACGAAAGTTTCTTGCGTGTTTTTTCTTTCCTTCATCCATTCTTTTTCTTTATATAAGTTGAACGTGTTCTTCGTGTTCTTTTTTATAATGTTTTGTTATTGCCTCCTTCGGCTGAGGCGAGGCACTTTTCTTAGAGAGGAGAGACTTGCGTCTGATTCCAGGACCGGGAACTGGAATTCGTAAACAAAAAAGGTCGGAGTGTTTATAGGACTGGTTCTACTCAACTACATTGTTCTTGTGTGTTATTGTTACTCCTAAATCGCCATATTAATAAATCTTTTTTGATATAAAAATCAATACCACACTGTATTAATGTTAAAGTTCCTAAAAGAAAACTGTGTAAAAGAACGATTCTTTCTCGTGGTGAAAAGATGGTGTGCATAATATTTAGTGGAAAAACGATTAGTTTAAAGAAAACAAAGATTAATTATTTAATGTTTAGTTACATAAGGACATTTTGTAGAAAACTAAAAACTTTTCCCTGTAGTACGAATTATATTATACCTTCTCGTCATATACTTCCAGAGACGTTTCAAATTATTCGCAATATTTTATTGCAATAGTTGAGAATTCCTTGTTTTAGTAACGATAATAAAAATTTAATTTCACTACATTTTTCATAACTGTAGTTCTAAAGAAATTACTGTACTTCTGCAATACAAAAACAAAAAGGTTTACGATCTAAATTTCAATTTTTCTCGATATTTTTAGCTCGAGCCATAACGATATTAAACTGGAGAGGGCTCTTGTATGTTTCATGTCGAGGAATAAGCGAACAATGGTATGCATTATGTGTAATTCAAATAATGCGAGAGTTTGTTTATATTTTCGACCTGATACAAAAAGCTTCAAACAACTACATTCTCTCTCTTTCTCTCACTGTAATATTTAAAAAATGTATATATTTACTTTACTCTGCAAAATGGCGAAGAATTAGCATTTTGCGTACTGTTTTCTGTAGAATACTTAATTTTGTTAAGGTAATTTTAATTCCGATATTTAATATTTTAAGCAAAACTGTCGATGGCGTATCTTTCAAATTTTTTTAAGTTAATATCAGTTTAGGAGGGTTGATAAAGATGATGAAATTATATATATTCTATATCCATTACATTCAGTAATAGTAAAATAGAATTTCGAATTAATTTATAAGATAACTATGCTGATAATACGATTTTATGAATAACGTACGTGATATAAATATAGGTTTTTGTGTAAAGGTAATTGTTCTAATCGTTTAGAACTAAACTTTTTAACTAAATTTCTTTTACTGTATTTTATTGATGTTCATTCGATCTATGTTATAATACAATCATTATGTCAATAGTTATAACTTTCACGTAAATCAGGTTGTATTCTATTAATCATTTTGTTTTTGTGGTAAACAGATTCAAAATCAGAATAGACCTACGAACATTTCTACTTATATACTGAACTAAATTAACCATTGCAATAGGTACAAAATCAATACAATTTATTTCTGGCAACTGAGGCAGATCAAATATCTGGGAAGCGTGGATAGAATGTATTGCTTAATTCTTTTTGCTGTTGATGACAATTTTTTTTACATTTATTACCTTTAAGCCTTTTATTGCCTTTAAGCTAAAATTAATACGTTAGGACATACTACAATCTAATTGATGTGCTACATTAATTGTCTGAAGAAGAAATTCAATTGTTATTAAAGTTTTTATTGTCACGTTTTAATGTGTACTATTCCATGCATTTCTAATTGGTTAAACCTTGATCTTGTAGTGGCACCAAAGCTTCTACAATATTAATTGTTTCTCTTTTGAAAATAAACAGTCCGTCGCAGACAAAACGGAACTTTTTTATAATAGTAATTCTTAGTGGCGCCATCTATTAAAAAAATATGCGTCGGCAAGGTATGTATATCTTTCACCAATGTTATGTCAAAATATCATGACATTTGCATCATCAGAAACAGAGAAATTGCAAAAAGTAACAGTGTGTATTTGGCATTTGTGAAAATGAATTTTGAACAAAGAGCAAATGTCAAGTTATGTTTTAAACTCGGTAAATCGTTTACTCAAACGTTTAGTTTGATGAAACAAGTGTATGGTAATGCGTACGCGTGTGTATGAGTCGTATAAACGATTTAAAGACGGTCGTAAGGATGTATGTGGATGGCAACGAATATTTTTGTGCAAAAAAAATCTGTGGTTACGGAAAGTAACATCGAACTTGTGCGTGAATTTATCAGAAACGAGCCGAAATCTTTATTGTGATACATGGGAATGGAATTAAGTGTTTCCAAAGATTCAATTCGTCGTATTTTGACAGAGCATTTGGGACTGAGAAAGTTTTGTGCAAGGTTTGTACCACACAAGCTGACTGAATTCAACATTGTACAAACTTAATTAATGACTCAAAAAGGGACGAAAGCTTCAGGTGTTCTATTGTAACTGGCGATGAGACGTGATGTTTTCAATAAGATCCATAGACCAAGCGTCGTAGCTCTAAATGGAAGCATCCAAGCGAGGAAATATCGAAAAAAAAGCCGTTTGGAGAATGCAAAAGTGAAGACAATGTTGATTTGTTTTTATTATTCGAAAGGCATAGTGCACAAAGAGTTTGTACCAACCGGTCAAATAGTCAATGCTGTATATTACCTTGGTGCTATGAAGCGTCTTTTGGCGTGTATTCCTCGTGTGCACCCTAAATATCGTGAAAATGCTCGATATTTATCACTGATTTTCTAAGTACAAATAGCAGTTTAACCATCAACCATTCACCGTATTCACCGGATTTGGTACCCAGTAATTTCTATCTACTCTCCAAACTACATTTGTCGATGAAAGGACAGCGTTATGCCGACGTCAAAGCCATTAAAAAGGCATCGACAGCGATCTTGAAGGAAATTCATTCGACATGTTAATTGACCATGCAAAACGTTGTATTGAGTTCAAAACGATATAATTTGTAGAATACAAGAAATAAAGACAATTACTTCAGATATATTATAAAGTACAATTACCATAAAACGTCAATTATTTCGAATATGCAATTTTCTCAACTAGTTGAAAGAATAATTTATTAAAGTACACTACCATATTTCAATATAATTACGAAGTATTTTACTTTGACCTGCATATTATCTAACACTTGTCCTTCCTGGACTGTCAGTAGATATAACTAAAGATTCCCTGTTTAGTTTCACAAGTCAATCTGAAGAAAAATATTTAATGACTGAGCGATATGAAGACGATTATTTTTATGCGCTATTTGCCACAGTTAGCCTGCAGCGGCGTAACCCGAAGTGTACATAATATACGCGGCCCAGTTGATTCTATTGCTACTTCCTCAATTAGATAAATGGAAAAGATAGTCGTAAGTATGTGCGTATGTACGTGTGCATGGGTATTTGTAAGTGTATGTTATACAGAGAACTCCGTTTAAGTATGAATGTTATACGAATAAGTAGTACTTTGGGAAAACAATCGGTCTTGTTCTAGAGACTCCGTTAGCTGGTATAACTTTACTATCTTGTTCGAATCTGTTCGGTAGCAACGGAAACAGTTAACGTTAATACAGTAATTGCAATGCACCGTATAATTCCATTTGTTCAGTGGATAAATTCATTTTACACCATCTGCCAGGCCTTATAATGAAATCTTCTGACCTATCGCACATCTTATTTAATGCTATCGATTTGAAGTTGTAATTATGGCCTTAAATACTAGACATGTACAGTCCCCGGCCAGAATATTAGTACCACCTTGACGATTTTTAAATTATCTCTATTTCAGCTAATGTAATCCAAGAACAAAGTAAATAAACCGAATCAATTCATTTAGTGTATTCTATATATAATTGTTTCTAAGAAAAAACTAAGGTTTCCAATAATGGCTTCGTATTTGCTATCGATCTTTTCAATAATCCTCTTATTCATTGTGAACGGATTCTTTAAATGGCATTGTGAAATATCATTGGAATAATTCGGTATCCATCGCTCGGCAGTATTTCAGTTTATGTTCCTGTGTGATACTGTGTAGGTTTTATTTACATTGAATTAGTGAATTCGTTTGCTTTTATTTGTGATACGATTGAACGATATGGCTCAAGCAAGTTTACCTGATAAGAAAAAATAGTATTTCCACTTTGTTGCATACAGGAAAGTACTCTCAAATAACAAATTGCACAAACCGAAGAATTTTTATGGCGAACAGTGTAACGTGTAATAAAAGCCTGTGTGGAAAGTATGCCGAAAAGGTTACGATCAGTGACAAGAGCAAAGGGTGAAATTATGAAATACTAGCAATTTCTTCCTTTGTATTACTTGCAATAAATATTTTTCGAAATATTTAATAGAGTTTATTTTAAGCATCGGATTGAAACCTAATACCTTTGGTTTAATTATTCGATTAATGTAGATAGAATTGAAGAATATCTGAAATAAAAGTCATTGAGTACATGTACTAAAATAGTTTAATTTAGAATATTGGATTAGATATTAAATATTGTATTAGATACAGTGCATCTTCAAAAGAATAGTATAAAAAAACAAATAAACGCATTGAATTTTATTATAATATATGTTGAGTTCGATTCCCTACTCCGTTAAAAAATAAAATATGACTTCTGTTTTGCTTACATTTGATTTTACTTTTTATTTACAATATTATTCTCCTTTTGAAATGATTACTAAACGAACAATGAAAATATCTATCAAAGGATAATATTTGGACAACGTTTCAAATCAGAAACTATAAATCACAAAATTTTATACAAAAATACATAAAATAATGTCATATAAAAACATAATAGGTGTACATAAATCTAATTAAATTAGATGCCGTAGCTGAATCTACCACAATATAGTTCAGGATAGGTATTACGACAACAAAGTTGACAACAACAATAGAAAAAGTAATATTTAGAGCACCTTAGACAAGTAAACACTATAATACCTACGTAAAAACTTGTATTTTTAATTGGGCATAAGTTGATTGCTATATCGAGTGATCCAATTAATGCTTTAGGATTTTCATGTGAAATATTAGCGAAACTGTATAGTGACTATCTTCATTTATTCTTTGGTTTTGTAGGTGAAGTCATTACAAAACAACAGGGAACATTTAACGCCCCAAGAACGGTTGGAAAAATTTATATCAGACCATGCTTTATGAAGGAAACTTGGCGTAGATCACGTGCACTCTATGCTGCACATCATCGACCAAGTGAACAAACAATTCGTAACGTTGTGAAGACATTTGAACGTGAGTTTACGTTGCTGAATAATCCAAGAAGAAATCGTGTAAGAAATGTGAAAAATGCAGACAATGTTGAAGCTGTAAGACAGAGTGTTCGTGATAATTTAAACCTGTCTTAGATTCAGATTCAGGTTCGTTTATTATTCAAAAAATTACACAATGTAAAGTGTTATACAAAAATTTGAAATCGTCAAATAAAACAAAATCGAATATATAATATAAAAATATATTTATGGCATACATACATATATATATATATATATATATATATATATATATATATATAAAACCAAAAAATCACACAGTAAAGCAAATGGTTGACAAAAAAAACACGTGGAACAAAGAAAATCAAATTAGGCATTTAAAATCCTTGTCTTGTACATTATAAGATTCCTGCAGCATATACATTACTTTGGTTTTTAGGAAATTGGTAACTGCAAATGTCATGCCCAGCACTTGGGCCTTATATATATATATTAACTTGGGGGCTTTAACGGATTGATTTGAGTTTGCATAATTGTAAAATCCAACTGGTCCAAGAATTAAAGCCAACAGGTCATCGTCTTCGTTGTGGTTTCGCTGCTTGGATATTAAAGCGGCTGGCTGCAGATTAATTTTTTCATTGTGTTGTAATTTGCAGCAATGAGGGTTATTTCTTGCTAGACAGCTACACAAACAAGCAGAACAGCAGTATTTGGAGCAAAGATAATCCTCACGAAGAAACATCCTTGCATTCGGAGAAAGTTACAATTTGGTCTGCCATTAATGCCGGTGGAGTCATCGGACCATATATTTTTGAAAATGAGCAAGGACAGTGTATCACAGTAAACAGAGTTCGTTATCAAGCAATCTTGAATAATAGACGATTGTTGCAAACAATCTGCAGAAATACTAGTTCGAAAAGGACAGCGATACGTACCATACGACTAACGAAATCATCGCTTTACAAAGAGGTTAATTCGATGATAAAGTTATTTCAAGGAATAGTCCTGTGAATTTTCCACCACGATTTTGTGACTTGATGTCGTGTGACTTCTTCTACGTTAACAAACCAACAACAATTGAATATTTAAAAACCAATAACAGAACAGTTGTGTGAAAACGAATGAGATATTGGACTGATAGAGTAGTAATAAGACGCTTTCTGAATAAAACAAAACATATTGTCGCAGAACAATTTTTGTGTTTTATACCATTTTAAGATGCTAAAGCATTAATTGGATCACCTTATATACTCATAGATATAAAATGTCAAAAAGATAATTTTCACTAAACGGATACACGGATTCCTCTATTGAATTTTTTATTCAAATTTGCATTTCAATCATTACAATTTGGATTCATTAATTACAAAAGATAACTACGTACTAGAAACTAATTTTTCATGGTGAATCAGCCTTTAAGACAGGAATAGACAGAACGTTATTTGAACAGACAAAAAAATACACGCTGAGATATAGGTAGCAGATGTGAAATTAAATAGTTTCCGATTGATTTGATTGAACATTATACTCACCATAAAACAATCTGGTCCCTGAAGGCACATCGATTCCCCGTTGGGTCCATCGTTAGAGAACTGAAATGAAAAAAAAAGATTGAATAAAGAAACATTAATAAACGAGCGCAATGAATAACAGTGATTAAGATTTGCATTTTGATTTAACGTGCTCACACATGCAAATATTCTTGTTAGTGTGCACTGTTCTATTAAAATACGTAGATTGGAGTATACATAAAACTGGGAGAGTTATAATAATCACCTCTCCTATCCGGATAGATTAATAAATTCAAATCGGTAGGAAAAAATTAAATGAAATACACGTACAAAGAAAATTAAAATGAAAATATAAATAATACAAACGAAATATAGATAACGATCATAGACTGTCAAGACTTGTTTTCATTAATTGAAGAACTTGAAAAATATATGATCATTGTACAGATCTTCTAAAGCAATACACATTACACGCTTTAGCTGCTGACGAAGATGAATTAGATTGATTTGGAAAGAGATTTGATTGCTTTCTTATACTGGTATTCGAAATTCTCAACATCTTTATAAATAAATATATGGATTCTTCAAAAGTAATGAACCAGTAAAACAGTACTTACCAAAAAGCAAATTTTATTACGTGATGATGTTATAATAGTAACAAATAATAATAATAATAATAATAATAATAATAAAGCATTTATTACCCAACAGTATACACATACTAAAAACAGGACAAGTTGCAACATAAGCAAGTTCATCAATATACAAAATAAAGGAGCTTACATCTAAAAAATTAACAATTAGAAACTCTATATATCTCGCGCTATACTAAAAATATTTTGTAAATCCTTAGTGGAGCAAATGAATATAATCATAACTCTCACCATATTGATTATAAGAAGTACATTTGAATGAAATGGGAGATTTAACAAGTATATTAGTGCGTGCTGGTAGAGCAATGAAAGTCTGCGCGTTCCGAGCAGTCAGACGCGGCACATAAACGTTGAGTCTACTCAGAAGATCCGGGGATTCATTCCGACCATGGATTAACCCATGCCAGAAAGACAAACCGAACACTACCTGTCTCACCTCCAACGAAGCCATGGAAAAAGTGCTCAATAGGGATGAATAGGGAAAGCCCCTGTAAGGGTAGACGTAGTAATTTCTAAACGAAAGGTAGTTCAAAAATCGTGATTGCACACTTCCTACAGCTTTTTTTTTTGGACTTCGTAATAAGGATTCCACACTAGTCCAATCTCGAAAGGACGAGTGGGATACATGAGATTGCATATCGTAATTTTCCACACCCTGCAGCTTTTTTTGGACTTCGTAATAAGGACTCCACATTATTAAGCCATATACTCCAATCTCGAACGAACCAGTGGGATGTATGAGATTGCATAACGTGGTTGTCTACACACTGCAACGTTTTTTGAACTTCGTAATAAGGATTCCACACTATTAGGCCATATACTCAATGTATAAGGTTTTCAATGTGAATATATCAATAAATTGATTAGCATTTCGCAATATGAAGCCCATAATTCTACATGCCAATGAAACGATGTTGGAAATATGGATATTAAATGGCAACTCTCAAAATACATTCCAAAATCTTTTACAGCATCATATTTAAGGAGAGGAAGAGAAGCAAACCCGTACTTATACACTAACAAAAATTTCTTGCGGATGTAAAACATAATCTTGCATTTGGACGTATTCAATGCTAACCTGTTTCTACTACACCATTCATAAATACCGGTCAAATAATGCTCTAAATCGTCACAATCTGCCTTGGATGCTTCAATTAAAAAAATTCTCACGCCATCCGCAAACATCAGCATCTGGCAATAGGCTATTTGACTAATTTTGGGAAATTGTTTTAAATTATTGTTTATTACATAATAAGGACATATCATTGATATTTCCGACATATCTATTGTATTATCAATAAAAATCAATGTTGAAGTTTAAACGTCCAAGACCGCGCCAAAAACGCTGTTTGTGTAATGGCGCTGGTCATATGACATGCGTGACGTCACAGGCTAGGACGGGATAAGTAAATCTAGTAAATCAAGAAGTAAACCTGAATAAAACAGCGCCGCTGAAGTTAATTTCATGTTTTCTTCAAATTTATTGGATAGAATGGGGTATAAATGGCGTGTAGTGCCACAATGTACAAATACATCTATAAAGAGTCCACACAAACTGTTTGTTTCTGTTCCAAAGAATTCCCAAAGCATGTTATTTTTTAATCCAGTTGTTGCATAAACATACAAATATAAAAGTAGAACACATTTTGTTATGCTTGAAAAAAATTAGATTGAATAACACATTTTCTGAATTAGAGGATAATTTTGGAATATCACTATCTTATGCTAGTAAATTGTTTTTGCGAAATATACCTATAATAAGTTGTTTTTTAAAACCCTTTATCATAAACTTAGACAAAAAATTAATTAAAAAGAATCTCCCAATTGAATTTAGACATAACTATCACAATGTGAGCTGCATCATTGATTGTTTAGAAATCGATGTACAAATACCATCAAAGGCTCGTCATCAGGCACTGACATGGTCAGAGTACAAAAAGGGGAATACGGTGAAGTATTTAATATCCTGTACTCCGAATGGTTTGGTTAATTATATTTCAGAAGGGTTTGGGGGTAGAACAAGTGATGTTACCATACTAGAAAACTGTAACTTTCTAGATGGGTTAGAACAGGGAACTTGTATCTTAGCTGACAGAGGCTTTAAGCACCTTGAACATGCACTTCATCAAAAAAGCATGCAATTATTAAGGCCACCCAGTGTAAACGCTGGTGTAAAACTATCAAAAACAGAATTTCGACAAACTAAAATAATTGCTAGCCTGCGAATTCATATTGAGAGGGTGATAAGGCGATTAAGAGAATTCCATAAGCTCAAGCAACATTCAGTTATAAATAATAACATTCTCCGTGTACTTGATCATGTCGTTATTATTGCATGTGCTCTAATAAATTTGCAGGATTCTCTTATTAAATAATGTAAATATCTAAATAATGTAAAATAAAATAATAAAACAAGAAATACAGAACGGTTTTTTATTTATCACAAACTGGTGTTACTATACAAAATAGGATATATATTTGTTTTCCAGAAAATAGCTAACGTTTCGCCAGTATCGCCGTGTATGCTAGCCTATGACGTCACCAGAGTTGCCACCAATGACATAGTGTTCCCGTTACAGATAAAATTTCAAAAATTATGAGATTGTTTTTTGTGTAATTTGTCAAAGATAAACATAATTTAGTATAAAATAAAGTGAAATATATTCTTTTACGATATTACCCGATAGGATGACCACATATTGTGGTATACAATATTTTCAATGTAGTCAAATACCCTATTATTAGACAGTAGTAGGTCGTTAATGAAATATAAGTGGTCCTAATTTAGACACCTGTGGTACTCTAGATGTAAAGAAGGGACGAATAGGAAAAAATTATTGTAAGAAACTAAAAATTCACGATGCGTTAATGCTATCAAAGCTTCGCCATATCAGTGTAGATAACTTCTACCTAATTCTGTCTATACAATAGCTACGAGATATATTGGGAAAAGATGCAGAGCTGTTGTAACAGAAGGCTTGGAGGCAAAACTGCTCACTGAGGAGTAAATACGTTCATACACTGCAATACGTAATTAATATTCAAATTACGCACTCCAATGTAAAGGATATTAAAGTTATTATATGAATTAACTGATAACATAAACAATTAATATTAATATTATTAATATCCAAAGAGATTCAGTCTTATGTGCATCCATATCATTCGCATGTACATGTATGTATACATACGAGACAATTATATACGTGGGCAAGGTGAAAAGTTCTCGGCCTGACAATGAAATACAGCGATTTAAATTTAAAAAATGATTTTATTTTTCTACATAATCTCCCTTGAGTTCAACACACTTGGTACAGCGTTTTTCTAACATGAATATTCCTTCCCGGAAGTAAGAGTCTGGAAGGCTGTCAAAATATTTTTCTACGGTCCTTTCAACTTCTTCGTTGGATGTGAATAGATGGAAGCCTGAGGGTGCCAAATCAGGAGCATAGGGAGGATGGCCGAGCAAATCGTACCCCAAATCCCGCAATTTTCCCATCGCTAACGCACCCTTGTTTGCGGGTGCGTTGTCCTGATGAAAAATGATTCTTTTCTTCTTCAAACCAGGCCTCTTCTCGCGAATTTTGGCATACAGCTGGTCAAGAAGGTTAGAGTAATATGCGCCTGTAATTGTTCTACCTTTTTTTAAGGTAATCAATTAACAAGATTCCTTTTACATCCCAAAACACGCTGGCCATGACTTTTCCGGCAGATGCAATCGACTTCGCTTTCTTTGGCGCTGAACCACCGGCTTCCACCCACTGCTTCGACTGCTGTTTCGTTTCTGGCGTATAGTGGTGGACCCATGTCTCATCCATAGTGACAAATTGCCGCACAAAATCGGTCGGATTCTTGTTAAATCGGTCCAAAAAATGCTCCGAAAATCGTTTGCGCATTTGCTTTTGATCGACATTCAGCAAATGCGGCACCCATCTTGCGCAGAGCTTTCTCATCTCTAACCCTTTGTGCAAAATGTATAGCACCCTTTCTTCCGATGTCCCCATAGCCTCAGCTGTCTCACTCACTTTCACTTGCCTATCGTCCAACACAATATCATGTACTTTTTCGATGATATCTGGTGTGGTTGCGGTTTTTGGCCGTCCTTCACGTGGGTCATCTTCTTCGAGGGACGTACAACCACGTTTAAATTCAGCTGCCCACATTTTAACGGTTGACTTCGAAGGAGCAAAGTCTCCGTACACTTTGGTTAACTTCGGATTAATTTCCATAGGGGTTAAACCATCCAAAACAAAGAATTTTATAACAGCACGATATTCAAGTTTATCCATTTAAAAAAATAACACGCACGACGTCTACTACAAAAATTCTTGCAAACAAACTACTTGAGAGAACAAGTTGAAAGTTTTCATATTAACTAAAGACAAATGCAGCCACGCAGGAAACATAAATTTCTGTTAATTGTAAAGCCATCTCTGTGTCAGGCCGAGAACTTTTCACCTTACCCACATATTCTGGCTTGATTTAGAAAAAATAAAGTTAACAATAAAAATTTTATAATTTTTCATTATCCAATAGAATGTCTATTGATTTTAATGCATTCATTCATGCATTCTGTAACTTCTGCATTTTCTTCTTGTAAATTATTTTACATATTTAAGAGAATTTACTTAGGTTAAACTACCAGATGTATCTTTTTAAGGGCACAATTTACATTGCCCGTTACTGAGTCACAGTTATCGTTATTTGCTTCATATTGCTCACCTTCCCTGACTTCATATTTTATTATACTAATATATATGCTTTCTGAACTTACAATTTATACTTTGCTTCAAACGAAAATATATATGGACTGTATTGATTAAATATAAATAGTAAGCTGTAATGCTATATTAATTATTAGATGTTAAGTAATGACTTGTAAATTTAAATTCTAGATCTAACGTATATAAATATGACAATCAAATTCGCTTACTTAGACACATATTTTACTTAGTACCACTCTGGCTATTAATGTAAGGAAGAACTCACATCTCAGATGTGTTTACGTTTCGTTAAACTCCCACCGCAGAGGGTGCTATAAAAGTATTTGCCTAGCTACTTAGTCATATTAAAATGTCTTAAAACGAACTGTACTTGAAATTATTGCAGATTGTAGCTACAACTGCAATCTATGAAACACCTGTTAGGGCTATTATTAATAAGAATGTATTTAAATATTCCTTGAATTTTTTGTTAGAGAACTGTTACAATTTAAACTCCCACAGTAATCAACCGTATCGAACGCCATTATCTGTATATTACATGTATTTCCAACGCCTTTTCATATCTTGAAATATATAACTTATTTATAATTCATAATTACATTATTGCCCATACCATTATGAAACTCTAACAGGATATTACTCTACGTAAAGCACATACATATATCATTTAACACTCGGTTAATGATTCATTGAAAAACGTATATCTACCGGGAGAAATCTAATTATCATTACTAGCATTATTATTATTGCCCTCACATAGACATTTAATTGTTACAATTATGAGAAAGTAAAATATAAATCATACAATCTATCGTAATGTATTCCAATTAAGTAAATATTTACTTTGGTTCTTTATTGCAAAACTACCATATACGTTTCGAGTTTTTTGCATCATTAGCATATTATGATAGTTGCAGAGCATTTTATATACACACCTGAGTTACGCACAGTATGATTATTATGCAAACCAATATTACTTACGTAACAAGATATTAGTAGCAATTTATGTAGTTTATATTTTATGGATGCCACTTGAGCGTGTACTTCAATTTAATTAAGAGTATAATAAATAAAATAATTGCCTTCTCTTGTTTCACTTGGTTTTTTTTCTATACGCTTGTGGCTAGTGTATAGCATTAACAAAAAGGCATTTCAACCAATAAAAGGTTTACTTTCGGATTAGATATGAGTATGCTTGATATTTGCATTTCATGGACCATTTGTCCGGCTTTTGCGAAATCATCTGACATATTGCAGTAGAAATGTAGATATTTTTTGAGGAGACAGTTGTAATACATCAAAGTGGTGTATATATAACTCCAAGATTTTTATGCAGGAAACACGAAATACCATCAATAATGTTTTATGTGCGAGCGTAGGAATAATAAATGTTTTGAACGTTACAAAGAGATGTAGTTTAATTATGAATTTTGTAGATATAAAATTATCGAGAGTAAAACCTTGGGAATTTTCAGGTGAAACAAAAATTTCTTGCGGATGTAAAACATAATCTTGCATTTGGACGTGAGGAGACAGTTGTAATACATCAAAGTGGTGTATATATTATCAAACTCCAAGATTTTTATGCAGGAAACACGAAATACCATCAATAATGTTTTATGTGCAAGCGTAGGAATAATAAATGTTTTGAACGTTACAAAGAGATGTAGTTTAATTATGAATTTTGTACATATAAAATTATCGAGAGTAAAACCTTGGGAATTTTCAGGAGAAATCGAAAAGTTATGAGGTATTAACAGTTTTGCTAAAAGTGATTGAAGTCTTTCAAGAAAGTATCCCTAATTAGATCATTTGATCCATGTCTTTTTCCTATACACTACTGCCCTTAAGTGTTTGACCACCCAGAAAGGAATAGAAAAACAAGTAAAAGGTGCTTCAAATTGCGCGGTTTTTTTAAGAATAAGTAAAATATAGATGTGCACTGAATTTGTCTGGGTACGTGGGCATTTAAAAAGTGTAATGTATGACATTTATAAAAATCGCTTCGTACACGGTACAACAACGCGTTCAAATTGAAAATCAGCGTTCTGTGAAAAGAGAAAATTATGTAAATTTTATGGCTTATATAATCGTCTATCTGAAAACACTATTGGTCGAGTTATTAAAAAATTTCAAGAGACCGGTTCCGTGGAAGATCAAAAAAGTGAAAAAATACAGTCATAGTGGTCGTTCACAAGAAAATATTAGTTTGGTTCGTGAAAGTCTTGCTGAAGTTCCTCAAATGTCCATTAGATGACGTTCACAACAACTTGGACTTAGAGGATTAACAACATGGCATATTTTACACAAGGATTTAACTCTGAAGACATATAAGGTTCAAATAACACAGCAACTGATGCCATTAGATCATTTAAAACGTTGTTCATTTGTCAATTCCATCAATGAACAACCAGCTAATTTTTCTCAAAAAATAATGTTTTCCGATGAGGCACATTTTGAACTTGGTGGCCATGTTAATAAACAAAATTGCCGTATCTGGGGTGAGGAAAATTCATGAATTATTTATGAGAAACCTATGCATCCTAAACGAGTTACTGTTTGGTGTGCATTATGGTCAGGTGGTGTAATTGGGCCTTACTTCTTTGGAAATGCTGCCGGTGAAGCTGTAACTGTCAATGGTGATCGATATCGTCGGTTTATAAAAACAATCCACAATCAATTCCTGCTTTGAAAGATGAAATTATTCATGTCATTGGTGAGATAGAGCCCCAATTATGCCAAAATTTCATTGAAAATTTTAACGAAAGAGTGGACGTCTGTGGAGCTGCAAGAGGCCATTTGGCAGATATTATTTTTCGCATATAAATGTCATAACTGATACTTCAATTACAAAAAAAAAACTAATTGGAGCGACTGAGTGAGTAGAAAAATTGGTGTACCCAATTGAGTACAATGGCTTATTAGGCACGCATTTTTTTAAAATTTTTGCCCACAAAAATGGAATTTCCTACTACAAAAACGTCAAGTTTTTACGGCAGACATTTCAATACCTTGAACTGTGCCCTGAATTATGTTGAAGCTGAGAAAGATCACCACGAATTTGAAATTGCAATTATACTTCCAAGCCCGGATTATAACACAGATGAAGAAGAAGGTGTCGCTGAAAATATTGAAGTTGACCGTATACCATACGATGTGCCAGGTGAAATAGAGGCATTTTGTGGCAGCAATAGCGAAGACGATATTACACTTGAGCAATTAAAAAAATAAAAAAATAAATAAAATTTCGAGAAAAGAAATGGTGGTTGGCCGCCTTTTACCACAATGTCGAGTTTCGTTGTGGTCAATGCGTGGAAGTTATATAAAACTGCAAACATGTTCCAAATGGACCTGTTAGAGTTTCAGCGTAATATTGTTCGCTACTGTCTTCGAAATTATACGCAGACACTGCTAACTTTGAAACGCTTGCTGGCACTTGGTGTAGCTACTATTGTTGGAAACTACATCCCCAAGATAATAAAAAACCCTTTACGATGCCGCGAATGCCGTAGTCCAATTAGATGAATGTGTGAACAATATAACGTTGCACTTTGTCTAGAAAGGGAGTGTTTTAAAATATATCACACTAAAACGTAAGCATACCAATTAAGCCATTTTACCCGTTTAGGTACAGCTCCAAAACCACAGTTCCTGAATTTTTTTTTATAATTTTTTACTTTTTTATGTTCCTTATGTATATTTTAACTAAATTAAAAAAATGAATTAAACAAGTTTTCATTTTTAATTGCCTTGGTTTTTAATGAGCTAACTCTACTATCGACCAAAATGTCTTATAATTTGAAATTTTTCGTCCTTTTTTTGCTCTAAGAGTAATTGGGCCAATTGGATCAGCAATGAGACCATACTTATCCTCCCGATTCATTGCCCTCCTTTTTTTTTCAAGGCAGGGTCTCGAATAATACAAAAACGTGAGCCGACAAATAGGTAGGTAGAAATGCTCGGGCAAATTTGACCTCCAAAGTCACGATTTCGGTGCACTTTATAATTAAGCATGTTTTTCATGTAATCACAGAATGTGTGCACGTATATGCTATCTATTGATCTTGGCAGTGTCGACGTTGCCAAGCAGTATTTTTTGAACTCATATCTTGTGAAAAGAGTATATCATATACTAGTGTTTTTAATTCTAAAATATGTATATTAGTGAAATATATTTAATAATTACAAAATAGGAAAATTGAAATTAATATGTGCTTTTTGTTGATGCATTTATTTGAATAATTTCAATATAATTGTATTGTAAACACTGTCATTACAATTTTATCTCCAGCTATACCACCTGTATTTGATAAGGTTCTATATAGATCAGTTTGTTCGGAAGTTGGAATATTATTGATGCAGCGAAACATACGTATGCTGCGCCATAAATTCCCAGGCGTGTTATGCACTAATGCCAACGTTCTTCCTATGCCCTTCGCCAATATCCCGTGTAATTGACGTTAAGCACTTCCTCAGCCTAACTCCGGGAAACTGTCCACAAAACATTTATCTATTTATGAGTTTGAACTCGAACTGTACACGGCTGATTTTTACGGCTTTTATTATTACCACAAAAACCGTTTTGTGGTAAATACTGCTGACTCTACTATGAGTTTTATTATGTTTTCTGCGTTCATTTGAAGTTGATTGAATGATGAATATTGGTCAAGTTAAGAGTTATTCTACTACTGCTATTGCTGTTATAACTATTTTTTGTATATTTGTGTGTGTATGTGGGCTTACTTGTAGTATTTACAAGTAACTGAGAAATTGTTTAATTGTTATAACCTGTTACTGACATCACGGTCGATACTACTGTTACAGATTCTTGAATTCAAAGATCTTTTAATTCTATTGTAAATGATATACGTTTGGCTATTTTTCTTGCTCTTTTTGTGTAATATTGTTACATTTGGCAGCGTAATGTATATTATGTAAGTGTTCTTTTGATTTATTTTTATAAATAATGTCTGGCCTTTAACTTATGTGTTCTTCAATCCCAATATAACTTCTTCTTTAAGTTATATTGGGTAGATACATATGTGTTTCACTGTGTTAGTTTTTACTAGCTGTTTGAGTGCAAGTTTTTGAATAATTTTTGCTATAATATTGTATCCCTCTGTTCCAACAAGCAGTTTGAATTGATGACATTGTTCTTTAATTATGTGACTTCTGTAGTTCTTCTTGGTGATTATGTCTTTTGTATTTGAGAACATTTGTCCCTTTTTCAGCTATCAATAAAATTTTTATCCATTTTTATGTTTGAAATGTGAAAGCACTTTTGTCTAACATTGAAGTTAAGACAGAGTACTATCTATTATAACAGCAACCTGATCTGTGCGTTAAATCGGCTTAAATGAGAAGTGAATCTAAAACAAACGAATAAGTTTCCGTTCACCGAAACCTGAACTACGACATCTTTATTAAGAATCTCCAAGCAGTCCCTTTCTTGTCCCAGTTCTTGTTCAACAGATATTGTGGCCGCAGCCACATATGTGTAATACGTACATAATTGAAAAGACTGAATTTCCATCTATGAAATGCTTTTATTTACTTATTATGTCATTTTATATGGCCGTGGCGACAATGTCTGTTGAACGAGAACTGGGGTTGCCTGAAGAGTCTTAATAAAGATAAAACGTCCGCCGTAGTCATGTTCTCGATTAATATACTTACTTGTTTCTATTTTTATGTCTTTTATGATTTTGTAATAAGTGCCATGTATTGTTTTTCAGGTCCATTTTCCTTTTGTGTGTGTGTGTGTGGTTATTAACAATTATGTTTATTACTATTATTACTCTACATCTGAAAATTTTTAAATATATGACTGATATTATACGTTGGTTGAGACATAAACTCAAAACTTAGAAGAATGAAACAAAAACCAACCGTTTTGCAAATTTTTCTTGACTTCTACTATGCATTTGTTACAACGTTTAGTTAGTATTTCCACACGTTCATCACGTTTCCATGTGACTTCTCTCTTTGAAAGTTGTCAAAATTGGGATCACGTCATCACATTGCGTCTCGTATTTTCGATTGCTAATTAACATTTTTATTGAAGATCTGATGATTTTTTTCCATGGAGATACTTGCAGACAGAGTACACTGCTCCAGTAGAAAATGAAGGAGATTTGAGACATACGAAATTAATGGGTGTAATTCAATTAGAAACCCTGGTATTTTGAACGAGTTCGACAGTCATTGAGGAGAAAATTTTAAGCAACTCTTGTAGGCTAGGAATCTTTATATGTAATACTAAATAATAAAGCATTGTTTTTCTTTCTTTTCTTTATCGCCCTGAATTTTTGACACTTATTTTTTTCAAAAATCATGCGTGTACAAAAAATCTTAAAATAGCTCAAGGAATAACATCCTAAATTTGTGCCGCATATTTAGTAAACGCCCTGTATATTCAAAAGATGTTTCATACTAATGGTAGTAGATAAATAAGAGCAATAAAGAATAATAAAAAAAGGCACATTTGCTATATAAAATTTTACTTATTCCATAAATGTTAAATAGAAGTAATATTGCTAAACATCTAAGCTCTTGCAGGATAAGCTTTTCTTGTACTTTGAACTTCGTCTAAATAGTGAATACAGGCAGTCAACAGCATTTTCATTGTCTGTTCATTATCCTTTTAATGCTGAGATGTTTGCATAAGGGGACTGGTGCTCTTATATTAACACAAGTGCTACTAAAGGCAATGATTGCCTGCCTCGACTGTCTATGATTCCCGACGAGAATGTGCTGTCTACGCTTTTGCTGTGCTGAGACAAGAAAGCCCGAAAACCGCTCAAGTTTCACAATGTTAGTGACTATCAATTAAAGTAAAACTCTTTTAATTATAAAAGGAAAAACTTTAGGAATTATATGGGGCATCGTTCACATAGTTCTAAAGACATAAGAAGCTCTCCCAACATATTTAAAATTCTGAATGATTTTTTATTATATTTCGTAATGAAAATATTCTGAATCATAACCTTAAATTATATACATATACTATAAGTGGTATAAATTAAGAAGTTTAAAAACGAATATTTCTTTTCTTCAACCATTAGAGAGTTCGTGATGAAGTAATGAATCTAAGAAACAAAAATTTACATTTAAACTTGACTAAATATAAATGTTTCCCTTTAGAATCTCTTTTCATTTCTATAGGTGTATTTTAAATAACACATAGGGAGCCGTAAAAATTTTATCGTGTCCCTTTATAAATAATGTAGACTAACTTCGATTGCATGAATCCAAAGGTTTGTGATTTTTACCCTTGATAGACTTGGTTGCTATTCCTAGACCTGCTAGTTCTTGGCTACAATGCTTGTGCAAACAATTCGAATATAGAGCGTTCCTCGTGTTGAATTTTGTGCGATAATTTTTTACAATTTACGTCCTAAATTAGCATCATTATCAGCAGAATATTATTCTCAACTAGTATATGGTATATTCGTAAAAACTATCGGTAGTTAAAAACAATTGAATTGACGCCACTTGCAGTTTAAGATTGTTGAATGTATTTGGAAAATCAGTATTTATGTGTATTTAGAAAGTCAAAGTTGTCAATTCCAGAAAATAATGCAGCAATTGTATAGAAATAACTTGATTAATTGGAGAAGAAGATATATCTGAGTGAAATATTGGTTGACTGTAAATGAACATTTACAAGTACGATAACCTTATATGTTTTGAATACAATCTAGCGGACTTCCAATGAGAACATTGTCTAAACTAGTACAAGGAAATTTAAATCTGAACAATATCAAGCTATACTCCTTACAGTAATTGATGACGAAAGCAGATTGCACTATTACGATATTTCAATCAACGCGTAAAATATGGTATAGTTTTTCGAAGACGAAGAATCAACTGAATCCCAAAACTTGCGATCAATCAGCAAATGAATGGTGGTCAGTTTCCTTCAAAAGAGTGATTTAGTAGTAAATACACTAGTGGAGCAACCAAAGACACTGACCATCAAAAAATATACCAAAACCAAATTTTCGGAGCACTGAAAAATTTATGTCCAAACTCGAGAATGTCTGGGTGTTTCACTATCAAAGTCACCGACATTTCACGTGATTTGATCCATATTTAGTTTCATGTGATTCTTCGCTACTTACTTCTGCAAAATTGCAATTGAAGGATCGATAATTTGTATCTATGGAAAACCGTTCTGTAGTGTGGTTACATATTCCGTAGATATAAAGTACTAGGAATATTGGTTTGATGGATATTACATTTTACACGTTGAGTTAGACATGTTCAGGATATCTGCAGTATGAATGATGGCAACCTTGAATTGGGTTCAAAAGCGTGAAAGAATATCATCATTAAACAGTAGCCATTTGAAGCTGCTTAATAAGAGCCAAGCTGATTTTTTGCGAATATTTGTTATGATTGTTAAAACCTAGCACCACCACACTGGTCCTTCCATATGTACATATCTGAATAATTCAAAAATTATCAACAGAGCTGTCGAAATCCACGTATTCATTTGTTAAGGATATTCAAATAACTGCGTTTTGAAATTGTCTTTAAAGAAGAATAAAAAGACTAATAGGGGCCCGCGCTCTGTTTCACCTTTTTTTCGATTTCTGAGTCAATCATTAAAACTATATGTGTGGTGCAATTATATCTCAACTTCGTGTAGTAAAAAAAATCAATATCACGCTTCGGGATTGTCTAGAAGATTGCTATATATTCTCAAAAAAAAGAAGCAGCGTAACTATGCGCTAATGAAATTTATTCAATTCGATTATCGGGTATTGTACTATTCAACTATTCGCGCACAGATATATCTAACAAGCATGTAATTGAATTATTTATTTCCTTATTTGCGCTGATATTTGCGCCCGTTGTTGTTCGGCGTTTTTCTAACGCTTCGCCGTCGCCGAAGTCGATAGGTGAGATACGTACATGTATATGTATACATTATACGTGTTGGAGAACGCGGTACATGTTTTGCATTTGAATAATTTAAACGTCTCACACAGCTGGTGCGCTTTTATTTAATATACACGGCGGAACATTGCTTAAACGCTTCTGTACTTTTGTTCGGGATTAATTTACATCATGAAATGTCAGGGGTTATTCGCACACAGATGCGGAAACGAAATCGTTACATTTCTGCAGCTTCCAAGTGGTAACAAGTAGTTACCTATTTAAAATGAAAGTCAATTAAACCGACGTGTTACTGGGGTCCCATTCACACCAACATAACTTAAAGTTTGCGTGTATGGAACAAGTTTATTATAAATTTTCAAAGCAATCATCGAAATATAATACCAAATTATAATTGCTATACTCTACGTCAAAGTCTAGATGTAGAAGTTGAATGTACAATGCTTTTCAAAAATAGGCAATAAATATTTTTGCGATTAATTTCTGGACGTTTCACTATACGTTCAGTTTGTCGTCAAGACTTCTAATGAATAATTATTGATAAATAATTTTTTGAGAAGTACTCAGAAAATTAAATTTATAAGCATTACTTTTTAACTGCGTTAATTCTTTCTAAGTGATTATTGCAATTCGTGGCTATTTGCAAACGACACAATCGTTTTAGCATCTCACACCAACTCAATATTAGTTTCATATAATCTACAAGTAAGTCTTGATAAAAAAAAGGAATGAGTTAAAAAATTGTGAATAAGACCAAAGTGGCCAAATTCAAGTCTGCACTCATGACGTTTTCTTTATGCAAAAAAAACTTGGCCAGCCATAAATATCAGTAATTATCAACAGACACAAACCGAAGAAACTTGAAAAAACCTTGGAAAGCATTTGGATCGTCGACCAACATGGCCAAAAGTAAATTATAAGCGCACGAAACTTGAGCTTTAGTTTCAATAAACGTTCTGATTCCAATTTATTTTTAGGTAACAATATGTTGCTATACAAAGCCTTTTTTAAGCCAATCTGTATCTGTAGTACAGCTATGTGACGGCTGATGCTCCATATTATCTCTCCAGTAAGGTCTTTCAGCATGAAAATTCAAAGTATTCATTAATTTAGTGCTAAAAGTAGTGGTAAAATTGTTGTGAATCCTACAGCATTAGATAGACATTTAAATGTCTGCAGTCATAGAGTTATTTGAAAATTTAAGTGTCTGCAATCAACAGACTTAATGTTAAGACCAATGTGCATAGATAAATTGTCGACTTTACAAACAGTAGTGCGATTGTTTATGAAAATCTTTCAATACAGTGATACTTTTCTTCTCTTTTTGTATATATATTAGGTTGGCAACTAAGTACTTTCGGTTTTTACTGATTTTGTATAACGTATGTTAGTGCTGTACTTTACCGCTTGTCGCGTGATACTAGTCACATTGACGTAACTTCAGAAGCAAGTAGTGCGTGATTTTTACTAAAGCTATTAGTTGTGGGTTAATTTTAAATGGAGTGCAGAAGCGAACATTTTCGACATATTTTACTATTTTATTTCCGTAAAGGAAAGAAAGCTGCTGCGGCTCACAAAAAGATATGTGAAGTTTATGGTGCTAATTGCTTAACAGAGCGCACGTGTCAGAATTGGTATAAAAAATTCCGTTCTAGAAATTTTTTCCTCAAAAATGAGCAACGTTCTGGTCGGCCTACTGAAGTTGATGATGACCAAATCAAAGTCATAATTGAAGAGGATCGTCATATAACTGTTCGAGAGGTTGCGGAGAGGCTACATGTATCGCACACAACAATTGAAAAACATTTAAAATGTCTTGGGTTAGTTAAGAAGCTTGATATTTGGGTACCTCACGAATTGAAAGAAATTCATTTAACACAAGGAATCAACTTTTGTGATATGCACCTTAGACGAAATGAAACTGACCCCTCTTAAAAAGAATCATCACTGGTGATGAAAAATGGGTCCTGTACAGTAACATAGTTCGAAAACGATCATGGAGCAAACACGATAAACCAGCTCAAACCACATCGAAAGCTGAATTGCATCCAAAAAAGATAATGCTGTCAGTTTGGTGGGATTACAAAGGTGTTGTGTTTTTTGAGCTGTTTCCAAGGAACCAAACGATCAATTCTGAGGTTTACTGTCAACAATTAATAAAACTAGATGAAGTAATCAAAGAAAAACGGCCAGAATTGTCAAATCGGAAAGGTGTAGTTTTCCACCAAGATAATGCAAGGCCTCACACATCTTTGACAACTCGTGGGAAACTATTGAAGCTTGGCTGGGAAGTGATGCCACATTCCCCATACAGCCCTGATCTAGCACCATCTGATTACCATTTATTTCGAAGTTTGCAGAATTCTTTGAATGGTAAAACTTTCACAAATGACGATGGCCTTCACTCGCACCTGGTTCAGTTTTTTGCTGATAAGGACCAGAAATTTTATGAGCGCGGAAGCATGCAGATGAAAGAAAGATGGCAAAAGGTCATTGAGCAAAATGGAAAATATATAATTGATTAAAAACTATTCTTTGTTTAAAAAAAAAGTGTTTTATTTTATACTACAAAACTGAAAGTACTTAATTGCCAACCCAATATTTTATATATGAATAGCTAAAGATAACAACCTAATAGGAAAGCAGTGAAGCTTTTGTTGAAGAGGAGATTCTTTTGAAGACCACATTCAACTCTGGGTTAATTTTTTGATTAATTTAGAATCTTTCCTCTCCTTATCGGATTTAAGGTCTTCTAGTTTAACAATATATTCGTTCCACTCCCTCCTCCTCCTTGTAATTCACACACCACGTCGTGAGCTTCGCGTCCTTCTCTTACGTTATTTCTTATTTAACCATATCTTAATGTTAGTTCCAATTTCCAATTTTTAATTGATTCTTTTAGTGACAACTTTTACGCCATCATATAAATATAACGGCTAATACTAATATGAATATTTTTTTGGTCGATTTAAACAGCAACTATTGCTTTAATAAATTATCCTTCCACTTTACTAAGAGTTTCCTTGCTAGCAATAGTTGTTCTGTTACTGAACAGGAAGCCTCTGCATTTATTCTATTATTTACCCTTTCAGTTTTCTTTTTTACAGAATTTCCAAATATAAAGATGTATTTTATGAGCACATATTTTGATAATAAAATCCTTTATGGCTGTATCTAAATAATCTACATTTTACGTTATCAGTTAGCTATATATATGATTATAATATTGTTGTTCCTTATACTATACTTTTGCTTCTATATTAAGACTTTTGTTGGTTCAATCATTATAAGGATTATCTTGAAAAAAAAGCTGATTTTGCACAAAAAAGCACGTTTCTCAACTTTGGAGTTACATGAATAGTAGTTCATAGTTCTGAAATCCTCTCTGGCATGATATAGAATAAATCATGTACGTACATAATAGTCTAATATAATTAGAACACTTTTTTCTCTTTATTTGTTATATTATAAGAGAATATTGGAATAAAAATAGTTAAAAGAAAATGTAGATTAAGTTGGTATTGGTAGCCAAATTTTTTAAAGCTACAACGTATCATGAAATTAGAATCCAATTTACCGTCGAGAACTTCTAAGTTCATATATATCCTGAAAAGCTGGGAATTATCAAACGTATTTAATACATTTAACTTCGTCAACCAAAATTGAGGCAAAATCTTAATCAACCTATACATTATCCCCTACGTTTATTTAAACAATCACCCTAAAGTCATTACTTGCAAATATTTAAGGAAATGTAATTCTGTGAAGCTCAAATATAAAGGCCAACTAATACTCGTCATCAAATTAGTATGTAAAACATTGAGTTTATTTGAATCTTGAGCGTGTATATATGCAAAAGGTTCTACATAAACGTAAGTGGAAGATGTTCCTTCTATAAGGAATAGACCGCGACCTTTCGGTCGTATTTCGCCTGAATGTGAAGATCGCTTAGAGATTAGGAGATTCACGAGATATAATTACGAGATACGCACTTTCTGGTACAGTAGAAACTAAGATGGAACTCCAGGATTATACGGGAGATACCGATCTTAATGTAAGGCGATACGTCAGCGTGTGTTGTGAGAACCGAAGATGTAGACACAAACACACATACGCACGGTAAAGGCACAGATATTGTTCCTGAAATTTCAAATCCTCAACCTCTAACTGGGATTATGAAGCACTTAGAAGACGGTATCCGATAGAATGACTCGAGATAGAGAGCGTCGATGTAAGGAAGGGAAACAAAGAGAAAACGTTGATGTTAGTACCGAAAACAATTTTTGTAAAAGAGGTAATTGAAAGCTTGTCAACGTTTTAGGGGAGTTCGGGATTAAACATCTTATTATCTGCTACGCTGACTTACTGCTCGATTTAAAGATGATGTTTCGTAATTTTCAGGATAGAATGATAAAAGAATTTGTATGAAAAAGAATTACTTGTAATATTACTTTAGATTTGCAAAAAGACTATGGAAAATATATCAATGTTGGATTTATAATATGTTAAACATACTAGGTTGTATAACTTGTAGTCTATTGTTCTTCTCCAAATTTTTTTCTATTCTTTAGAGCTGGAACCGTGTTTTTATCACTGTTGCTTGCGAAAACGTCGGCAAATGAAGCAACTGTGCCAGAGACGCGGTTTCAGCTCGAAAATCCAGAAGAAATATTAAATCGTCAAATTTTAAATTTCTTATACCAAATAATTTTCCTTTTTTTTGTTATAATAGATATGTATATTTATATGTGAAATATGTTCCACTGGCTTGTATTTCTTTCTTTTTGTTCTAAATATGTCTTTCTGTTTGTTCTAAAGCAAATATTTCCTGTTTAAAATTGCCATGTTTGTCAAATTTCAAATTTTCGTTTCTAAATTATAAATGATCAATCTTTGAACTGCTTCGGCTACATAAATAGTACAAGTCTTTTAAAAAAATTTAGAAAACTATCAAAGAGACGTTAAGTACATATAGTAATTGTCAAAATATATCCTAACTGCATAAATTCTGCATCGTTACTTATGAATAAGGTTGAAATAGTTATCTAAGTCGTTTCCTTACAGTAGAAAGAACAGGAACTAAATGTTATTTGCGGTATTAATATTACCGACGAGGCTGTGCGCTACGAAGTATTGAACTCTTGTCATAAAAAAATATTAAATCAGTTCTATTTATAAACGTCTATATAAGTACATCCAAAAATTTCTTACCAATACTTTTCGATTATTATTTCGCCAGATTTAAGGTGTATAAATTTCATGGACGATGTGACTTCGATAGTTACTTAGGTGCTCCATTTGTGTCAGTCCACCAACCAAATCTCAAATGATTATTATAAATATGTTCTCACCGTTGAAGAATTATTTCTTTCAATTTTGTAACTAAAATGAAGAGCAATGTTCTAAACGCTCAGACTCTATGTATCGTTTACTAGGCACGCAATATTCTTCTCTATTTTTCCAAAGCTCCCTCTTGGAAGAAACTAGGAAAAGCTTCTAATCTGCAGTGCACGTCTTTAATGTTATAATTGTTCAAGAAACATAAATACTAATTTGCCATTATCCTGATATCAGAATTTATATTATTATTGTTCGTCCTATGATTAAAGTTGAGGAACGGATGGGAGACAAACAGGGGTAGGCAAGGATGCCTTACAAAGGTTGATTGTTAACTACAAGGGGTCTAAATAAATTTCTAGATTGTTTTCATAAGTTACAATATACATATAATTAAATTTATCTTTGAGCCTATCCAGCCTATTCGGCGCGGCTGTACGCTGCTGCGAAACTAGAAGTTTGTTCAATATTGCCTATAATATCTTATTTCAATAACAAGTGCTTTTTTTTAAGTCTAGTGTCGCAGGCTCCTTGGATATTTCACCTAGTTACGTCGTTCTTGAAATATACGTAAAATATACAATTATTCCTACAAAGAGCGCTTAGTAACACAAAGGACAATGCAAATTTACAATAAATTTTCGTTATCTGTGGAATTTAACAGTAGGACTATATATTTTGCTTTTTGAAAATCCCAGATGTTCTATCCCCAACGTCTGTCTATTTTGGAAATTTGTCCTTTGTTTTGAGACTTTCGTAGATTTTTAGGGTTGAGTTTCATCTCTATAATCTCTTGTTTGTATATGCCCGATAAAATAGACTTTATTTACGGCTCTTTTACTCTTTGAGTAATCTAGGTCTTGTTTCACCAGTTTTTGCACTTAACCTTAAATATTTCAAATTACCTAACTGATTGGATCTTCCCGTCGGATATCGTATTCACTACGTCATTGGTGCTAATGATTACGACTTTGTGTAAATAAAGCTAATCCTTGCCTTCCTAGCTTATTTCTCCCATTGACAATTTCTGCAGTTTTGGAACCTCATGTATATTATTTACTTTTTCTGTACGTTATCCATAATATTTCCATGAAGAGCAAGCAAAATAGCTGTCCACCCAATAAAAATTTCCGGAAATATCCAGAAGACATATCTATAATAGACAATAGCTATGAGCGCCTACATTAAAACTAAATAATAAATTGAAAGGATATTTAATTGTGGTTCTGACAAAGAGCTCTCTTAGCAGGAAGAAAGCATGTCACAATTCGAAAATCCCTTCAAAAGCTATTTTCCCTGCACCTTCTCTACCATCTTCCAAAACGTTTAGTTAACGTGGAAAAAAATGGCAAACAAACATTACATAAGTTTGAGTCCAGCAGTGGACAGTGGATGAGCTTGTGATAGTAATAATTATGATAATGCCTAATGCAAAATTGAATGAATTAACAAAAAACAGTCGAATTTAATCCAATTTAGGTTCATATAAAAACATGCCAACAATAACTACAATGACTACAACATTAATGTTTTAAAATTCTTTCGAAGATATAAATTTCATAACATAAAATAACATTCGGTATGTGCATATGTACATTTGTATATGTTTAGTAGAATAATAAACGCAACACATGTTTCTAAGTTAAAAAATTTTTTGAATTATTTATTAAGTGATCTTCAGAAATGATGATTTATTTAAAAAATCCCTTTTGCGTAATTGCAAATATATAAATTTAGTCTATCTCTGAGATTTTTAACAATTCATACACCCTTATCTGTGCCTTTTGGCATTTTGCAATTCTATTTGTGAAATCTAAAATATATATCACGCATACGTGATCCCAATTCTATTGATCGTTTTTATATAGTCTTTATAAGACCATACATGTTAGAGTGCCCTTTCGAATGAAATGATTTATAAAAAATCAAATCCGGTTCCATTTACGCACCAAATCTTTTTTAAATGAAAAGCCTATATCTGTCGTGATCAGTGACAGTTAATATTTTAACAATCGACATAGCCACTTCTCCATTAATTCTCCACTCTCGACTGTATTTTTTCGCGATTCCTCTACTTCCCAATACAACGTTTTATCACATTTAACTCTGTTCGATTCGTTCCCGCGTCCTATACCAAAAATACCAACTTTAATACAGAGGCGAATCATCGGTCCATGTACGCCCGATAAAACATGGTAACGAATGTTTTCACTGTATTACGTTGACGGTTTTGTGGGCGTCCCGACGCATCAGTACCCCGTTCGGACTCTCTATTTTCGAATCATTCCGGCTGATACATATTCAAATTGATACCGAGAGCTATTATATGTAAACAGAGGACACGAGGGGCTTTTATGCTTTCGAAAACATTCGGTCCTCTAGGGCGAATTGCTCTCTCTCGCACTGTACGTGTGTGTGGGATACAAAAGGATAATACCCATCTGTCGCCCGCTGTCCCTTTGATGATTTCCTATGTAGCCATTCGTACATATACACAAGCACACCCGCATCTCGGTTGAAAGCACAACGTGCTAATGCCAAAATGCATGAGAGCGCTAAACGTGTTAAATAATTTGACCACTTTGAAGTTGTTTAAAACGATCTGCACACGTACAGTATTCGGGTATGAGTATGCTTTCATTTAATGGGATATCTGTATGTATATATTACCATAGCTTTTTTATATTTATCTTAGTATTGCGAAATTCTATTGAAACATTCCAATTTCCTATTTAACCTTTTTCACTTTTGTCGTAGATTCACCGTAAATTCGTTATTTGGATTACAACGATCTAGTATATTCTTTCTACCACATACTTCCTTTCCATGTAATAATAATAGTTAAAAATAACTGATTCAAAGGCTTCTTTTCGTTTCAGATGTATATAATATAATTAGTGTACGTACATGCATAAAGTAGGTGCACGAAAAATTTTATGTGGTATCATAGAAAGCCATTTTAGAGCAATTTTAAAAACAGATAATCAAATTTTTCTCTTTCGACATTATTAGTAGTTTATTAAGTAATATTAATTTTAGACATTCTTCATAAGATTAACCAGTCAAAAAAAGATGGAAACCTCTATAAGAATCGAATATCATTCTATATAGTGCCTTGTGGCTTAATTGTAGAACATCCGCCCGGCAAGAGATTGACTGAGGTTCGCTTCTTCACCGAATGTATTAATTTCTGCCTTAATTATAATGATGTAACGAATAGAAGATTATGAGCTTTCATTAATTCATCTCGTGGAATGTACGTAATTGTGTAAATACAAGGGTGTATATAAGCAATTACATATGTATTTAATAATAAAACCTAATGCGAGTTTCCAATTAAATATCTATTTTCATAATAGGATTTATGGCGTAATTAAATAATAGAATCTCAGTCATTGGTAGTTCAATTGCAGAGCATCCGCCTGGCAAGGGGATGACTGGGGTTCGATTCTCTACTGAATGACAAAATTTTGTCATTAATTTCTGCCTTAATTATAACGATGTAATAAACAGAAAATTACGAGTTTTCATAGTATTCCCAGCTTGCTAGTTTCCAGCAAGTTGCAGTTTATATTTCGGGAACTGGCAACACTGTTAGTGTTGCCTCCGATCCGATGATTGCATCGTGAAGTTTGTCATTTTTGATAATATATTTACCTTAACAATTTTATTATCCGGTCGCTATTTCTATTGTTGACAGTAATTTGAAAATTTTATGTCAGCGAAAAAATGGAATTAAAATGGATTATCTTAACAAGAATGCATCGACGAGCTGAATTTTATAATGGTGATGAAGCACCATCGAAAACTACAGTATACCGTTGGTATAGTGAAATCAAACTTGGACAGCGTTCTTTGGACAATGAATTTCGTGAAAGTCGTCCCACAAATGTTATTGTGTTGGAAAACATTAATGCAGTGTCTGAATTGATAATGCAGACCGTTATGTGACATGCCAAGAGATCGACGCATCTCTAGGTATTAGTAACACCAGTGTGCATAAGATCCTGCATGAACATTTAGCCGTTAAGAAGCTATGTTCACGTTGGGTACCATACAATTTGACAACCGCTCAAAAAAGGACTCGCGTCGATTGGTGCCAAGAAATGTTCAAAAAAAAAACCAATAGCGGTGCTTCAAAGAACATTTATAAAGTCGTCGCAGGTGATGAATCTTGGATCTATACGTATGAGCCCGATAATAAACAGCAGTCGACTGTGTGAGCATTCCAAGATGAGCCAAAACCAACAAAAGTTGTTCGCGCTCGAAGCACATCAAAACAAATGCTGGCCTGTTTTTTCGGAAAAACCGATCACATTGCAACCGTGCCTTTAGAGAGTTATAGAACGGTCAATTCCGGATGGTACACAACTATTTGTTTGCCAAAATCTTTTGAAGGAATAAGGAAAACAAACCGAAAACGACAGATCACCCTCCACCATGACAATGCGAGCTCTCACTCAGGTCGATTCAAACATTTGAATATTTGACTAGGCAAAACATTGAATTGATCCGCCGTACAGCCCTGATCTAGCACCTTGTGGCTTCTTTTTGTTCCCACACGTAAAAAATAAATACACTTCGTGATCAACGGTTTTCTACGCCGGAAGAGGCAGTTGAGGCACTCAAAACTCACATTCTGGAGATACCGCCTTCACAATGGCAGCTATGCTTTTCGGATTGGTTTAAACGAATGCAAAAGTGCATTTATTTTCAAGGAGAATATTTTGGAAAGAAATAAAACTATTTTCGATTGTTTCGATTTGTTTGCTATTCCAGAAATATAAACGGTTACCCTCGTATTATACATTACACAACTTTTGCTGAACTGGACATCTCTCTATTTGCACTGTTACCTACATAAAATTGCAAAAAATGCTTAAAAAGCAAAGGAATAAATTGCATTTTTTTCCAAAAGTAACAGATATGTATATTAGGCATAGTAACGTATATAAAGTTTACACTAACTGGTACAAATTAAAGTTATTATCAAAGATTACCTCTGTATACATACTAGTAATAACACGTATCTCATGATTACACCAGTACATTGCATGTAGATCGACAAGTGTACGAATAATATTGTATAAGCTTCTCTTTCTCTCTCTTTCTTATTGTCGCCAAATACATTTCTGGGAGTTTATGTTAGCCAGATTTATGTTTCCGATACGTTCGCTACCGTTGGGCGTTCACTCTTTTTTTTTTCTGTTGGTAATTTTTTGACTTCCATCGCCGTGAAATATCGCTACGAGCACAAATCGTATTAGAAACGATTCCGGTTTCAACTTTTACACGCCACATTATAAATTATATCACTCGCACACTAAATACAGTCGCACATATGATAGAATATACGTAATACGCTACTTTTAGCTTAAGCGGGAGATATACGTCCGTTTTAATTATAATTAACTTAATGACATTAGTAAAGAATCGCATATTAAGCAGCCTTTCTAAATTAGTTTTTCATGTTTTTTTTTTGTTACTGCCGGAGAGACTCCCGAATTAATTAATCAGGGATAATTAACGTGAGTCCGGTTCGTGTTTTCTTCTTTTGAATGTGGACGTCCTTTTTCGCGCGCAGATGTTCGAATACGAAAAGGTGTTGTTAAGAAAACTACGTATTTGCAAGGTAATATTAACTAATCGCACTTTAACGCTTAGCTCTTCATTGCGCAGCATTCCTTATGTAAATTTGCAAAAAGAACGCATTTTACAGACGAAGTTCTTGACATTAATATACGATTTACATAAATTTTTATCATTTCAAGAGTTATTCAAATAAATAATAATAAAACTAGAGCATATTGGATGAGCACAGTGAATTCGTAGACTTTGAAAACTATTTTGTTCAATATACTTCGCTCATGGAAGTATGAGCAATTAATAAAATTTTATTTACGAAAACTTTGTACTGTAATACATAGTTTTACTACTAATGTAAGGTACTTCAAGACTTTTATAAACAAAGAAGACAAAATAAGCAGCGCACTAAAGCTATGCTCTTGATAGTAGATAAATAAAATAAAATAAATAGTAAGCAACTTATAAAATCTTGTGAAACACTCACCCTTTTAAGGAGCATTTTCGATCTTAGCACAAAGTAGATAAGATTGGTTAAATATTTGTATGTTTACACAATTGTTCAGTATACCATGTTTGCTGTGAGGAGAAGGTGTTCTTGTATGCAAAGAACGACCATTTGGCATTCAATTATTAATATCGTTATAATTATTTATTACTATTAATTAGAAATTTTCGCGAACGCACGTATTATGAATCGTCGTGCACTTTTGCCTTCTTTATTTAGAAATTAGACTGCAAGATTTTTGAATTTTTATTAATGTGTAAACTCTTTTCTACTTTGTACACTAAATTATTCTCCAGTGTATTTATTAAAATATAAATGCGTCCATTATTTTCTTCGAATCCACTTGCCCAACCACTTCCAAATGAAATGGTATTGACCACAGTATATCGATAAATATGTTTGTAAAAATATTAATATATTTTGTAAATTTAAACAAATTAAGTAAAGTCTAAAAAAACCGTACAGAAACTCAGCGCACATTTAGAAATGATTCGCCATTACTACTTTTCACGAAGAAGGCTTTTTGGTTCATGAAATTAATAAAAAGTTAGGAATTATTAAGTGTACAGTTAATAATACAATTCGCCAATTCTAAGAAATGGAAAATTAAGCGTTTACAAACGGCTCAAATTAAGAAGCAAGCGTAAAAGAAAATTAATACCAACAAAAATAGTCGTCGAATTCAATCATTCTGACAATTCAATTTCTGTAAATATTGTAAACTCCTGTAAATACTGTAAAACACCCAATTATAGGACACAGGATTCCATGTTTATGTTTCAGTCAGAAAATTACTTCTAGCATGATAACGTTGAAACGTATCACATTGGCATGATGACACCATAAATGGGCGTCCTTTAGACTGGCAAAACCAAAATTTCAAGTATTCAATTAAAAGCAAAGAAGTAAAAATGTTGGGCGATTGTTACTTTTCGTATGCAAATATAGGAGATCTAGTGGAACTTGAGGATATTATAAAAAAAGGAACAATATTAACATAGGTAATTTTGGTGAAGCCTGTGGTTGATTTACTTAATCACTGAAGGTTGATATATAACCCCTTTCCACATTAATTTTCGTATTTGGTATATGTATTTCGCCAACTAAGTGTCATCATCTACAGCAAACTACGGCAAAATACCCGTACGAAACAAATTCCGCACACGATCTGTACCTCAGTGTGTGTCAACGGATGATAACAACTTTATCGAAATATTAATGTGGAAAGGAGTTATATATCATCCCTCAATGATTAAAGAAATATTAACATAGTCTTGAAGAGTATGCAGTTGATGAAGACGCAAGGTCAACATGAACAAATTTTACTTTTTAGAGAATAATGATCCAAAACACAGGTCAATATTAAAGGAGGAACAACGCAATAATGGCATTCCCTCCATAAAATCTGGATTGAAATCCAATAACAATTTTGGGTTACAAGTTTAACAGGCGAGAAAAACTTCTATCTCCAAACAATGGCTCTAAGAGAAATGGATAATCTTAATAACAAAGCCTTTTCAAAATTGTAAGAAGGATTATATCTGGAATATAAGACATTAACTCCACAGACATTTCAACTCATCCCTGTATTATGGAATCCTATTAAATTTATATTCTTCGATGTGAAAAAATTCTAAAATTCTTTTACAACACTTGTAAAGTTATAATTAAATCATTACTAAATCCGTCAGTATATCATGTGTTATGTGATGAGATATTGAACAATGAAAATAGCCTATTCTTCCTCCTTTCATACCCGTACTTTCTATACTAATAATGTTTCGAATTCTAAACAACGTTCTAACAACCATTTCTATCGCAATAGGTCTTTAGGATGGCGTCCGTTGGTAACCCACGCACAACAATGCGTTTCATTATATTCTGAAGATGTCGTGTATTTTATGGACGCCATAAATTCATACTTATATATGTGGAGTAGCCTGGTGGTTACTGCCACAGGAAAACATTTAGAAAATGTTTATGGAAGCTGTGAATTTTAATTATTTACATTTGTATTCAAGTGTAACTGGGAACAAAGGGATACTAAACAAAGGTAGTTAATGCTTTTGGAGATAAAATAGTGTGTTGTATAGACAAGCAAAGGGCCTTCATATAGGTAGTTTCGCCTCCTTCTCCATCCGCTCCTCCTATCTATTTTTCGTGTAAACCTGTGTTCGTGTGTTGCGTTTTATTTAACAAATAATGCGGGGATAGACTATTCTCTTTTATGTCAGTAGTTAGCCGAAGCACAGTTGTTGTTGTTTCTGCAAGAGTAAACGGTGACTTTTATCGAGGTATATTACTGTGGAAACTAACCATTACAGTAAATATGTCGGGGTGTTGGAAATGGTACTCTTCCGAGTTGATATCGGTAAAGTTGTCGCCTGGAACACGCTTTTAACAATGCCGCCGCAGTGGGTTGAATAAACTTTCTTTCGTTCAGGAGGTAATTTGGTAAAATCTTTCCTTGCATGTGTAATACACTTAGCACGCTAAAGATAATTAGTTTTAGAATATAAAACACTTAAATTATATGTTAATAGGTACAAATATATTAACTTGATTATTTAAGTTAATTCATTGCAGTACAAAACTGCCAGTCGTTAAGATATGCCCTTTATTTGGAGTCAAATGCAAAATATTTTGGGTACCGCATAGCAAATACTGTGCAGCAATCTATCCTACAGAATTTAGGCAATATGAAATATTCATTACTACAACGCGCACAAACCCGAGAGATTGTAAAGGAATTCACGATATGATTTTACAATAAAATAAAATAAAACCTATTTAAGATACAACCAAACATATTTTGAAGCATAATTTTTACATTACACTTGTGGATAACGCTTCGTTTAAGAGTTCACCTCTATGTCGTTTGCAGGAGCGAATTCGCTAAAACCAACTTGCAATAACTTTGTGCAATAAATCGGTTTTAAAGTCATGAATGCAGACATCGATGTTCAATTTTAATACTTCACTGATTTAAGGTTTGTTTAAATAGACTATAAATTTCAAATAATCCCATAAAAAGAAGTTACAACAATTATTAATTAATAATAGTTTCTAAACTTCATCCTATTTAAAACCTACTAAGCGATTAGACTGAGCCGCATTGAACATGAAGTTGTTCATCTCGGAAATTAATAGCATTTAGTGTTGGGAATGCACGAAAGCTTTTGCTCCACAAAGCCAATTTCGGAGTATGGGCGAAAACAATATGAACCTCATCTGAGCCAGAAACTGCTACGTTGATTAGACTGGTAGATCTGTACATTATTATGAAGTTTATTGAAAAACGCACTTGACGAACCCATTGCAGTAAATGTTATAGCACTTGCATTGAACCTAATCTCTCCGAAAGTTTTCTTTTTCAATTTCTTCGAATAAATCCTGGATATTTCTGAAAACTTGGATAAATGTAGGTGGATATATTCTTTTCAACAATATAAATAAAAAAGTTGCTTAAAAATATGGCTCTGAAGCTTCTTCGAATAATAATAAGACTGCAACAGAAACCTGCTTCTAAATTGTTCATCTAGCTTAAGAACAGGAAATTAATGGCATTTAGCGTTGAGAATGTTTGAAAATGTTTGATATATAAAGGTAATTTCAGTCGTGAGAAATGGAAAAATGTCTGAGAAAACTAGATCAGAAGTATATGGGCGAAAACAAGTAATACACACTTCTTCATGGCCAGAAACTGCTGCGAACTACAGGGTGTTTTTTAAGAGCTTGAGAACTTTTTTTTTATTATAATCTGGTAGATAATTTCATGGCATTTATTTCTTAAATACGATTTCCGGCATACGTCCGCCGCAACTACGAGTTACATGGTCCATTCGACTAGTCCAATTTTTGACTACTTTTTCCAATAAATCTGACTGTATGGCGTCAATGGTGGCTTGAATATTGGCTTCCAATGCTTCAAGAGTTGCTGGTTTGTCGGCATAAACCAATGACTTAACATAGCCCCATAAAAAGTAATCCAGAGGTTTTAAATCGCACGGACGAGTGGGCTAGTAAGCAGGACCACTTCTGGAAATAAGGTTGTCACCAAATTGATTTTGCAATAAATCAATTGTTAAGCGCGTTGTATGGCAAGTTGTACCGTCTTGTTGGAACCAAATGTTGTCGATATTTAGCGGATTAATTTTTGGAAACAAAAATTCAGTCAGCATGGCTCGATAGCGTTCGCCATTCACCGTAACGGCAGCTCCTTCCACATTTCCAAAGAAATAAAGACCGATGATGCCGCCAGCGTGTAAACCGCACCAAACAATCAATTTTAATGGATGTAATGGTGATTTGTTAACGGCTTGAGGATTGTCTTCGCTCTGAATACGACAATTTTGCTTATTGACGTAGCCATTTAACCAGAAATGAGCTTCATCACTAAACACAATTCTGTGCTCCTCTTCGGCTAGTTTCAAATGAGCCCCATTAAGCAAAAATGCGGCGCAAGCGATGGTCGTTTGGCCTCGATTCTTGCACAAGCTGTATTTTATAGGCACGTAAGCCCAGATCCTTACGTACAATTTTCCACGTGGTCGAAGGACAAAGGCCAACAAGTTGAGAACGACGACGAATCGACATTTCGACGTCTTCTTCAATACTTCGCGCTACAGCAGCAATATTCTCTTCTGTACGCACATTTCTTTGTCTTGTTGATGGTTTTGAATCGAGAAGAGTAAAATTAGTGCGAAAACGATCAATAACTGCACGAATTGCTTGCTCACTAGGCCGATTATGTTGGCCGTAAAATGGACAAAGTGCTCTATGAACTTCGCGAATAGATTTATTTTTTCCAAAGTAAATTTCCACAATTTGGAAACGTTGCTCTGGCGTTAAACGATTCACGATGACTTGCCAAACCTTACTGAACAGAAATGTCAACACAATTTGACATTTTCAGCTGTCAAACCATAGTTATCCATATCGATATTTCTCATGCAGTTTAAAAAACACCCATTAGATATGCAGATTATTATGACGAAGAAAATAATATTATATTTACTGAAAAACGTAATTGACGAATCCATTGCAGTAAATGTAAAACTTGCATTAAACCCAGTCTCTGTCCAAAGTTTTCTTTTTCAATTTCTTCCTGAATATTTCAAGAGAAATATAGACTCTGTTTTTTGTTTAAAGCCAATTCCAATCTAAATTTACTGGTAATATTTATTCTGTTTGTAACGAACAAATTTAATAGAAAGCTGAGATAAATAAGTTCAAAAGATTAACAGGATCTAATTATAAAAAGTATATAACGAATATTTCGAATATTGCTAAAGCAATTAAAATAAAAATGTAAGGTATCCCGACCTTCTAAAAATATTTCTAAAATAGACAATTAGTTAGTAATTTCCATATAAAATATGTACACCCGATAGCGTACGCTTATTTTCGTTACAGAATACAAGGAATTCTATGATTATTAATGACATTATATATAAAAAATACCTACTTTGTTTACGACCAAATACATAAATTAAATTAACATAATAGCCCGTTTGAAATTCTTTAATTAATTTTCAATGTCTGAAAGGACATTATACTCTTCGACCAATTTAAATTTAAGTATGTAATGAGCAAGTCACTACTATACCTCTAGCTAAGTGGGCATCGAGTAAGAAACAGACCATATATAATATTTTTTTTTAATTAAGGAAGGAAAAAAACAATCTACCGTTGCATATTGACCAACCGTCATATAACTAATGTTTTCTTTTCTGCTTGCAATCACATAGAATTATAGTAGACGCGCCTGTTGTACGTGTGGGATATAAAATTTCTAAGTGGACAACTTTTCTTATATGGACTTAACAGCGCGCTCGAAAAATACTCGTCTCTTGTTGCATCGGATTCAGTATTCAAACAAATAGTTCTTTGTAAGTTATGTTACACAAAATGTAGTATCCATCTTATACATATGTAACGAATCAAACGAGAGATATGTTTAACTAGATTTGATGACATTCTTTCCGCTCGTTACATAGATGTACTAATTTTTCCTTAAATAAGTAATTAGTAATTTGTTTAAACGAGCAATATAAACATCATTCTCGTAAGGCGTGGTATCACTTAACTCCCAGTAAAGCTGTATGATATATAAACGAATTTTAGAAGAGATTTGAAACAGGATTTTCTAAATATATTTTTCAAAGTACGCAGCGCGATTAGATATAAAGGCTTTTTCAAATTTCACAGTTTTCTTAAAGAATAAATAAAACACGTAATTTGCATTCACTTTCAAAAACTTTTTATTGGTAATTGAAGTATCAGTTATGACATTTATATGCGAAAAATAATATCTGCCAAATGGTCTCCTCTTGCAGCTCCACAGACGTCCACTCTTTTGTTAAAATTTTCAATGACATTTTGACATAATTGAGGCTCTATCTCACCAATGACACGAACGAATAATTTCATCCTTCGAAGCAGGAATTGATTATGGATTGTTTTTATAAAACTGACTTTTCACATAACCCCAAAGAAAATATTCTAACGGTGTAAAATTACATGATCTTGTTGGCAAATTAACATCACCGTTTCTTAAGATTACACGTCCAAAAAATTTTTCTCTCAATAAATCAATTGATTCGTGTGCAAAGTGTGGTGTAGCGCCATCCTGTTGAAACCACATATCCTCTAGATCAATATTCATTAATTCAGGCCACAAAAATTCGGTTATCATCCGACGATATCGATCACCATTGACAGTTACAGCTTCACCAGCAGCATTTTCAAAGAAGTAAGGTCCAATTACACTACCTGACCATAATGCACACCAAACAGTAACTCGTTTAGGATGCCTAGGTTTCTCATGAATAATTCGCGGATTTTCCTCACACCAGATACGGCAATTTTGTTTATTAACACAGCCACTAAGTTCAAAATGTGCTTCATCGGAAAACATTATTTTCTGAGAAAAATCAGCTGGTTGTTCATTAATGAAATTGATAAATGAACGACGTTTCGAATGTTCTAATGGCTTCAGTTCCTGTATTATTTGAACCTTATATGCCTTCAGAGCTAAATCCTTGTGTAAAATACGCCATGTTGGTGATCCACTAAGTCCAAGTTGTTGTGAACGTCGTCTAATGGGGGCGTAGTTTAAATTCTCAGTAGCGTAGACTGTCTCTTTCGCTGGAATACTCTTGAAGTATTACGTGCCTATATCCATCTTCTATTCCCAAAATTACAAGTAAATTAGTATCTCTAATGGCCTCCATAGATAATAATTGAAGGAATTTAAATCTGGAGAGCGTACGGGAAAAGAATGTGGACCACCACGACCAAGCTATCGACCAGGATATATTGTATCTAAAAACTCTCCTGCAAGAAAACTGAAACATGAAAGCGGCTCAAACTAACTAACTGTCCTTAAATTTGACGGAACATCTGCTGGCAGAATGGTAAGAATATTTTGTAGAAAATTATTTAGTCTTTGCGATAAAGCGAACACACCAATTAGAAAATCTGAAATTATACCAACTATACATTAATAGAGACATGAATAATATGGTGGCATGTGAATTCTTGCCAGACTATACAAGCGTGTTATATAAATATAAAGTTCAGCGTCTATTGAATTCCACGTCATACATAAGTAAATAGAGTAGATAATAAGAATTATGGATTATCTGCAAGCCATCCAGGCGCTATGCAGTCATTCATCTTGTGATGCTTAAGTCCTCTGCAGGTGGTAAGGATGCTATAAATAAGACTAAGCAGCGGTCGCTTAACCTTATTTATAATGTTTGTCAGAACTACATTGCTTGTCAAAACTGTTACTTAATGTTCTTCTTTACTAACAGATTACAATACTTTATGAACGTCAATCTAAAAAGGTATATTTTATGACTAATTTGTACCAACTTCATTTAGGACAAATAGCATAAGGTCTATAGTTATAAACCAAGTTGTTTTACAAAAATTGTTGATATACAAAGGAAATATTTTAAACCATAACCTAAACTTCATTTGATTGTATGCCAAAAAAATGTAATAAATTAATCAATGGTAATTAAATTAGAAATGGAGCGACGATGTATTTTCTTTTCGAAAATGAAGATACCTTATCCAAGAATAAAATAATTTTGAAATTTACGAGGCGTGTTTTTTAAGTAAGGACCGTTTTGTTGTATACAAGCATATGTATATGCGCGCACGGCAACGAGTGCTTGCGTCGTGTCTCGATATTCTTTGGAAATAACTGTGCTCAGTTGAAGCTGTGTAGGTAACCTGTACCGTGTCTTTAAAATGTTCAAGATTATCGAATCGCTCGCCCCAAGCGAGCTACAGTCAGCGATACGTTTTTTGTCGGAAAAAAACATGTATGCTGCAGACATCCACCGGCAGATTTATAAAGCTTACGAAGCTACTGCCATGTATGAAGGCAAAATGCGTAAGTGGGTCAGAGACTTCAAAGCTAGCCGCGACAACGTCCATGATGAGTCCCGTTCCGGTCGCCCATCTGTGATCACAAACGATATGGTGGTTTCAGTTGAAGCGAAAATGTTTCAGAACAGACCCTTCACCATCAGCACTCTTTCAAACGACTTCCCTGACCTCGTGGTTATCGGGGCAGGCGGCAAGTTTCTATGAGAAGGGTATTCAAATTCTAGTTGGAACGTTAGATAAGTGTTTAAACAAACTTGGTAGCTATGTTGAAAAGTGGAAAAATTTATGTAGAATCTGACAATAAATTTGGTTTTTGAAAATTTTCTTTTGTTTGGTTTTTATTTTCAAACGACCCTTACTTAAAAAAACACGCCTCGTATATATTTAGAAGCTATAACTCATATTACCTTCAAGAATTTATGTAAACAACATTGCATATAAAAATGTGTACGGCTAATGGAATACCAAAAAGTTATTTAACAAAAACATGACTGCTGTATATGATTTCTTATTTAAAATAAATAAATAAACATGTATATAAGAAATTACTGTAAACGAATACTAATTTATACAACAAATAAACTCAAGAAAATACCTGAGAACTTATCTATCTAACAAATATTTATGTATTTGTAGTTCTGTACCGAACATATAAAACCATTATTTACATACACAATTATTATTAATACTAAACGGTCGTCAGTTAGCATATATTACAGTAAACCTCATAAAATTTTAAACAAATAGGCATGTAAATTTAAGTCAGTATTACATATGATTGAATGTGAGGTCGATGTTTTGTTCACGTATTGACCATATCTCTTTTCGCTTCTTCATACTCATGTTATTTCTTATTATTCGAATTACTGAAACTAATAGGGAACACCCGTGAAGCATTTGACACGACAAAATTTATATGTTTGCTTGGTGCAATACTTCGGCAGTAAAATATATGTTTAAAGTTCATATTTACGCGTCAGAAATATACATACACCCTCGTATCAAAAAAGAAAAATGAAGCAAAATATGAGCCAGTAACAACTAACCAAATAATACATTTCAAACAGCATGCTCTCTATAATCTTCGATACAATGTTTACTATCGTCGATGAGATCGTTAAATGAGTTTTCTATATTATATCAAGAACCATAGTCACGTTTTTCTTTCATCAGCTAATAAAATCGAGGAAGGAGAAGAAAGTTGCGAGATAGTAAATCTGATGGTAGGGCGAATAACAACACACACTGGGTTTTTACTTAAAAATTATCTTGCAATAGCTAAACGCATTTTTTCAAAAGGAACCAGCTCACCGCATCACTGTCCATCTTTTTCAAATTCAGAAAAAAACTCATTATTAAGTATTTTATCAAATGAAAAGAATTCTTGACAATGCCTTTAAAGTCGTAGACACAAATTAGCATTCTACTTTTGACTTTTCTAAGGGACTTTTTTTCTGATAAATCTGATGAATCTGATACAAAAGTTGGTTGACATGCTTCGCCTCTAACATATTTTAAGGGAGCTGAGACAAATTTTAATACCTTATTTTTCGATATGGTCCACTAAGACTATACACTTGGTGCACCAATCCTCAAACATTTCGATAGCTTCATGGTAGTAACTTAGGACAACCCCTGCAAACCACTCGCCTAGTACACGGCCTCATTGTTGTCCGAATTTATTGTTTTTGCGTAAATGTTCCTTTAGTTTAGATAGGTGGTAGACAATGAGGATTACATCATGTGAATATGAGGTCTTCAGTCAGCTTCATGAACTGCAGCCGTGAAAACTAAAGTCTTGTACGATGGCGCATCGTTTTGATAAAACAGTACACGCTTCCGAAGATTTCCTCGCCTTCTTTCTGGCCTCCACTCTTGCAAGAGGTGTTATTAATAATGCCTTACTGTACACTACTAAATCATTAACACAGAAAATATTACTGACTGTATACTAGTTTATTATTAAAACAAAATTGCTGACTATGTAATGTAGATGCTCAAGAGGGGCAAGGGATCGAACGGGATCGACAATGCCCTAAAGGCATACAAAAAAAGTGTATCTGAACTGAAAATGTAAACAAAAATCCTAAATGCATAATTAACAATAAGGATGTTAAAAGGAATCATTCTATTATTAATAACACCCTATCTACTACATATGTTTCATGGATAGACCAATCATCAGGCAGATTCTGTGTTATTAATGAACGATTCCTTGATAGCGTCTATCATATCATTACGATACAGAAAAATAGTGAATAATCATCATGCCTCCCTCTCACGTCCAATGAATTGAACGAAAAAGCGAGAATGCATCTGTCTCGCAATGTCGATAACTAAGTTACCAGAGCGTATAGACAGATGGCACTGCATCAGCTATTTGCCAATTAAAAGAATGTTAAAAGGAATCATTCTATTATTAATAACACCCTATCTACTACATATGTATGTTTCATGGATAGACCAATCATCAGGCAATAACACAGAATCTATCCATGAAACATATGTAGTAGATAGGGTGTTATTAATAATAGAATGATTCCTTTTAACATTCTTTTAATTGGCAAATAGCCGTGATGCAGTGCCATCTGTCTATACGCTCTGGTAACTTAGTTATCGACATTGCGAGACAGAATTCTCGTTTTTCGTTCAATTCATTGGACGTGAGAGGGAGGCATGATGATTATTCACTAACAATAAGGATACTTAAATGCAAACAGCGCCAATATAATATCCATACCTTAGTTGTTAGAGGGATTAATTTTTTCAAGCTCGTGCAGATGCCAAATCCTCACCAAGGACCAATGAGTTATTTCAAATAAAATAAGCACAATATACAAATATAATTCACAACAACTGCACTGTTGTTGTGTGTTCTTCACTGAATAATATAAAGCCATGTAACGCTAACTGTACATAGCAAGGGTGTGGGGAGACGTGGAGAAAGAAATATTCATTTTAGAACGTTCGAGAACATTCTCAAATGTTCTCTTGGGCGCAAGTATGAGAGGAACAGCACATTACAAAAGACTAAAAAGCAGGCGCTTCAAGGGTTACTTTCCCACGATTTTAGAAATGCATAGACATTGAATTTGAAGACTAAATAACGTTAAATGAAATATAAAGAAGAAAAATACGAATGCATGCAAATAAACTAAAGCAAAATACGATAAAGAGGGAATTGAAATGAAACATTACGATAAGGATATGTGAATATACGTGAACAAATTAAATTTACATGCTATGAAATAAAATACGCACCGAGTAAAATTTAACTGTAACTAGTTACGAATCAAAAATGGTATTTCACATAACTTGTAAGTTAAATTGATTATATTTATAGTCAATAATTTTGGTTGTCATATGATGTGAAAAGGCGGTTACTTCACTCGTTTTTATTATCTAGCTAAAATCCTCTATTCTTTTTAATTCTCCTTCTTTATGAATGGTGCTGTTAGTTGTCAATTTTATGCAAATACATTACAAAGTTTAAAAGAAATGAAACAATAACAGGGTACCAGAAAAGAAGCTTATTACATACTTGATTTAGCAAATATGAAGGTTAGATGGCTAATCAGTGTTCTAGTTTAAGTACTCAAATTATTACATCAGCGTATAGGCAAATGCAAGAAAATCGTTGCCATTTATTTCAGTTTCCTTTAAAAAAAAAATATGGCAATTTTAAAATATTTCACAAACAATACTCCACACAGCTCCACCCGCACATTAAATTTAGTACTAATATCAATGCGAACATGAATACGTAATACTAGACGCAATCACACACAGAAACACATGTGCAAATATTATCACAACACATATAAAGGCAATTGACTGAATGAACCCTGGTCGGACATAATGTTTATAATAAGGATGTTGCGAGCGTGTGTGGGTCTGATGTGTTCTTTATTGAGCGGTGGTGAAATGCGGATGAGTCGGAAGACCGTGAAGAAATACGTAAAAAAATCGCAACAGCTGTATCCAACAGGAGTCATTATGTTGATATTTCCGATTGAAAGGGATTCTAGCCAATTTTCTGCATCGGAAATATAAGTTTATTTGAGGGATTTAGTTCGTAGATATGATGTCTAAAAGAGAGACGCCATTTCGTTCAAGCGAAGGTCGACAGTAATTGATCTGAAACTGAAATGATTGCGAAAAAGTAGAATCATAAAATTCTGTGTTATAACAAAAGTTATGCTAAGGACACTTTTTTAATTATTTTGGAATAGATTTTTGTTAACTTAGTAAAATGTGTACGGTTATTGGTAATGTATTTGAATAATTAAAGAAGTAAATATTAGTTATTTAACTAATCTAAGCCATAACTAACTTTAAGCAGATAACAAAGGATTAAAGTAATTGAATGTTCATATTTACGGTACTTGTTTTACTTTAATATCTATATTGCAGCTGGATTTTTTGGCTTTATTTTTATTACGTTCATATACGCATCAATTTTGCTCACAACTAAAAGGAAGGTGGAGATGCAATATATTACCGCGACATGTCAAAATATCTATTATGCAATTGAATAGAAACTAGAACAAAAATCTTTGAAAATTGGTACCAAAGGTAGATATGGCTTAGAAATGAATGATAGGAGAATAGAATACCGGGGGAGGTGGGAGATATGATAATATGACAAAAGACCCAACAAACATTGATTTTAAGATATGCAAAACTGAAATTAAAGGCCAAATTAAGGAGTTTTAACATCTAGGATTGTAAGTGAATATAAAACGCATAAAGGAGCAGAAATTGAATAGAGATTGAAAGACGTACGATGTTAGCGGTGATGAAAAATGCCTAGAATCAAGAAATGTTAAAATACGAGCATACAGCATAATGGTTAGGCCAGTATACACATGTAGTTGTGAGTGGTTAACGCTAAGTAAAGAAACTAATGAAAACTACAAACATAGAAAAGAAGCTATTAAGACAAGTATATGGTAAAGCTAAAACTGAAACTAGATTATTGAAAGGAAGAAGTTAACTATTGTATTAACAATTGAGGGGAGTATTTATGATCGAGAGGGCGTTAAAATTATAAGATTATGAAAAAAAAAGTGGTTGGAACATATCTTCAGAATTCCAGGTTCTAGCTAATCCAGCAGAATGACAGTGAAAAGAAAATATGGAAAAAAACGAACGTAAGATTAAAGACAAAAGATATTTGGACTATAAAGGAGTATCTGAGGAAATTTAAAATTGAATCCATCTTGAACAGCAAAAGTAGAACTTTAACAGTTTTTCAAAACATACGTAACTTTGCTTAAAAAAATAAATTCTGATAATAAATAGATCAATTTTCAAAGTTCATGGTAATACAGAAAGAATGTTACAGTAGAATTATTGTCTATACGTTCGGCGAATACCTGCAGATATTTATCTAACATAGCTTGGAGCTATAAAGGAATACTTAAGAAAGTTTAGAGTTGTTTCTTGGACAGCATAACTAGAACCTATTTTATAAAAAATATATAACAACATTGTTTTAAGGAGAAATAAATTCTGACAACTAATGGATCAATTTTCAAGATTTGTGTTTTTGATTAAACAAAAAAAATTGCTTCACTAAAATTAGTAATTTTCAGTTCCGGGAGTATTTACGATATTCAGGAATTTAAATTTCGAAGTCCTGGTAATGAAAAACGCAGGAAACAATTTTTAGCCTGGATTCCGTAAATGCAAACATTGATCTAGTCATATCCTAGAACAATAAAGAAGGAAGTCTTTCTTTCTTCAATATATAGGCTTCTATGTAAGCATAAAATCCTACGAAGGCCGGAGATTTTTAAGAATTATATAAAATAACAGACATATATCAAAAACTAATATAAAATCTCATTCATAAAAAGAATAAACAACAAAAGACGATGTACTATAAACCAAAGAATACTTATTTTGCCTCTGTGCGCCGAAGTCCTTGTCAATGGTAGTCAAATATAAGATATGAAGAAAGAATCCAATTGCAAAAGTAAATAGAACGAAGCCATTAAATTTAAGCATATGAGGCAAACATCAAGAGAAGCAAATATATCAAAATCGAATAAAAACCAAAGATACTTTGTGCTGACAGATACCAACATTTTTTTAGTAAATGGAACACAACAAGTCGGACATAACAGACAAGGTTCAAGGAAGTCAAATACATTCACTAGAGAACAAAACTAAAAATATTATTTGGGCTTGTTGATGTAAAGACACTACGCTCATGAAACGAGATAAAGAGAGGTGGGTTAATCAAACGACTTAAAGACGTAATATAACTCGAAGTAAATTTGACAATAGCAAGATCTGAAAATCAATATTCGAAGAATAAAAAAAGAAGAAAAGTATGAAACAGGAGGTGTGTAAATGAATATAAATTTTGCAGCATTATCAGTAAAATTTATACTCATCTTACTTCTCTAAGCAGCAGATCAAGAATTAAAATCAAAAATACTGCAACATTGGTATTTTCGTCACTGCTGTTACATATACCATACACGATGCAGGTACAAAATTTATAACCCAGAAATAAATTCATGATACATAAATTTTGTTGCTTGAAAATATGTACTTTGATTGTTGACTTGCTGAGAGAAAAGATACGGTTTACACGACTTCACGACTTAAAATTGCCTTTAATGTTACTATATAATCTAACATATTATTAAACTTGAAAAGAAATATACCCTAACCATGCTCGTTCTATATAATAATAGCTATTATTCTCTTTTTAGTACATAATAATACCTGACTATCTGGTTCAATGTTATCCGGAAGCAGATACCAATAAATTCGATTTTATTCTAAATTTACATCATAATTCAATAATTACGGCTCTTTCTAGAATATTACTTTAACACCTATCCAAGACCGAAGAGAAAACGCCACCGGTTAACACGTCGCTATTAATAAACGGAATCCATATCGAGACAATAATTTCTTGCGGTACAAGCAACACCTTTACCTAGTCGATTCGAAGCCAGTGGACGGAGCAAGAGAAGAAGTTAGAGATCACACCGTAGCACGAGAAGGCGTAACGCGATAGCGCGCAATAAAGCATTTGGTCGCGGAAACGCGTTTTGTCCTCGTTCGCAGTTGTAAATCTTCCAACGTGTAAAACGTTCCCCTATTAAAATTTATATCTGAAGCTCGAGGCACGCGGACTTGTACCAAAAATGGACAGCACGGTACAGGTATGAAACGCGCGCGAATTAAGTCAGGCGAGAAGACGGCACTTGTGTGTATTAATTCTATTGAGATTTTAATCTTATCGTTGTTCGGTTTTGAACGATGAATTTTTGCACAACAGCCATTCCGGTCCATACATAATTGACATATTTGTAGAGGAATACTTCAATTACTGCATTTACATTATACGTTTGATTCGGATTCAGAAATTTCTATATCCCCAAGAGCATAAATTACTCTTTTTTAAGTTACGGTTTTACGGACAGTCAATACTACAAAAAGGCTTGCAATTGTTGCTCTACATTTTTATAACTATACACATATAATATACTAATTTAATTAAAATTACTGGAAAATTAACGTCGGCGAAATATTAAGAATTTTTGTAGCAATTAGCTGTACACTAAAAACACGATTAATTGTAAATAATCACATTTTGGTCATTGAATAGCGCTGGATATGGATTTTCTCCGCTACTTTTTCCGACAATATCATATAGCGTATCAAATTCTGGTAGTTTCTAAGATAATTCTGCGTGTAAGATTTTGGAATAAAGTTTAAAATTCAAAATTTGAGTTCTTCCTTTAACTATGTAATTCTCGCACTGGATAATGCTTTCTGAGCCGCTGCGGAGTTGCAACTAGATTTTAAATTTGCACTAATATAGCTCGGTGCTAATTTGTTTTTAAGGCACTGGTAATTGGACCAAATGTTTTGAGACCCGATGCGATATGTGAGATGTAATCTGAAGAAAAAGTTGACTTGGCTTGCCTGACTGGTTGATTTCAAATCGAGTTCGTTACTTTGTGAAATTTTATTACACTAAGGAATAAATAAAGCACTAAGGAATAAATGAAACACTTTGTTTAAGTTTCACACTGTATTATATATTTACGACTAGTTTCGACTGTTAAGACATCATCGAACAAATATAATACAGGTTACAATCTCCTTTGTATAAGAAAACGAGAAGCAACAATTAAATCCGATTACAAGAAAGGGGTACAAGTAAAATATACATACAAAATTATTTGTCGGTAAACGACAATTTTTCGAAATATCTACAAATATAAATAACAAGAAAACATTAAAAACTAATGAAATTATTAGAGTAAGAGGTTGAAATAGAAATAATGAGTGCTATAAGATAAATTTAAAAGACGTATTGTTTAAATCTAATGGATCATTAGGAAGGGTAACAGAATTGAGTTTTTACATCTGTTAATCTCCATGCATTCCAAGAAATTTAATTTCCGACTTTTGTGACGTATATATGTGAACAACTTCCAGTTTAAAATCTTTATGATTATTCGTGTGAAACAAACACGATCGCCAACTAATGCCAATCAACTTTTTGATACTCTTATGGAAAAGTGGAAAAACATTCCACAAAAATTTCTGACAAAACTGATATTTACTATATTGCATTATTGTCTATAATATTAATATTTTTCAGCTATATGCAATCATTTTTGTTGTATTATTAATAACGAGTCTTCCATTAGGGACTTCCGAACTATCACAGTTGATAGCGGCCGTATTGTTGAAGCTACGTCTGTCGAATTGGCTGTCGTTTATTCAGTTTATTTTGCCAAATCACAATGGACGGATATAGCGTTCAACAATACGTGCAAATGATAAAATTGTTTTATCAAAAGGAGTGTTCTTTTCGGGCAACGTTCCGCGCGCTTCGCCCATTTTACAGTCGCCATAATCGTCCTACGGAGAGCACTATTCGCCGTGTGGTTGATAAATTTGAGTCCACTGGTTCAATAAACAATGAACCAATACCGGTACGACGACGAAACACAAGATCTGCTGAAAACATCACCATTGACCGTGCGAGTGTGCAGGAGAATCCGAGGCAGTCGATTTCGCGTCGGTCACAAGAACTCGGACTATCTTTTGGCCTAAATTGGATGATACGGACACTAATGACGTGTGGTTTCAATAGGACGGCGCTACGTGACACACAGCTCATGTCACATTGGACGTTCTGTACGAGCGATTTGAGGGCATGGTCATCTCACGTGGAGGTGATGTGAACTGGCCACCGAGATCGTGCTATTTGACCCGGTTAGACTTTTTGTTGTGGGGTTTTTTTAAGTCGCAGGCCTATGCGAATAAGTCACAAACCACAGCGACCCTCAAAACTAACATAACCCATGCCCTCGGTCAAATTCAGCCTGATTTATGCGCCAGAGTCATGGAAAATTGGACATTTCGAATATGCGCCAATCAGCGAAGAAGTGGCGGACATTTCCACGATATTATATTCCATACATGACATCGATAGGCTTTTCAAACGAATAAAAAATTTCGATGATATCTTACACGCACTTTGTTTTATTTAAATTTAAAGAGAGGAAGCGCTTAATGAAGGACCCGTTATATGAAGAAAGTGTCTTTGTTATTTTTTGAAGATAATTTAGGGCGATAAATTTTGTATGGTGTATATAATTAAGCATTTTAACGGTACTAAATAGAAGAATTCTAATTTTAACCGCTTTTTACATCATTATATAATGCAGAACTTTTGAAAAAATTATGATGGTCTCTTACTTATGGACATTATTGTATATATTCCTGCTTCTAAGAACTAAACATTATATTAATCAATTTTTTATTACAAGAACAAATTATTAATTATTTAGCATAGCTCTAGCAATATGTAGAATTATTATTTTATCGATTCCCATAATTGAATTGGATTATTCTATAAAAGCTAATTTTCAAGAAATTGATAAAAAGTTCGAGCGGAACATGCGAAAGTCGGTAGTTAATAAATTTTATAAAAGGTACAAAATATATTTACTCGAAATATCTAGAAGTTTATATCATAAAAACACCAAAAAATTGAACAGATGTTTCTTTAAATTAATTCCTAGAATACATTGCTAAATCTTTACTTTGATTGGGAGAGTCGAGTAATACCTCCTTAAAATTTATAATCAGATTTTTGTGGCTAGAAAGATGAATGTCTGGTAGTCCGAGCTTAATTACTAGGAAGTATAATTCTCAGAAAAATTGTATGAATACTATGAGGTAATATCTAAAGAGAAACTAAGATAATAATCGTCTTTGTAGGATTTACATTTTTGATATTTTAATTTACATTCGAAAGATAAGAATCATGTATTTTTTAATAATGTGTACTGTAATGTGTTTCGCATATTTTAATAATGAGCAAAACGTTGTGTATTTTATTTTTAGGCAGTTCGTTAATTGAAATAACGAAGCGAAGTTTCTTGTGTCGTAAATTACTCATGTGGACATATTTAATTTCCAAACTTAATTAAATATTTGTCGCGACATAATAATAGAATTTCCAAATTAATTGCAATTAATTTACCTCGAAATTAAATAAAATACAATCGAAATTGCGATACACATTTGTATATCATATCATCCATCCTACCCTGTTTAAAAAGATAGAAGATTATCCAATAACATATACAGTACAGACAAGAGTTTGACCTTTGAATACTAAATGGTAGTTGACCCAGCAGTCAGTATCAGGCAAAGTTAGGGAAACCGTGTGCGCTCTGGGGGAAGAGAAAAGAGGAACATGGACCGGTCTCATTACCAATTCAAATTCGTATCTTGCTTATTTAATATCGCTCAGTGGGTTTCGTACAACTTTACCATTATACTAGCGCTATATTTGAACTATGTCTTCGACGATTGTTAAAACTAACACTAAAAACTCTCTCTATCTTACCAAAAGAAGTTTTTGGCTTTTTTCTCTCCGTATTTCATTTGATTTATGTGAGCGTAATGTTAATTAGGTGGTTTTACGGAGAATTTACCATGATATATTACTATTTTTTGAAAAGAAAGATTTTCGAATTTATTTTTTCTTTTTATTGCTTTTATAAACCTCAACTCGAACAAAATGGAACAGTATGTTTCGTATAAGTTAAAAGAAAATGATAAATTTACTTATTACGTTTCTATTATCTGTTATGATCGCAGCAGTGTGTAGTTGAAATTATGTTTTTGGGTATTTTGGATATTAAAATATGGAAACAACTATGTACAAATATATTCCTTCACCGTGTATATGTACAGCAGGTACTACGAAAAAGTATACGATGTACACGAATATATATCTGCCGAATTCATGTACGATGGTCTGTATATGATATGTAAACAAAACTTTGCAGTCAGAGTAGTCTGAGTGTGTCTAAGCGTAATTCATAACATATCTCCGTACGTAATAGTTCAAAAGCTAGATTATTTTTAGAAGATAGTTGTTATGATTTGTTTTCGAGTAATAATTCTTCTCTTTTACTTTATTTATTATATATTATTTACATACATACACGTATAATATGCCATAATCATCATAAAATAAAATTTGCAATAAATTCTATATGATAGCTATCTAGATAAAGGAAAACTATTCTAATACGATTTTATGAGCACCATGTATATACAGAGTTGGACAAAAAGCATCACCTGATTATCTTTCGCCATAACTTTTGTTTAAAGTGAAAACTCATTGTTTTGGAACTGATTATGTTTTTCCCACTTATAATTTTCTTTCAATTAAATGTGGAAAATTAAGTCAGACAAATGGCCGCCGCCGGCGTTCATGGAAATTTGGGCTCTTTCGATTATATTTTGTATAACTGTGTGCAGCATTTGTGGTATTACGTTGTCAATTTCGGCCCGAATGTTGTTTTTTAACTACTCCAAAGTGCGGGGCTTGTTTGCATACACTAACGACTTCAAATATCCCCAGAGAAAGAAGTCTGGAGCAGTTAAATCGGAGGATCTAGCTGGCCAAGCCAAATCAGCAAAACGCTGAATTACACGCGCTGAGAAGGCATCCTTCAAAATATGCATTGTGTCGCGTGCAGTATGACAAGTGGCCCCGTCCTGTTGGAACCACATGTCCTCCAAATGCAGTTCGTCAATTTTCAGTAAGAAAAGTTCAGTCAGCATGGCTCTATAGCGGTTGCCGTTCACCGTAACAGCGTTATCGTCGGCTCCTTCGAAAAAATAAATCCAATCATCTTTTCCGACGTAAGTGCACACCACACAGTAACTGAGAGAGAGAGAATAATGGTGCTTCGTGAATTATGCGTAGATTTTCCGTTGTCAATTTTGGCTCAAATGTTGTTCTTTAACTCCTCCAAGATGCGGGGCTTGTTCGCTTATACCAACGACTTCAAATATCCCCAGAGGAAGATGTCTTGGGAAGTCAAATCTGGGGATCTGGCTGGCCAAGCCAAATCACCGAAACGCGAGATTGCACGTACTGAGAAGGCGTCCTTCAAAATACGCATTGTGTCGCGTACAATATGACAAGTGGCCCCGTCCTGTTGGACTCCATTCTCCAAATGCACCTCGTCGACTTCCGGTAAGAAAAGTTCAGTCACGCTACGACTGAACCTAAAAATACCGTGAAAAAATTGAAATTTAAATCGTAAATCTTCTTGTGGTCGTGACTGTACATCAGAGACAGTTTTAAAAACGAAAAGCCACAGAGATACTAAATTAAATTATAACTTATATAAGGTTATTTATAAAAAAACAGAAAATTATGCGTTTTACTGTGAAAATGACTAAAATAGAGACGTATAAATCACTCAATACTTTATATTAGGCAAGACAAAATCTTAAAAAACACGTAAAAGAAAAATCAAGTTTTATAGTAACTTTTTGGGAAATGGACGATCACAGAGATTTGCTATGCAAATGATAACAATGATAAGAACCCTAAACTTCAGATACTTATCTAAAGAAACCAAAGGGTCGAATCTCACTCCGCGCAGCAAGATTTTAGAATTATTTCTCGTTTCGGAGGTGATCACCACTTCTTTCCTTCTAACCGTGAGAAGAAGCTAAAAACAACGTCGATCACTAAAACACTACCGCACTACTACACACTGATGCTTCTATAGTCTTGACAAATGAGAAAGGTTTATGACCCAGTTGGACGCCCACCTCAAAAAAAAAGCTTTCAAATGAAAAATAATTTATTTTTTTATTTTGAAGAACATGAAAATAATAAGCGATGGATAGCAATGGGCAAGTTTACTATTCAATAAAAGCTAATTTCTTGTGTAGACAGGAGATTCCACAAGAAAAAAGTTGAAGTAGAAGTTATTAAGAAGTAATAAAATCAATTATCGCATATTCTTTTCAATCACGAACCATGAATAGGTGATGTAGGATTAGACTGACCAGTATGGTTTTTGAAAAGATCAACTGAGAAGGTGTTGAATCGAAAAAGAGTTATACAGAGAGGAAATGAAACAAATATATTTACAAAAAAAAGAAGTAATTGAGATAGTTCGATTATATTTTTTTAGATCGCACGAGGTTATAGTTATGAATAAATTTATGAATAGATAAAAACGGAGAGGAGAATACAGTACAAATCAAGAAAAATTTGAGAAAGGCGATAAAGGTGAGAGAATAGAAAGAAGTGAATATATCCAAAAATAGGGAAAAGTGTGGAGATATACAATGAAAAAAAAGAACCCTTAAACCCGACAATTTAGTCATATAAAGCATGGTAAACAGTTATATATATCTGGCAATAAAAATATACTTCATAAAAACAAAATAAAAATTACAAACGGACTCAAGTAAATGTATTCGCATAAATAAAGAGTATAAAGAAAGTATGAAAGCTGCTTACATTTCATATTTAAAATGGATTGAACAATTGAAAAGTGTAAAAAATAATAAATGAATGATCAAAATCAAAACAAAAGTATAAGACACACAGAAAGAAAGAAAATTAAGAACGTACGTGCGTAAAGAGGAACATCGAGTAACTTGATTGTACTTTCCTGAATTATAATAAAATAATGACAATTATTGTTTTGCCATGCAACAAAGCATTATAAAATTTATTTAAAAACAGCTCGAAGCTATAACTTCTTTCAGAGTAACACATACTTCATAAAAAATAAAATTGCAAAATTTTCTCTGGATATCCTTTAATATGCTAATAGAGCTGTAATAAACGGGTAATAACATTATGGAACATACCCTATCCGTAACAATATTAAGTTCTAATTTTTTTTAATTCCCTGCAGTTTCAGTACATAATTCCTAGAAGTAGTAGAAGGAATCGATGACGACCTCAGAGAAATGGTCCCCCAGTAGAAATGTTAAATTGAATCCCTCACCAAACGTAACTTTTCTCAGCTTCCCTAATACAGTAATGAAATATAACAGGGAAATTTTCATTAGTGTGGGTCATAATGTGCTACTTAGAATTGTTGATTGATAACCTGGCATTTGAGACATCTTTATAGGTAGTTTTATATTGCAATCCACCGAGATAATGAATAAAATAATTTGTTCATCACTTTCTAGCCTAACAAATATTAAAAATATGAAAGGCCCAAGACTAGAAACATAAGACTACTATACTAGAACAAAACAAAAGTATCAGAATCTATAAAAAAATAAGTGGTAAGTATCTATATGGATACCAACGCACTCAAATAGAATTTTGGCTTATATCAGGAATAGAATGACTTAAAAATTGTGTACATCTGTAAAGTATATCAATGAAAATTGCATTTGTATGTATAACACATATAGAATTAGATAGTTTAGATAATCTTTTTTCACTCGAAGAGGGTAAAGCTGAGGTTTAGTCCATAAAACGCGATTACTCACTTCGCCAAAGCTGATAGATTAAGTACGGTACTCCTATCCTGTATTACTTCTTTAGCAACATTATCAATTATTCTATACTTTTCGTGTACTAAAGAATAGTTTTAGACAAATTTAGAAATTTGTGAAATGCTATAAAAAGTAAAAAAATTTAAGCAGCCAATTCAATGGAGTTCAAGTTCAAAATATTTGGAGTAGTGCTTGTGAAAAAGTCTTGTTCAAGATAGTTGGAGTAGAGTTTGTGGAAAAAAAATTAATCAAAACCATGTTCAAAACATGTTCCATATTTATATATAAAATGGAAATAAAGCATTTATTTTGTCTCCATTTTGTGGAATGATTCCTATTACCATCGAAATAATTTTCAAAGAATTTAAAATAATTTTAAATTTCCATCAATCTGTCCCTATTTTCATGACTCCTCCTGATGCCTGGATTTTTGAAAATTACCAAATTACTTTTCTAAATATAAAGTTGTTAATCTTCCAAATTTTGAATTATTGCAACAATAGACATTCATTAGTATTCTTAAAATATTTTCCATGTTTAGTTACACATTTTTAAACGAAGAAAATTCATATTTTTTTAAAGAAAAGTAATAAAATTATTCCACGTAGATCTTGCTCTTACAAATATTCCGATGAGTTCGCCTTAAATAATACAAAAAGCTTCCCACAAATCGTAACAAAAATCTCCAATCCAGCCATAAATCTGACTGAGCTCCTGGCAGAGCACTGATCTGCATTCACTTGAAACCCGTGAACGAGTGCATACACAGCCTTAACCGTTACACAGAAAGTAACTTTTTGTACGTCTAGGTGCAGCCGTCTCTTCTCTCTTAGTTACAATCCACGACTCCGTGCACTTTGGTATTATATTGCAGAACTGTTGAAACATCGTCAAGTTAAAAAGAGACCGACATATTCAACGTGCGCGGGCGAAAAAGTGAGACAAGCTAATCGTAAATCGTTGCGGTTTCGCTTTGCACCGAACATGCACCTCAATCAAGCGGGACCACGGTCTGCTAACACGTCCGTACGGTGGTTTCTATTACATTGTAATTGCGCCATTTCTTATGTCCGATCTGCATGTTATCATGGGTCCGGACGTGTGCGTTTGCCCCCTGAGTGCTCTTAATTAACCCGATTAGTCGCGTTGCCCCTTAATGTCGGCCACTTCGTTCTGTGAGTGGCATCGTTATGTAAGGCAATTTAGGTCGAAATAAAATGCTTCAATATTAAAACTTGCTCATTTTGTTTTTAGAAAAACTGCGTACTGCGTACTAAATTCACGGATGTTTTATTTAACAAACGCTTGGTAAAAAGTACATAACAGAGATAGCGTTCAGGAATGACACAATACACTGAAATTACTGAGATAAGGGAAAACCATATACCGACTGGCGAAAAATGCAGTGTACGTTGTCAAAATTTTTATGAAAAAAATTGCCAATTACCAGTTTGATTTACGTCTGGAGTTAGCAAAGACGTGTTTGCTAATAATACCTAGCATTGCATACAAATGATAAAGTAGCTCAGGAAGAACTTATACATACGGTAGTAGGGGTTCCTGGCGTTTATGTGTAAGCAAATACAATAAATCAATTTTCCATACCATATTTCAAAACAAATTTATCGGTTTCCCATTAATATTGCATAAAGTCCAATATCTGAATTATTTGCCAATATGGTGCAGAAAATCCCGAGAATATTCAAAGTGGTCCTCTTCAAAATTTTACCATTATCAGACCATTATCAAAAATATCACTTCGGAAATAACAACCAAGTTAATTCTGATACAGGTAAATGGTTTACCAGAAGAAAATTTCTGATAGCTTACGCTTTATTGGCCTTTAAAAAGTTTGAAGAAACTGTAGCAGTTTTGTTCTTTCTAAGCTTTTACAATTTAACTTATAGAGTCCTCTTTAGGCTTTTCAACTTCAAGTTTAAATTCTGAAAAGAGTAGCATATATTACTTTTCTCATTAAACCTTGTCCTCTAGATGCTGGATCAACTTCAAAAAATGTTCCCTTGTTTTATGATGTATTATTACACCGTTAAAAGGGATATAGGTTAGGATGTTACTATCTAGAATTTCGAAATACTCTAATGACTGCTATCAGTAACTAATTGCATGTTCTTTAAGTGATTCTATGCGCTCAGTATGTAATCGTTAATTGTTGTGGACCTAGAATTTAGAAGAATTGAACTAAATGCGTTTTCGAGAACGTGTATCCTTTGATTGTTTAGTGAAGCTGTTGCCGAAAACGAAATATACTAGTTCAGACATTCTGAATTCCTTTTTCGGTTGCAATGATCAGTTGTTTCTGCGCATTAACGAATCAAAATGTCAGACAGTTCGGCGCTTTTGAGATACGATATAATAACCAAGACCTACATAAATAAGATTTTACGTTTGGGATCATTATCTTGATAGTATTTTTATTTAAATTTATTCAGATTATCCGGGTCAATAAAACCGAATTTTTTAATGCTGGCGGTCAATTCGTTTCTCCAAAACTCCTTTGATGGATATACAGCCCCATACTATTACGAACAGATTTCCAAACCTTACTGTAGATATAAGATTTTTATTTTTTAATACTGTCAGAGGTTTACACCAAACTCTCTGCGGCCCATCATGGTAATCAAGCACCTTTTTTGTCTCATTTGAGAAAATAACACCGTCCCAGTACTCTGACGGAAGTGATATGTGTTCGGTGGAAAATCATGGGAAACACTTAATCCAAACTCTTTTTCCACTCTAGTACTGGATTGCGAGTTATTATAAATAGTTTCAATTATTTTGGTCTCAATTCGCCGCGTCACCTTTTTTGGCCTGGCTGTGGAATCTCGAATCTTTCTTTTTTTCAGCACAGGATATGATATTATATACAGTTCTGATTTTGAGAGACAACATATCGGCGATTTCCCTAGCAGACTTGCCTTTATAGTAATTGAAATACACCAATTGTATAATATTTTTTGAAACTCGTTTTCCTGGCATTTTTTTATATTCAAATATGAGGTCACTTGTTGCATTAAAGACAATCACTTTATTACTAGACGGTTTGTTATCCCTATCACATTCCATTCCAATTCATTCAATATGCAAAGATTTTTTTGACACTTTTTATACTGAGTAAACTTCTTTTTTTGTTGCTGTTGTTGTAATGTGTGTATCTATTGAAAAAGTATTGGCGTCTTATAGTCGTAAACAAGTACAGTAACGAAATGTGTGCAAAAAAAACAAATATGTAAAGAATTTGTTGTTGGAATTCTAGAATGAAGATAACATTTTACATGTTTCTTTTTCTGTGCAAAGATTTTTTTGACAAACTGTATATATATATATATATATATATATATATATATATATATATATATACTTTGCATTAATATTAAATTATTTTTTAGTTACAATAATGCAAGGCACACTTCACAAATCACTCCTATAAACGCTATAAAAATCGTGTTGTTGTGCATTATTATTCCAGTAAAACCAACAGCTACAGAAGGTATTATATCAATAAAACGAACCCCTTAAAATTATAGATTTCCGCCACTCTAGTGTATATATTTCGAACTTTCGAGATATTCATTTTGCCACTAAAACTTACGCCCCTAAACGAATTACTTCTAAGATGGATGCGGGATCTCCGAGTCTCTATGGCAACCGGATTTTGTGGATTCGTATTCCTTGGAGGTCTGGTACCAGTTGACGTGCACGAAATGTGTGTGAGAGGTCCGTACGTCCTACCTCAAGGCATGTTTCAGTTATTGAGTATCTCAGATTAGTCTACTAAACTGGTGAAGTATTGGCTATGTACAATGTGATAAAATAGTTTACAACGTAATGTTATTTTATCGGGAAAAATTCGCAATATCACTTGTTATTATTAAATAATTAATTATTACGCAGAAATAAGTTAAAAATAAAACTATTTTAAAAAATTTTATTGCGAAAAAATTATGGAATCCTTTTTGTTTTAGAATTCTAAGAAATCTTTCTGAAAATATACAAAAATTAGGAGAAAAAAACGACATGATAAACATACAAACCAAGACTAGGAAAAGAATTATTTAAAGTTTAATATACAAAACTGGAAACTGAAGGCAAGAATAGGATACAAAGTAATCAAAGCAACGAGAAGCTGTTAATGATATGCAAGCTATTTAAAAGTAATTAAAAACTTTCAACCACCTTTTGAAATTTTTCACGATTAAATTTAATGGTAGTATTATTTAAACTTCATTCCTGTGGTCCACTCTAGAGCTAGCACTACAAGGGTTAAATCAGAGGCGTGCGCTAGAAGGAAATAAATGTCAATAAGCACTTTTGAAGCAGCGTTTTTAGTATGCAGATGTACAAAGTGGATAGGATTGGCTATATATTTATAGCATCGTGTATACATCTACAGTTTCTTCATGTAACCCTATTCGTCGTGAGAATAAATGTTCCTATAGGTAGAAAACAACCGCTCGACAACTAATGATTTAATACTTGCGTAATTAAAATCTTATACTTAAATTAATTAGTTATTATTGAAGTAGATAATGTGCTAATGAAAGATTTAGATTTTACCAGATTAAAACAAATTTTTTGTGATGTTAGATCTACAGATTCCTTAAGTATTAACAAAGATTATTTGAATGATGTTAAGTATTTCATTAGTAGATATCGAACGGTTGTTCGCTGAATATATAAATACTTCTTTCTGACGGCGAAGACAGTTACATGATGAAACTGTTGAAACATACTTGATGTTGCAAATATTTAACTGATCTTATCCACTTTGCGTATCTGCATTCTGAAAACGCTAAATTCCGTGCTTGTTCGAATCGCGCGTTGCTGACTGATTATTCGCAATGCCGATTCTATTCCACTATTCTTTAACACAACATATGTAGTTATTTAACAAATGAATAAAGATAGCACCATGTTTTGCATAATATAGTCATTCCATCCATCAGTTATCCAAGAAAAATCATTCACGATTGCATAGTTCTTGGATAGAAGTAGCGCCATCATTTTACAAAATACAGTACTATTTTGATACTTCAGCTACTCGTTATAGGCTTTAGTTATTCTCTTATTAAAAACCTTAGCCATTTCCTTGGAATGTTAAAAAAAGTCGACCATGATTTGTTTTCGGTGAAGACAAAAATGGTATCATTCCATTCTTTATGTCGCTAATTCTTACAAAAAGTGAATCCAAATCTATTTTATTGTAATTGAAAGGAGAAGCGGGGAATGAATCATTGTATTGTCCACAGAATAAAGAATAATTTCGTTCAATTTAATCCAAAATACAATAGTTCAAGTTTGTAATTCAGGTGAAACTTGCCTCTATTCTTCAGTAGCTCTTTCCAGTTTTTAATTGGACACTCAAATTTCTCCCTTCTGGGTTTCTCCATAACACGTTTGTTAAAAACTTCCCGTTTTCCATTCCTTCCAGATGCTTCATTGCATCATTGCAACATTCTACCTTTAATAATTTTTTTAATTTTTAATATAGTTCCGAATTTGTTCGCTTTTCACTACCATGTTTCGTACTTTTCTATCACAAATCTTCACTAGTACTCTTTTCTTCTGAATTCTGGTCGTTTTTTCGGTACAAAACTCAGATAGCACATCATAGTTTACAAGTTATCATAGTACTGCTAATACTTTTCCACCTTTGCTATACCTTCTTGACTGTGATAACATATTTGTTAATGAAAACGAAATATCTATTCATTGACTATAAATAAAAAAAAGTTTTTGCGTTTAATAGCATCAAGCGATGCTTTTAAACGTAAACAAAACCCTCAAGAATTGAATACTTTTTAGAAAACATCTTTCCAGATGTAACAAGTTTATAGATGAACTATTAAAGCATAGAATATTAGCAGAATTTCAACAATTAATCAAGATTTGTATGATAGAAGACAGAAATAAATTTATTTATTCTAGTTTACTCCACCTTCCTTTGTGGCTCAAAAGCGCCCGTTTCACGAATACTTCTTTGAAAGCAACACAGTAATAAAATGTATGTGCATATATTTAAAAGGAGACAGACACGTACAGGAACATTTTGAAAACTGGCGCAGACCTGGTCGATACATACATTGTTTTGGTCGGAACAACGTGAGTGCGAACAAAACAAGGTGAACACATGTTCCCTTTGTAAACTGAGATATGGCGATTCTGTTTGTATAATTCCCATTAAATGTTAATGATACAACGGAATGTCACACAATTTAATGTGAACATGCGGGGCACCATTTCACCGCTGCCCAAACTTTGTGTAAATTCGACAGCAAAGTACCGGCTGCCGACGGTTTTATGTTGGCATTGAGTCACCACCAAAAGCGCTTTAATCTAAATTCCTTTAAATGCCCACCAAAAGACAATTACTGCTTATCCACAGGACTCTCTACGCTCGTTTGTTCACAATTGCATAAATCTCTTTCTTTATCTCTGCCAGTTTTGAGTTTATTTCGCTTCTTTTTCATCCCCCTCTTCTTTTTCATTATTTCCTGAATTAAAGGCATTTACACTGCTATATAAACGAATTCTCTTAAGTGATTACTTTAACATTGTCCATGTTGATGCATTACAACGCGGTTAAATTAAACACTTTAATTAAATAATTAAAAAAATTACTTGAAAGAGAAGGAAACGTAATCTATTGAGTTGAAGACATTACACAAAAGAAAAATAACCGGGGAGAATCGCAACATACCTCTTATTTTAGTATTGCATCCTCATTTCATATCTCCTTTGTTTTTATTTTATACGTCTCAATATATTACATGTTATAATTGGCGAGGCGATATAAAGCTTTGCGTGCAATAACTGCAGGTCAAGATGAAAGCCGGTAATAAAGATTTCAGTTTTTTGAAGACCAAGACGCACGTTCCTTACCCAAGGGCTTAACATGTCGATAAATTGTTTGGCTTTCGATAAGTGGATCTCACAATAAATTGCAAACAATGGAATTGAATTTTTAAATTGATCTGGTTTTAATTTAGGTATTTTTATTACTTATATATATATATATATATATATATATATATATAGCAGAGAAATACGAACGTTTTAAAATAAAAACAAAAGCTTACTATTTTGATAAAATTCATTTATTTTATTACACGCATATAGCACACGACTTTCTGCAACTGAAACTCAAAACGAAATAGGGAATCCCCCTGTCTGATTCCAGCAAGATGGTGCCACTACACACATAATAAGGACATCATTGAACCCCCCAACAGAAATTTTTGCTGAGATCTCCTTACAAGATGGCAGTCCGTTCCCCCGATCTTGCACCATGAGATTCCTTTGTCTTAGAAAGTCTGAATGCTCGAGTATACAAACAGGGGCTACATGACTTGAAAGCTGCCATTCGTCAAGAAATCGAGGGAATATCACCAGATATGACCAGGAAATCAATGTGGAACTTCAAGGAGAGATGTCAGCATTGCATAGAAAAGGACGATCCACATTTGGGAGAGATCATTTTCATCAGGTTATGGTATATGTGTATGTGACATACATTTTAAACAGTGAAATAAATATTTGATTCAAATTCATTTATTATCCAAGAAGATTTTACAGGTAGAGTTTGTACAATAAATTTGGAATTGTCAATAAAACAAAATTGAAGATAGTACAATAGTAAAAATATAAAAAATATACATCCATATACATACACATATTAACATACACATATATATATATAAAGCCAATATTACACGACAACGCACCTGATTGACAAACAAAACAAAAAACAAAAAAAAAACACAGAAACAAAACTCAGATCAGGTGTTGAAAATCCTTGTGATAGTATAAAACTACTGGAGCGTATACATTTCTTTACCTTTTAGGAACTTGATAACTGTTGTTTTAAATTTTGTATTTCCAAAATTCCTTACTTCCTCAGGGATCTTGTTGCAAAGTTTTACTGCGGTGTAATTTGTACCAGTTAGTGACCTACGTATACGACGGGATTATCGGATTTTTACAACCACGAGTTTCATAGGGATGCCGATTGGTGTTCGTGTAGAAATTTGAGGATGCATTATACTGCAGACAACCAAGTACAAACCAAGAAGGAAGGATGAGTATCCCTAGCGTTTCAAATATGTCTTTGCAGCTAGTTATGTTGCTGACGCCCAGCATTACTCTAACCGCTTTCTTCTAATGTTGAAAAACTTCCTGGGCCCCGGCTGATTCACACCAGAGAAGAATCCCATAATCGGCCGCGCTTTGAAAATTGCCAAAATACGCCATTCTTCCAGCCTGATAATCCGCTACTCTTTTTATTTGGCGAATGGCATAAATAGTGCTAGCTAATTTCGCACACAGCTCATTGTTATGGGTATGCTACTGTCCAAATGAATACTCAAAACTTAATTGTTTTCTTTTCAATTTGCACAGGTGGTAAATAAAAGCTTTTGCGTTCTTTGATGATTCATCCTTAGTCTATTCGCTTTGAACCACTCATTTGAATAGCTTCTAGATGTCCTTTGTTATTTGTGTTTCATATTCGACCACACCCTGTAATAACTTTCAATAACATATCTTCGGCAAAACAATTAACATAGAACAAATTACTGAAGCACATAAACAAAGGTTAAAGATGAATAACTTATTCCCCTATGATAACCGGCTACATCATCAATATATGCTGGTAGATTAAAATCTACCTACAGAGTTATCACTGGGCATCTATGCATTACATTCATATTAATAATAATCTAGAAAAGGAAGAAATATGATTTCAATAAAATTCTATTAGATTGGCGATTTCAATGCGGCGATTACGCACTCTTTATGAGCGCAAAATTATTATATCGGCGATGATTACACTGCCAGTACAGGGAGCTGTTTCTCTTACACCAGATCCGAAGCAGATAAATAACAAATAGTTGCTGTTGATTGTTGACAGCTGAGTCGGAGAGAACAACAAAAATGCACTCGGATAATTTTCTCCGGAGCGAGTTGAAAATGAAATGCTTAATGATATACATATATACCCGTACATACATATGTTATACATGTATTTTATGTATGTACATACATATATATCTATGTATAAGACCGTTCATACCGTTCCACTGACAGAAAGTCATTAATAGCGAAACTGTGTAATTATGCACTGATCGCTAGGCGACATTCTTATATGTAAATTGAATCGGTAGTTCTACCTTCAGTTATTAGTCGAGATATTGTGCTCCCAAACTGTTCTACAGAATTCGAAATCGATGCAATTTATATTAAATATGCGGAAAGCAAGAAGCGCTATATATAAAATACTAAATTGACGCTTCTTAATTGCTTTTCATACAGTTACGTCCCATTAACGTATGTCGAGAAATAGTAAAAATACTAAAATTTTATTTAAATGCCTATTAAAGGACGTTACAATGTCTAGAATTAGCATATAACAAAATGTAATTCCACGTCTTCTACACTACAGAAGTATTACTTTCTTCAATCACCGTTATTGTAGTTACCATAAAAAACTGTGAGAAGACTCTGTTCCAAGGTTCTTATAATGATAACAACGCTCACATAGTGCATTGGAGACGCTCAAATTGAAATCTTAAATTCTAAGGTTACTGAGTCTGCATTACTTTAATGGGATCATAGCCTTATGATCACATTAAAGTAATGCAGACTGAGTAACATGAGAATTTAAGATCACATGCTGATCACGCATAGTTATTGATCTATCTGCTCGCGGTACATACAATAAATATTGTAATTAACTTTTTTCATGTGGAGTTTCGGGTAGAGAAACAAATCAATACTCGTAACTGTATTTGGCCAAAACTAAGGGTGCTAGAGTAAAAGAATTTTCTTTATAACTTTATCAGGAATCCTGACAAGAGGAAACATGTCGCGTAGCAGAGAGGTTTTTCTTGGTATACCGTTCTGGTCGAATTTAGTTTCAAAACCATTTGACTATATTCAAGTAGTGATCAGATTGCTTATCAGTCACGTTAAAATGGCCTGTCTTCCGCTTGCTTAATGGCAACTCTATCATCATTACGATTATACCTAACAAATGCACGTTCCCTAAAACTAGAGTTATCCTTCTACGAAAATTTAGATATTTTATTTTACTGCTCACCAACTCTTTTATATACATCTCAATGTTTTGAGGCATTTATAAAATAAACACGCTAGTAATAATTAAATAAACAAATAATGACAAAAACTATAATATAACCTCAAACTTGTTCAAAACAAAGTCAACAGCAACACATGTAGCGCTTATGTGTAAACAAGGCTTCAACTTCGCAATATTTATATTTGTTTAACCAATCAGAAAATGAGCACGTGCTGATCACGTATATTTATTAGTCTATATGTTCGTGGTACAGACTATAAATATTATAAATAATTTTTTTTCATGTGCAGTTTCGGATAGAGTTACAAATCAATGTTCGTAACTGAATTTGGCCAAAACTAAGCGTGCTATAGTAAATGGACTTTCTTCATAAATTTATGGGGAGTCCTGACAAAAGAAGGCATGTTGACACATAGAAGAGAAGTTTTTCTTGGCATACAGTTCTGGTCGAATTTTGTTTCAAAAGCATTTAACTATATTCAAGTAGTGATCAGACTGTTTATCAGTCACGTTAAAATGGCTTCTCTTCCGCTTTCTTAATGGCGACTCCGCCATCCTTAAATGATCCTTCTACGAAATTTAGATCTTTTATTTTACTGCGCTCACCAACACTTATATACTTTTAAATGACTTTAGACATTTACAAAATATAAACGCCAATAATCATAACAATGAAATGATAATAGAAACCCTAATGTAACCTCAAACTTGTTCAAAACAAACTCAGCTGCAAAACATGTAGCGCTTGTGTGTAAACAAGGCTTCAGCTTCGCGATGTTTATATGTGTGAACTTTACCGCGACACTGTGTCTAATAGTTTGCTGACGATTACAACTTAGTTGTCAAAACACACATACAGAGTAGGAATATAGATGTGGCAATGATTTTTTTGGCCTTTTTTGATTAATTTAATAAACCACAGTCTCTAACAGAATTTACCTCAATATATTTATTATTTATAGAACTGATTCTGGACAGATGTACACAGAACATAATCCAATCTTTAATTTTGTTGAAGTACTATCTGTTAGGAAACTATAATGCGCATAAAGTATAATCAAACTCGACACGATTTCCAAATTTCTTCTAATCTCTTCATTTCTAAGATACCTACATTAAATAAAATCTGAGATGTCATATCATTAGTGGCTAGTTATTTTGGATTAGCATCGATATATGTTAATAGATACGACTGGTTTATGTGTTCGGCAATTTCCATTTATGGAAAATTCTATTATGTTTTCCATATTTACCGACTTCAAGAGGTCGTATAACTAAATATCCCCGTCACTCTCCACAATAGTATCTTTTCATGACTCACAATTTACATAATATAAGTATTTATTATGTATACGCATAAATGTACTATGAACGTTAAGTTACGTATTTATATATTTTATGTACTATATTATGTATTATATGGTGCAGTTGTATTAAAGAAAGTTATGCAAATGTACGTATTTTTAATCGATACGGGGTACGTTATAATATAATATGTGTGTCCTTAATTCCTTATTTACATACATTATTGCAGTTGTCGCATTTAGAATGAGATTTGTGCGTTATTCTTGCTCTTTTCCTCTTTGCTTTTTCATATATATATATGCACATATAAACTTATACATGTACACATTGAAAATGCCGACAACCTTTTGCTTTTGGCAGATTTATCATTCGATATTTGAACGTTGACTTGTTGCGTAATTATGCGCTCAAGATGTAGTACTTATCTACTTTAAACAACATTTATCACCGAGAAAAATTATTGCAAATTGCATACATCGTAAAAGGGAAACGCGCACTAAAAATCTAAATGATCTGAAACGGGCTCCGGCTGTGATTTGTCTGATTGAATAGTTAAATGTATGTAAGTAGTAAATGTTTCTCCGAATGCAGTAAAAAGAATCGAATCGCTGAAATGCGTACCAATTATGAATAATTTAATGTTATTACGTGTTACTCGTTTAAAAATCTCAGTCACTGCACGATTTTGTTCGAGTTAATTAAAAAAATAAGAAATTCCTTAGAACTTAACTATTTGGAACAGTTATCCTAGTCGACATGAGACTGGTAACGATTAATTTTAAATTGCACTTGACAGTAGAAGTGTATACGATTGAAAGCTGAAATTATTAAGCGGAAATGTTAACATATTGGTTAAGAGATGTCGCTATAAACTCATTAAACGTGTTATCAACAATATCAACTATACTAAGTAATGTTTCAATGATATATTTTGAAATAAATACTTATCAACTAATACATTAAACAGTAGTATAGAGGGGATACACTTTAGGTGTTCTTTTGATGCGTATTTCTGTATTTGGATAGAAAATGCAACCGAGATCTGAAAGAAAATTACCTACGCAATTGCCAAATATACTTCTTCGCACTGCAAGCATATGGCAGACGACGCCCAAACATTGTAAAAATCGACCAAGTATGGACTGTGATCAAATATAAAGCACAAAATATAATTCAAGTTGTACCAATAAGCTTTAGGTATAAAAAATCAATTGTGAAACATAAACATTTTGACTTGATTTCATATAAAACTGCGAAATTTGAAGGACTACAATTTAATGGTTATTCAACGGTGAAACCAACGAAAATGCGACGTATTTTTGTAACAGATAGGTGAGAAATGAATCATTGTAAAAATATGCGAAAATAAATCACCAAAACCCGTTCAGAAGTCTAATATTCCATAAGGAAGTTCTATATTATAAATTTCCATCAATTCGAACAGCCAATACTCTCGTAAATCGATAATTTTTACGCAACTCTAATCAAAAAAAGTACTGAATTGACTGGTTGCAAAAGACTCTACTTGTATCACGATAATGCTCAATAACAATTTTATATTGCATACATTTTTTTTTATTTTGTGAAAAAGTGTTGTTTTTTCTTTATTTTGATAATTTTTTGCATTTTTCAGTGCTCAACTTCTTTCTATCTTTTCTCTATTGTTTAAACAGTTAACAGAAAATATTATTATTTTTGCAAGACTGTATTTATAAACTTCTGTTTTTTTTTTAAACTATACGCGTTTATATTATATTATTCTAGCTTTATTATAACTGATTTTGTTAAATTGTCCTGTAATTGGAATTTGCTTTCTGTTCTGAAATAAAACTTATTATTATTATTACATAATAGTTTGCAATGTATGCCCAAATTAGCAAAACTAAGTTAGAATGGACCATACAACACTCAGATTATTTGCTTAGATCGCTAGGAAATTCTGATTAAGATTCTAGCATTGCTATAAATACTATTTGAACAGACTTTGCTCTTATAAAAAAGAAGCCATGAATCTAACAAGAATGTGGCAAAAGATTACCAAATGAAACCATAAATTGTTATTGTAATTATTACAAGATTTACATCGAAAAGAAATTCTCTTCAGAAATCCTTAAACACGATCGACTGTGTTGTTTCTAGTTAGTGAGAGAGACAGGTTGCAAAACTTACAAGACTACGCGATAGGAATTGTCCTTGTAATTACACGACATTATTTTTTATGTTGGAGGCTTTGCTATGATTTAGATTTCGACAAAGAATACAATCTGACAAGTTATTTCTTCCGTATAAAATAAATTCATAAGATAATAAACGAAAGTCTTACTTAAACAAGCTTACAAAATTGAAGTAATTTAATTCCATTTCATTTATTTCAGAAACTTTTTGTACTGATCCTAAAACTGTTAGCAGAGCCACCTTTCAATTCCAACAAAAGTTAGACTATGTAACGGGCCTTTCATTGGGCGCTTGCTAACTTTAAATATAACAATGTGTGTGTGAGAAATCTTCGAAATTTTTTGTTCGTATCGTTGATGCGCCAATATGTATGGAATATAACATCGTGCAAAGGTCCGCCGCGACTTCGCTGGGTGGCGGGCATCCAAAATGTCCAATTTTCCTCGACTCTAGCGCATAAATCAGACTGAATTTGACCGATGGCATGGGCTATGTTGGCTTTGAAGGTCGCTATGATTTGTGGCTTATTCGCATATACTTGCGACTTAAGAAAACCCCACAAGAAAAAGTCTAAGGGGGCAAATCGCGCGATCTCGGCGGCCAGTTCACATTACCCTCACGTGAAATGACCATGCCCTCAAATCGTTCGTACAGAATGTTTAATTTGGCATAAGCTATGTGGTGTGTCCATATCATCCAATTTAGGCCAAAAGAAGTTGGTAATCATCGACCTCGAGCGCTAGCCGTTGACGGTGATGGCCTAGCCAACGTCATTCAAAGAAATATGGGCCGATGACGCCGCTAGCCTAAAATCCACGCCAAACAGTGACTTTTTCGGGATGCATTGGGCGCTCTTGGATCTCATGTGGATTGGTGTCGTCCCAAATTAGACAATTTTGTTTGCTGACGTACCTACTATTCATCCAGAAATGGGCCTCATCGTTGAAGATGATTTTTGATGAAAATTATGGTAAGTTTCCAACTACTCTAGGACACATTCAGCGAAAACATGTCGTTGTCTATGGTCGTTTATCTTCAGCTCCTGGGTCAATTGAATTTTGTACGGGTGCAAGCCCAAGTCACGACGTGAAATTCACCAAGCTGTGGTCTGCGAAAGGCCGAGTTCTTGTGAACGACGCTAAATCGACTGCCTTGGATTCTCCTGCACACTCTCACGGATAGTGGCGATGTTTTCGGCAAATCTTGTGTTTCGTCGTCGTACGGGCGTTGGTTCATTGTTTACTGAACCAGTAGACTTAAATTTATTCATCACACTGCGAATAGTCTTGTCGGTAGGACGATTATTGCGACCGTAAAATGGGCGAAGCGCGCGGAGCGTTGCTCGAACAGAACGTCCATTTTGATAAAACAGTTTTGTCATTTGCACGTGTTTTTAAACGCTATGACCGTCCATGGTCAGCCAATTCGACATACGTAGCTTCGACAATATGGCTGCTATCAACTGTCAAAATTAGGAAGTCCCTATTGGAAGACCCGTTATATAGCAACTGGGTGGACATTTTGAACAACTAATTCAATTCGACTTCTTTTTAAATGATTTTGATAGATGTTTTTTTTCGCAGCGGTACATAATACCTGCATTAGTAGGATTATTTAAAATTACAAATGCTTGTAACACAGTTACGATAGACTTTTGGGCAATTGTTCATTAGACATTTTTAACTTATACCCAAAAATCTTACATTATTATTTAAGTCATTTTTTATTTAAAAATTAGTTTAATTTTGTCTATAGTTCAATCCGTATTTATATAATAATTATATTAAAGACCAAAAAAAAAATTGATAATCTAGGTCGGTATTCTAATATTATTAGGTAGTAAACAAACACAATCTAGAACAAACACAAATCAACAATAGAACACTTTATGGGCAAATCATAAAACTTAAATATTTTGAAAACGGCTTAATATTTTGAACACCCTGTATCTATAAAATTATATATGATATCTACGCCATTTATCAACACGCCAAGGCCCGTTTTATTTCTTTATTATTACATTTCAAAGAATTCAATATCAGCAAATTTCAACATTAATGCATAAGACTAATAAATGTTATCTTCTACAATCGCTATAAAGTAAAAGAAATGATAGTATCAATTAAGCCTCGCACATATTCGTGCAACACTGTACTTACACAAAGAAGAAAAAAGAGGAAAATACCTAGAATATGTGTATGAAGAAGTTAAGTCCTCAAAGAAGTATATCCATAATCATCCGGAATGCGTGTGTTTGCTATTTGTTTTCCTTGGAGTCATATCGTAAAGTCGGGGACATTTTACCATCGCTTGGGCGTTGCTTAATTGGCAGAACGTATTAAACACGCTCGCAAATCAAACCGGATATGTCTTATTGTTACTTCGCCGAAGTTTATGAAACAAATCCTTCCATACAGGTTCTACAAATTATCAACACCCAGCACATGTGTTTAAACGTAAGAGATCTGTGTAATATTTTACGAGATCTGTTTTTCGTGTTTCGTTTTTGAATTTTTACCGTCACTTGTACAGGCGATACGCTGGTTCTTTTTTTTCTTCTGTTAGTAAATGTGTTTCATTTCAGCTCCTGTATAGTCTAATGAATCTTCATTTTAAATTTGTGCTTTTCTTTTTCTCTCTAACTAGATTTTCGTCTCTCATTTAATTTATGAGCAGGTAGCCCGTCAACGTACCATGTCGTTATTTATAGCCGGGAACGCAGAAGAATTAATTTTAGTGTCCTCCACTTTTCACGTTTAATTATTCCGAAAAACAGAAATCGTCGTTTGGAATTATTTTTAGACACGAGATTTTGGATTGCTTGAAATTATATGACGCTCTAGTTTTTCGTATACATTTTTATAATTACAAATTTTATTGAATTGTAGTTCATGAAAACGAAATTGCCATTATTTTAAATTTAACAACATGGAAATAAGTAATTTGTGGGACTATTATTCAACACAATTATAGTGCTGCGTAAGGTAATGAAATTCGTATTCTAAATAAAGAACATTTGGATTGTATTTGCTACAAATTAAATAATAAGTATTAAATTCAATACAATATTAGAATATTTTCTTAAATTTTAAATTACCTCTGCTATTCCTTAATTAATTATTTTCGTTTTCTCATCTTTCTATTTCGTATTAATATAGTTTAACTAACACAAATATTTTCAACAATTTTAAAACGTTTAGAAAAGAAATAAAAACCAATAAACCTATTTTTGTATCCGTAAATAATTACCACAAGAATTAAACATAAAACCATTTTTATTTCTAATATTTATCATTGTTTTTAAATATCTGAAATAAAATGGTTTTATATTTAATTCTTCTGGTAAATATTTACGGATACAAAAATAGGTTTATTGGTTTTTATCTCTTTTCCAAACGTTTTAAAATTATTGAAAATATATATGTTAATCAAATTATATTAATAACACAAGTTTACAAATTCCGGTCAACTTTTGGATCAGAGCAGATGAGAACAAATCTTGACGTTTTTTGAGGTGCTGAATTCAAATCCGGGTTTCGTTTTTCAAAATTGGTTCTAGTTTGTGAGTTCGCGCATGCTGGCAGCACTGCGCTATCATAATGACAGTCAGCTATTGGCGTCGCTAGAAACATTATTTAATTTGTATTTTTAAAGTTTTTTTTTGAATCCAAAACGTGTGAAAATGCAAAGACAGAATTGTAAAGTTGATTCAAAGTGTTTTTGTTATGTTTGCGGATGTTATATAATCAGAAAAAGTGGCAAAGTTATTACTAATGTGATCAGAAATGCATATTTTTATTACTTTGGTTTCACTGTATCAAACACTCACAAGCCGTGGGTACCGAAATTGTTTTGTAACGCGTGTAGCACAATATTATACAAGTGGTCACACGGTAAAAAATTATGTTTTTCATTTTCATTGCCAATGTTATGGAGAGAGCCGAAAAATCATGTAGATGATTGTTACTTTTGCTTGATGAATGTCGTCGGTCTAAATGCAAAAAAAACTAGCAAAATATAAATATCCTGAAGTGTCTAAGCCAGTTCCCCGTGCGAGCAATGATCCTTTGCCAATTTGTCCAGGTATGAGTGCAAATTCCATGGAAACTTGTAGTTCATCACCGACGAACAGTGGAAACGATTTTAACATGGAGGAAAAACCTTTAGTTTCGCAAAGTAAACTCAATGATTTGGTTCGTGATTTGAATTTATCGAAACAATGAAACAGCAGCATGGGTATCATTTCAAGATGTTGTTCACAACTTTCTCGGTAACCGCAAATCCCCGGATTTCAAGAAGAAAATCGACAGTTTGTTGCAAAATTATTGCAAGATTGGAGCTCGAATGTCCCTCAAAATACATTTTCTGCATTCCCATCTCGAACTTTTTCCTGAAAACTTGGGTGATACAAGCGACGAGCAAAGAGAGCGACTACACCAAGATTTGGCGAAAATCGAAAAACGATACCAAGGATTTTGGGACGAGGGCATGATGAGCGACTAATGTTGGACTTTAATGCGTGAAACAGATCCCAAACAGTACAAGCGACTCAGTTCGACTGCTCTTCATTTCTACTTTAACACTTTTTAATGAATAAAATGGAGATTAATTGTCAAAAATTGTAAAAAATTTATTTATTTAATATCTCGAAAACTAGAACCAATATCAAACAAACAGAGTGCAGATTCGGATTCAGTGCCCCAAATAACCTTAGAAACAGCTTTTGGTTGCTTAGATCCAAAACCGTGTATACTTGTGTAATTAGTTAAGTTAACTTAGGTATGATTGACATCGGAAAAGACCAAATTAAACAAATGGCAAGGCGCATGATATACACTACCGTCCATAAGTTTAATCACATTACAGATAATTTTAATTGAAGAAGGAAATGAATATATTGAAATTTTATCCAAACTAAAATTTAATATTTTGTATAAACGAATGAACGCCTTATTTTCTATTTCAAGAAATAATATTCAGGTAAGAAATATAATGAGAGTGTCATGGAGATTATCCTTTACTCGGAATTGTTAAGTGTATAGTTTAATACGTGAACGTAATAACCAGTCTTTACTTGATATTTGTGCGCTTGTAAGGGCATATTTTATGTCTATTACACAGTGAATACTCATATTCACGTTGTTAATGAAGTGTCAGCAAGTGCTATCGATTGAGCGTATTTTTTTTAAATTGTGTTTAAAACATGGCAAGGAGAAAGCAACTAACTCTTGAACGAAGGGCAAGAATTATTGCTTTGCACGAAACAACGCTTTCTAATAGAGCAATCGCTCGAAAATTAAAAGTTTCCGAGTATTGTGTTCGACGAACTATAAAGAAAATGGCAGAAACTGACCAACTCGGGAATCGAAAACGCAGTGGATGACCGAGGATAACTACTAAAAGAGAAGACGAATATCTGAAATTAATGTCTTTGCGCAATCGTCGCCTTACAGCCTTGGAAATAGCAGCACAATGCAACGTACACCACGAAGCAACGGTTAGCGTAACAACCATCAAACGACGTTTAACGGAAGCTGAACTTAGAGGTCGAGTAGCAGTAAAAAAAACCACGTCTGTCTACACAACATAAACAAAAGAGATTGGCCTGGGCGGCAACACACAGGTACTGGACTGTCGAAGAATGGAAACAAGTCTTATGGACAGATGAAACCAAATTTGAAATTTTGGGAAATAAACGCCGTACTTTTGTTCGTCGTCGTGTCGGGGAGAGATTCGATGGATGTGTGGTTAAAACAGTAAAAGATGGTAGTGGAAGTGTGATGGCTTGGGGTTGCTTTGGAGGTGGACACTTCGGAAAATTGGTGCAAATCACAGAAAGAATTGCAAAAGAAGTCTATTTGGGTATAGTGCAACAACATGCTCTTCCATCAGCGATGGAGCTAATGGGTCCGGGGTTTGTTTATCAGCGAGATAACAACTGCAACACATATTTGTCTCCAAAAATATTGTGAAAAGTAGAGCAGAGTAGTGTCTTCAAATAAACACATTGGAATGTTTCTCCTTATTTAATATGGACGAAGTTACTAAATTCAACAACATTGGGAATTGTAGGTGATAGTTCAGGAAAAATTCATAATAATTCAGAGTAACGACCCAAAGCATATTCTAGATTATGTATTTGTAAGGGAAGTGTAGCAGAACGAGAAGCTATTGGAATATTAATAAATATAACGTAGCTATCACTACATTTTAATTAAATAGAGATTTTGTGAGAAAAGCTCCAGGTACAAAGTCTAATGTCTAAAGAATACTTGTAACAACTTTTATGTGACTCTTTGGAGAAAATATATATAAAATTTATGCTGATTATAAGAGGCAATGATTATGGTCAAAACAAAAATTTATTTAGTGAATTTTTCGGTACTATACGTAATATGAACTTCCAGTGTAGTTGCATTTTTACAATTTTTATATTAACTGAAGCAGGATTTTCGTTAATGGAGTGATTTCAAACTTCTGACCTGTAGTGTATATACATTTACCAACATATCGTCATAAATATCGTACAATTTTAAATAGAAATGAAAATAGGGATTAATTACTTGAAGATCTTGATTTAATTATATTACTTAAGAAATGTTCCGTAGATATAAATTAAAGACAGTCTCACAAGATTCATTTACCAGAAAAAACTTATTAATTCGAATAGTTTGAAAAAGACAGATACAGCTCTTAATTAATTGTGACTGATGTGTTTGGACTATTTGTAGCAAAAAGAAGAATCATTAAACTTCGACATTGAAATGGGTACGACAGGGAAAAAGAAGTTACCTCTAAAAGAATAATTTTTTTGCGAATCTGATGGAACTGTTTCAGAAATATCCATTGTTTTGCCGTTTTAAATTCAATGGATCATTTCTTTCTTGGCGCCTAAAAAATTTCTTATTTCCGTTCACACACGATGACGAAGTAAATGTATACAAAAAGTTACAACAAATACATTTATACCAGCTCATCGAAATTCATATTAATGTAAAAAGAAAACAGAGATACCAATAACAAGCAACAAACAATTTTCTTCTTGGCGAGCGAGCACACAGAGAAGCAAAATTGTGACCTCGAGAGATTTATGTATCGTGAAATTTCTCCCAACTCCGTGTTCAACGGAGATGTACTGCATTCAATGTAAATCAGCAGAAAGGGAATAATACTGATTGCAGGCACTCCACTTACTTTCCCGCTCGTTCTGTTGTTTATTAAGACCGGTTTCTTCTGACGTCGTGGGTTCAAACTTGATTGTTTCTAACGTTAAATTAAAATGCTATGAAGCATCTTCTTCATCGGTTTTCCTCTTTTATACTTCGAACAGTGTAATGTCTTTTTTTACTGTCGTCGTGTTGTTGTTGATATAGCCGGTATGGTTGATGAATGACATCCGATGATGGCTGATTGTAGCATATTAACGTCCTACAAGAAGATCCAAGTGAAACTGCACTGACATATTTCATTTTAAGAAGTAGATCCAGACTTTATTATTCCATCACTGTGATGTATGTCTTCTTTGATCTTGATAGGATCCGTATAATTTAAGAGAGTTTTTGTATATATTTTTACTTTTAAGAAATTTACAATAACAGTAGCAAACAGGATCTACCAAAACTTCTAGATGCATATGTATGTAATATATTATTTAGTTGATATAAAATTTATTTATTACAATACTTTTGAAAGCTCAATATCACTTTATACAGGCCAAAATTACTACCTTCTTTTCATAGACTCTGACAAAAGGATATTTCGAAAAAGTGCAATTATTATAATATTTGGAATATATTCAAGTTGTATTTATTGCTCGTATTCTCACCTTATCGTTTGAAAGTTTAACTTAATAATCTAAGAAGGAACTGTTAAATTGACATAGTCCAACAGACCTTACTCTGGATGATTTCTTCATAAACGACCAGTAAAATAAAGTGAAAATATTTGCTGATTGCATTATTGGACCATAATTACTTTTGGTTTCTCAGAGATTTATGAATACTAGAACGACTTATAGTTTACTCAATCAAAAGGAAAATAAGAAATGGATTTTACCCAAATCGCTGTATCTACGAATCAAACCGTATATGCATGTATTGAAATTGAACTAATTCTGCATATATTTATTCATAATGCAAGCAAAACCCAATGCATCAATGCAATTGAAGAATAAACGTGAGGATGCAGTACAACAGCTGAGGAAAGATTAGTATGAATTCTTTTCAATTTTACTCCTTAATATCTGAGAAACTAAAATTTTAATTATATGTAATTATGAGCTTTTATGTTGTGAAACTGAAAAATTTTAATTTTACCGCTTTTTACATCGTATATACGTTGCAGAAATTTTTTAAAAAATTTCCTGTTCTCTGACGAGACCTGAACTCACGATCTCTTGTTTACCGGGCGTATTGCTTGCCATTCAACAATAGATAAAGCTGATAGTCGAGGCTAGTACCAAGCCATAAATTGGAAACAGATATTAAATAAAACCCATGCACTTTTCACATTTTACTTTTTCAGTTTCACATCGTAAAAGCACATGATCATAAACGATTAAAACCAACCGTGAGTTTCATTTGATATTTCTTTCCACAATGCAATTTATAGCATGTTAATAGACTCGAATATCACCGTTCTCCTAAATACGCGGAGATTGTCAATTCAAATCTTACCAGAGAGCAGGAATTTTTTTCGGAAATTATATAAACAAACAGTAGAATTTTTAGTTCTAATGTTAAACCTAAAATATTTCACCAGAAATGTATAAAACTCAGCTTCTTTTTATCTACATAGTTTTTCATTCAATTAGCAAAAGCGTCAGTGTACGAATTTTTCCCATTATTCATTTACTTACTTAGTTGGAGCTAACAATTTAGTATGTGAGATCATCTGTAGAATGCAGTCATTGTATTGTTTATTAGATAACAAGTATTAAGTACTAGTCATAAAAATGTGGCAATGTTTTTTTAAATGAAAGAGCTTTTCATATCCAAATTATGTTGTGGTCTTGAGCTAACACTATAATTCCAAAACAGCAAATTGTTTTGAGAGATATATTAATAGGCTTTTTGATAGATGAAAGACTCATTCAAAATAATGACCAATATATTAATTGCATTTTTTAAATAAATTTATTTCAAATTTGCATTTTGTTTAAAAAAAACAGTAGAACTCTCAGACAGACTATGTAGATCCGTTTGTTATATATTATCTATATCTCCCCTATGCTAAAGGTTTCTTTATTTCCCAAAAATTGATTTGTAATTTACCTGATATAGGCTAATAACTAAATCTGAATATTATTTAAGAATAACAACATGAGTAGGTACTGCTGATCAGTGCTTGTAGACCCTTCCTCGAACATTTGACAGCTAGTGTCACAGATAAAGCTTAAATTCAAAGGTACTGCTACGAAATACAACAGAGTCTATAAGGAAAACCATGAGAATACAGTTAGTTGACGAACAACACAGCTATTTTTAATATTTTGCCCTAGACTTACGCATTTCACCACACATATTTTTAGACTGCGATAAATCTCTTCGTTGATTACGGGTCATATATTTAGGAGTATTGCTTGGAATCCTTAGAGAATCTCGATGCTTGATACACTTGCACTACCCCCTGGATGAGTGTCTCTGTTTATATTTAATGTGGTGACACCAGTCCGTAAGGACACATTCACCACAGCCACCAATGACAGTGGGATTGAGATACGCTCAATCAGCACGCCCGCACGCAGAAGCGAAACGAGCTACCTGTACGCTTCAGATTTTACAGGAATCATCAGCGCCCTACATATGGAGGGGGGACCTATCTAAATCCCTACTGACTCTGCAGATCAGTACCCGAGCAGATAGAGCTGCTCACCTGTCGAGTGAAAATACACCTCTAGTCCGCACGGGCTTACAACAGTCCAGCCCGGATTCTCCGGGAGGCTCTCGACTCCCACGGTACCAGTCTTAACCGTCACTGGTGGTACGGTTCGATATGTATATATCTACCAATTTCGTCGCCTGCCAACAGTGGCTTGGTGAGCCAACCTCGGATTCGTAGGATCGCTAAGCCCAGAAGACCCCCTGGATGAGTGGCATACATCCGAACTGCCTTTATTAACAAGGAGTTTGTTCTGTGATAACAATTGAGATATTCTCCCTAGGAGCCAATAGAATTTGACAAGTTGAAGTCCAACTTATACGCCCTCTGTCTCTCTTTGTTTCATTAATTGAATGATAGGAGGAGGGTGTGTCCGATGAAGGTTTGATTTATTTTTAAGCCAAAATTCTATAACGTCTATGTTTTTCCTCAGATTTTTGTAAGCTTTTAACAACAGAGTAATAGTATCATCAGCAAACGTTGTTAGCATGGTATTTTGGTACTGAAGGTAAATCAATACTACAGAGACAATATAATGAAGACCCAAGAGTAATTTCTTGTTATACACCAGATTTAATAATCTTTAAAGGTGCAATGATTAGAGATTGAAGATGTAAATTGTAATTTTTGATAAATAATGTATTAACTATAAACATCTTGCTTAACAACTACATATTTTTGCATCTACTAAAGGCAATTTTATAAATTCTTGACTTATCCTACACACCTATGTAATTTGGTCTTGTAAAATTTTATTTCACGACTAGGATTTACGTTCAAGACATGCTAAAATTCAAGCTAAACAATTTTCAATTGCCAATTACGCAAAAATTTGCCATGGAATCATGTTATGCAAATTGATTTTTCGAATATCATTATGTAAATAATCTCTCGAAGGAGACGTCGTTTTGTTGTAATAATGATCGCGTGATGGCGCTCTGTTCTACGAGACGAGTCGAGTCGAGAGAGAATGGACCAGCATAATGAAGATGGGAGATTTTAGTTTCCGAAGGGTTCACCGGCTCGCACAAGTACGAACGCGAGTTTCTCCTCTTCTCTCATCAGGTCCGAAAATCATTTAAACCAACACACAACCGAATACATCATAAATCTAATTAACCCTGCGAACAAAATAACCTGTCAGATCTCCCGTAATAAATAATGGCCGTCGTCGTTAAAACACCTGGTTCTAAAACAAACTAACAGACAGGAAAACAGAAAAACAAAACGGCGCCGGACGCTCGGTCAAAAAGAAACCGCGCTGGGAGTCGAACACAGAAATTAATTATTGTTTGGTGACAAATGATGTTAATTACTTAAACCATATGTGTGAGTTTAATTGTATTTAAGATGATGTAGTTGTAGAACTAAGTTCAAGATCGAATCCGACGGCCTACTCTCCGGGAAAGTTTTCCGTGCCTTCCCTTTCCCATTTAAGAGAATGCTGTCATCTAAAGATCTTAAATGGCACAACGAGCGAGGATGTAACAATAAGCCATTATCTGCCAATGCTATCTATAACTAACGTCAAGCTATTTGGAATGTGAAAGCATAGATTACTATTCTTTCTTACTTTTCAGTTTAGCGGGTCCGAAATCAGAATATTTACATATTTAAGATAATGTACTTGTAGAATTAAGTACATTGCATCTGCATAAAGTTAGAGCTTTGTTAGCAATTATTATTTTTGTAACTCAGTGGTAAGTTACTGGTTTATTTCGCGATCGAATCCGACGAGCTACTGTCCGGGAAGGTTTTCCGCGGCTTCCCTTTCCCATTTAAAGAGAATGCTGTCATGTAAAGATCTTAAATCGCACAACGAGCGAAGATGTAATAATAAGCAATGATCTGCCAATGCCAGCATAGATCATTATTCTTTCTTATTCTTTAGTTTAACGGGTCCGAAAACAGAATATTTACATATTTAATTCTAATCAATATTACTGTGATCAAAAAATGTCGAGAATAATTCATTTAAGCCGCATAGGTTGACTCAATTATTATAAATTGGTATCACTGTCTTTGATATGTAAAAACTTTCATATCTTTATTCCAGTTAACGAGTAAAAAAATAAAAAAGGAAGACTCTATATAATTTCTGCCACGGATATACTGAAAATATTAGAAAAGGACTCACGAATATTACAAATAATTTAAAGGAGGAAGAGAAAGTATAAGGCGAAAAATGGTCTGCACGATTATCAATATAAGTCATGAAAACCACACCAAGGGAATACAAGATGCTTAAAAAATTGTCGGTTAACATATAACTTGTAAAGAATTTAATTTATATCAATTCAGGCAATTTTAAAATATCTTTTAGGTCTTAGATTTATCTTATTTAGCCTAGTTATTGACTTACTATGAAACGCGACCAGTTGATGATCCCGTAAGCGTCTTATACATAGGACTGGCATTATATGCCAACAGAACATTATTAATCATAGCAACACTCCAATATCATTGAGATTTCCGGTGTTCTACCACAATCATATACGTACAAGCAACTGAAAATCGCCAAAAATATGTATTTCAGAACGCAGTCGATGTACATTATCATTCATAAAATTTAGGACAACTAGTGAGTTGTTATTGCAGACGAAAATAAAAACGACAATAATGCAAAAAATATTTATTGTTAGGAATGAAAACATCAACAAATAATAAGAAAAAATTTATTAAAAAAATCTCACCCAGTGAAGTCGACACAGCAGGTGCTCCTTCGAAGTTGGATAGACTTTTCGTATTAGGCTGTCAAGCTCATTCCAAAGTAATTCGATTGGGTTCAAATTCGGACTTTGCGGAGGGCGAGGTATGATTTGAAAAACGTTCTCATTAACGAAGCTCTGAGATGTTAGATAACATTTGGCCAGACTCTGAGACGTTAGATGTGGCAGGCAAAAGCGACAATAATGGGAAAAAATACAAAGAGATTGGACACTGGATGACTGGAAAAGTATCTTACGGACTGACGAATCAAAGTTTGGGCTGTTTGGACAATCAAGGCGTGTTTTTGTAAAAAAGAGCGAGTGGTCAGAGAATACTGCGGGATTGTATAGTGCCAAACAAGCAAAAAGTTCTGTGTTTGTTTGGGGTTATTTCTGATACGCTGACACAAGGGACTTGAAGCGAATCGAGGGTATTTTACGAAAAAAAAAGAACAAGATATATTGCAAGAAATTTCAATACCATCGGGGCTACATTCAATCGGCGAAAATTTTGCGTCTATGTAGGACAACGTCCCCAAACACTAAGCAGTAATGTCAGAATTCCTTAAATAGCAAACAAAACAATAATACCTGAAAAATAATGACATGGCCTCCTCGAAAGCCCGCTCTACCCCATAGAATTGTTATGGGATGAATTAGACAGGAGATTCCAAAAAATGTCTTATCTCAACAAATCCCTTGTGGAACATATTGCAAGAAGAATGGAATACTATACCGAATAGAGTCCTTGAAAAACTCGTGAAACGGATGCCACGAATTGTATGGTCTGTTCTTCGCGCAAAAGGGGGAGATATCTTTGTATATTTAACGTTAGAATTACTTTAATTTTTATTATTATACTGTATAAACATCTACAAACAATAATGCAATAAAAATTTTAAGTTTTAGCATAAATTAGTTCAACTGTTTTCTCTTTTTATAAATTTATTTGAGTGTCCGAACTGCATAATACGAACAGCAGTCACCTTAAAAAAACAAATTTAGCAAAGACGTTAAGAATCGAAAAAGTATGGAGGCCACATAGTGCATGCAGTGTTAAGGGTAAAAATGTGCCTTATTTATATTCTTCCAGTGTAACATTGTTAAACTGAAGTTTTATATACAAAAAGAGGAGATCACAATAACTGACCCCGTCTAATTCGTTGCAATGTAGTAGGATCGTGATTGCTTTGCACTATCGACGTCACATATGTATCATCAATCACTCCGCCCCGAAATACGGGAACATTAACGGGGAAATGTTATTGCGTCTGATCTTCTCGTTACAAGAGACTACTGCCCGACAAAGAGAGCGAATTCCAAAAACGAAAGGACGAGAGAGAAAGAAGCCTTTTGAATTTAGTAACAAAACTCGCCCTGACGTCAAGGCTAACTGACCGTACAGAACATAATTTCGTTTGTACCGTGTGAGTCAGGCAGATCGAGAGTGCATAGCAGACGGGATGCAACACAGGGGATTCGATCGCTCGTTTGTCGACGGAGCAGCACATGTCCGCCGACAAAGATGCCGCGACAAAGAAATTATTATTGGAACGTTGCCAATTTAATATATATCCTCCCGACGAGAGAGCCCGGGGTACGTGTCGTGCATTCTGTGCGCCATGTGCCTCTGATGTTTGTTAGAGATACGGCACATCTGAGCAAGAGAAATACAGCTCGTTGTATAAACAATCTCGGCGACGCTGATGCAAAAGGGCGATGCCTGTTATAGGAGATAAACCGAGAATTTATAACAATAATACGCACGTGTCAGATTTGCTACATACGTGGATGACAAATAATATAGCTTCGATAAAATCGCGCTTCCAATACCAGTGGTATTAAGAATTAATAATCACCGTTGAATTATTACATTTGTTCATAGTATAAAGTGTAAACAATCCTAACAATCCGAGAGTCAATTTATTATAGCATAAAGCTAGCCGCCGACATAAATCAACTTTATTAAGATTATTATGGTTCCAGAAACATCTAATGGAAGAATATATACGTAAATGTAACCTATTAAATTGTAAAAGTATTTGGTTTTGCGGGTGGCTATGATGTTCAAGTTACAAAAAATAAAGTCAACCTTTTCTACAGTATTTTTCGACAACATCGATAATCGACAAAATCCATTATAAAACGTAAATTACTGACTAATATAAAATCGGTAATTTTGATGGAGCCTGTGGTTGATTAACCTAATCATTGAAGGTTGATATAGTGTGCGGTTTGGCTTTCAACGGTACGGATCGTGTGCGGAATTTGTTTCATAAGGGTAATTTGTCGTAGTTTTCCAGTTGCGGCACTGTTTAATTATCTGCTAATAATGACAACTTACTTGTCGAAATACGTACACAGAGTACGAATATTAATGTGGAAAGGGGTTATATATCAACCTTCAGTATTTAAATATAAAATCGATTGAACTGGTAATCACTTTCAAATGCTTGGCGATTCATATAGTCATGAACATAAACCACACTCAATGAAGATGTCTGTCAGTAGGCAGAAATAAATGACGGTGGTTCATCAGAAAGATTTCGATTCACTTAAAGCCTTGTTGACGATTTTGAAACGACGACGAAAAATTTTGTAATGCTTTATTGCCTCCACTATTTCGAAGCAATGCATTTGCTTCTACAGCTTTCGCGCAACTAACTAGATTCTCACTATGTACAAATCTCACGATGATAGATTAGTTTAGTAACATGCTAAATAGTCAAAAAAATTATTACTCTCGTAAAAAAATTATAAATTAATTGATAAAACTGTTTAATTCTATAACAAAAGTTATATGAATAACTGGCGAAGATGCCTTTTGAATTAAAACTAATCGTACTAAACTAAACTAATCTTTACATGGTTGCGTAACATATAACTTGAAAAATACTTATATTAATAATATTTTCTACGAAACCTGAGACTTGGATTGGGCTGAAGAATAATATATTTATTTAATTCAAGAAAACATATTCTTATATTCATTTACTGGAACAACTATTATATTGAAGACTGAAAAATTCTACATATATATATATATATATACACTGCAGGCCATAAGTTTGGAATCACTTGCATAAGTTAGGAATCACTTCTGAATATAATGAAAATATTGTAGTGGCTTTAACAAACATTGTAAAAATAAAACAATATTAATATACCAAAACGTTTTATTATAAAATAAGCAGGAAAAAAAGCAAATTTTATTTATTTACATCCACTTATTTTTATTATCAACTAAACGGACTTTTCATCGAAATACCCTCCTTTTGCTTTAATGACGGCAGCACACAATGGCGGTAAACGAGACACTAATTTTGTAAGGGTTTCATTGGGTATATTTGCCCAAGAATCTTGTATAACTTGCCACATGTGAGTCTGGGACGTCGGACACTTTTCACGCACTTTTCTATCCAATTCTTCCCACAACAGCTCTATTGGATTGAGGTCTGGCGATTGTGCCGGCCAAACCATGTTTTGTAAAACACCGTCAGCTTCCTGTTGTTGGAGATATCCTCTACATAAATGAGAAGAATGTTTTGGGTCGTTGTCTTGCATGAATATAAAGTTTTCTCCAAGTAATCTCAGACCGGAGGGCACAGCGTTGTGTTCGAGAATCTGTCTGTAACCCTCCTTTTTCAAAACTCCGTCGATTTTCACCAGATCTCCTACACCAGTCGAAGAAAAACATCCCCAAACCATTACAGAACCGCCACCATGTTTTACCGTGGGCACCACACATTGCGGTAACATTTTTTCCGTAGCAGTTCTTCTTACAAATATCCGACGTCTGGAACCGAAGACCTCGTACTTTGATTCGTCGGTCCATAGTACTTTTTCCCACTGTTCTATTGTACAATCTTTGTGTAACTTAGCCCATTGTAGCCTTTTTATTTTATTTTGCGGACGTAGAAGCGGTTTGCGAACTGCTACACGTCCCATCAGTCCAGCCGCTCTGAGCCGCCTTTTTACTGTGGTTAAAGAGATCCGAGTTTCACGCTCCCTGTTAAACTCACCGCGGATTTGCGAGGCCGTTAATCTTCTATCTCTTTTCGACGTCAATATAATTGTCTGATCTTCTGCAGGAGTTGTAATTTTTGGTCTTCCTGATCGTTTTCTGTCCGTATACCCTCCAGTAGACTGGTATCTTTTAATTGTATTTTGTAAACCTTTGTACGATATCTTCATTCTTTTCGCGATATCCCGTATAGAATCTCCCCGATTATGATGACTAATAATTTCTACACGTTTTTCTAGCGATATCTGCTTTCTCTCCGCCATAATCAAACGATGTTTACTGATTCTACACACTTTTATGTGTCTACACACTTTAAATGATACGAATCAACTAAAATATTCTCATTACTTCAAAATGTATAAATACTTATAAATATAAAAACTAAATGTAATTACAAAAGGTTTATGCGGAAGGGTCTGCAATAAAATTTGTCCATTCCAGGTAATCGTTCATTATGCAGAAATATTACCTGCTCGAATAAATAATACCGCACGCAGAGTTTCCTTAATCTCTGGTTATTTTCCAACTATTAATGCATTTAAAACTACGTCTTTTATGTAAAGCTTTATAATGTACTTAAGAATAATCCTTTGTACTTATATCAAAGTAATACCAACGTAATATAGATAAATTTTAATTTTTATGAATTTACTGGAACTGATTCCAAACTTATGGCCTGCAGTGTATATATATATATATATATATATATATATATATATATATATATATATATATATATATATATATATTACTATTTTTTATAGTCAAAATACTGACCAAATATTTATAAAATTCCTAAGAATTCTGTTTTTTATCCGAGATGAAAACATTTGGGTAGGTTAAGCATTTGGTATGACTACAAAAAGTACCTAAATAATACACTATATTAGAATCCAATTATGTTCATCTAATAAAGAGAGAAATTTAAAGAAAATATTCTTATTTTACAAGAAAGGTCTAAGAACTTCAATCATCAGATTAAGTAAAAACATTTGCTCAATTTATATTTAGAATTTTGTTAATAATTTGTACACATATTCATATAGCCAATAACCGAATTTTTATAACAATTGAAATTTGATTAAATTATAGATATAATCAAATTCTTACTTACTTAGAGATTAAAAAATCCAATAAAATATATAAGTACTTAAATTTCTTTATTTTTTTAAAGTAAACTATCCATTTTCCGAGAACTACTTCTTGTATTATATAATGTGTTTGAATTGTGCCAAAGATGTATTAGAAAAACACTAAAAATCACTATCTCAGTTTTAGGCGAAACATTAAATGACTTTACAATAATTTAGTGTGGCTAGAAACGCCCCTAACTATTCAATAAAGCAAAGGACCCCAGAGAGAGATAATCTCGTTATCGACACATATCGCAGCGAATGGAGGGGCACTAAAAATATCCAAGACTTTTTAAAAACATCAGGTCCTGTTCATTAGTCAGCTAGTTAGGGAGAAAACTGATAAGAAAATAAACCGATTAACAGATGGGTCTCCGTTACTTTTGCCCAGTAGATACGTAATAAATGATCGTTGCCAGTAGCTTTAGATAACCTAAAAGTTTACGACCTCAAAAGTAAAAGGGAGAATAAAAAAACCGAGAAGAAGTCTCATCATTCTGTTTGACAAATGTCGGTCACATGCAGACTTTTTTTTCGTGCGCGCATTAAATGATGACCATTTTGTAAATTTGTTCTAAACCATACCCCAAGATAATATCGTGATGTATCGACTCGTTTAAACGTAATGTTGGGATTTTGAGTGAGAAATTTACAGAGGAAGTAAGTAGTTGGATATAAAATTCGAACATTCTCACGTGTTTTATTGAAAAACAGAAATTGTTAGCAACCACTTCTTAGCAACAACTTCTTCCGAAACTACTTAAATGTTGAGTAAGTTATTATTAGGAATACAATTTTATTCTACATACTCCAGCAAAGTAAATATGAAAGAGTTATAAAATGTATTTCGCCACACAAGGCGTTTGTTTTGTTCACCTACAAGGTCATTACTGGATAGCTAATTTATCTTTTTTCTAATATATCTTGTCAACACGAAGTACCTACATTTAATTTTTTTTATTTTATAAACGATAGTAATAGGTAAATAAAAATAGGACAAATTAAACGAAAGTCTTCATGGACTAAGCTAGAATTCATCATACATCATTGAAAAAAAATTAACAAATAGCTCCAATTATGTTTAAAGAATACTGGTTAAGGCTTTTTATAATAAATTAAATTTTAATAGTAACAAAATAAAATAAATCTATATTGCAGTGACAAAAAGATAAATGGGAACACAGAAGTGATCAAATTTATGTACTAGTCAATAGACAAATACTTACCAGGTGGACCGAAAACCGGTTTTTCTAACAGATGTCACTAGGCTTAAGTATGCAATATTGTGATTTGACATATATGTCAATTTATTCTACTGACATCAAGTTTTAAAACCATACATGATATTTTTGGGGAATTAACACTGTCATAGATTTATACCTCTTTGAAAATGTCGAGCTTCATGCCTGAAAAGGCGGCTGAAAGTTATTTGCTGGTAGAAACTTACGGTGAGCATGTTCCAACCATAAAAACATGTGATGCTTGGTTTCGACAATTCAAAAGTGGTGATTCCCATGTGCAAGACAAAGAACGTTCTGGTAGACCGAAAAAGATTTAAGATGCGAAACTACAGGAGTTATTAGATGAAGACCCAATTCAAAACCAAAAACAATTGGCAGAAGTGAATGTGGCCCCAGAAACGATTAGCGACCGATTACGAGCAACTGGAAAAATCCGAAAGATGGCAAAATGAGAGCCACACCAATTGAATAACAGCCAAATTTAAAATCGAAAAATTGTCTGCGAAATGCTGCTGCAAAGGTATGATCGGAAGTCATTTCTGCATTGAATAGTGACGGGGGATGAAAAATGGAATTATTTCAAAAACGTTAAATGCAAAAAATCATGGTTATCACCTAGCGAAACCTACCCATCGACTTCAAAGTCAAATCGTTTTGGTTGCAAGACAATGCTTTGTGTTTGGTGGGACCAAAATGGCGTGATGTATTACGAACTGTTGAAGCTTTGTGAAACAGTTAATACTGATTGCTACCGACAACAAATTATCAATTTGAATCATGTATTTTTAGAAAAACTTCCAGAATTTGCCCGAAAACATGCTAAAATGATTTTACAACACGATAACGCGCCATCTCATGCAGCAAAACCGGTCAAGCAACCGTTGAAAGCACTTGGATGGGACATAATATCGCACCCGTCGTATTCTCCAGACCTTGCCCCGTCCGACTATCATCTCTTCGCATCAACGGGATACGCGTTTGCAGACTAGCCAAATTCGAAGAAGTTAGAAAATAACTCGATGAATGATTTTGCTCAAACGCCAAACAGATTTTTTGGTATGGCCTTCATAAATTGCCTGAAAGATGGGCAAGATGTGTAGAATCAAATGGCAAAGACTTTGAATAAATAAATTTTTCCATTTTCTTAAATATTTTGTAGTTCTTTTTACGAAAAAACCGGTAATGACTCTTCCGTACATCTGGTATATCTCGACATGTGCGTCAGGTATTATTGTGCGGAATTTGTATATTATTTAGATTTAAAATCTGTTTGATAATAAAAAAAAATATTATTATTAGTTTCTATACGTCTTAAGAGTTTCATTTCTATTATTTTAATTTTTTTCGGTCCTCTTCTCTGTGTATTTAGTCAAGGGGTTTTAAGTTACATCTGTCTATTGTTTTAATGCAAAACTTAGGTTAGGTAAAAAGAAAATTTTGTTTGCGCATAATTAAAAATTAGATTTTGAATAATTGAAACTAGATTTTATATCCTTTTTCTTTTGTTGCACTATTTAGAGTATTTAAACTAAATACAAAAAATACATTGCTCAAACAGTGGAAGTAATATTTAAGTACTCTATTCTTGACTTTAAACTTATTATGCAAAAGTCCGACGAAAAATACTGCCTTTAATCGTGTATTGTTTCCTTTATTGACAAGAACAAGCAGATGTAAATCTGAATATCTGCTTCGGAAGCAGCACCGTCACATTATATAAATGCGAACAGCAATTGCGATGCGCACATCCATTCGCATCGTCCAATCATTGCGAGAGATAAATCTCTTTTTGCGCGAAAGCGCATAAAAGACTTACGACACCGACACTGCCCAAATTCGAAAGGCCAATACATCTTATGCAACAGTAGTTTATGTAGCACAATGCTTAGTCGTCGTCGTCGTCGTAGTCGATGAGATATCCGGATAAGCGGACAACTGAATAGTGGCGAACCGGCGCACGATGACGGACGATAGGCAAAGGTAATGACAGATCCGACCTCAATAGCCGTAAATTACGGTTCGCATGCGACAGGTAGCACAACCCGTTTTCATATATCTCTTTCGTTTTTCTATTTTTCTTCACATCATGCCAGAGCATCATCTCTGTCTTACAAAGGGCTGAGTTGAAATAAGATTTGCAGCTTTACATTATTTAATGTGGGATAAGTAAAAACAAAAATAGAAAATTTAAGTAATGTTTAACGATAATTTTAGTTTTACAGATGAAACAGGGTATTAATTGTTTTTCAGACTGTCTATTGCGTTGCTCACTAGAAAGATAGGATTTTGGTAAAAAAATATCCGTGCAGATTACAAGATCATTTGGATTCAAATAATTGCTTTAATAAAACCACAATTCATGATGTAATTAAAAAAATATTTCTACACATATTCGCATGTACAAATTGCAAAAGAAGTTCGTTTCAGACTTTTAGATATTCTGCAAGTGACTTAAACAAATACAAATTAAAGTAAGACGATGTACAATACAAAGGATAAGGATAATAGAACAGTAGAAATAAGGGACCCAAGATGAGCTTTCACATAAACGGCTGACCTGTTATAAGAATTATTTGATTTATTTTTCAACATACATATTTCCCTTTAACGTCAACGCACTTACGTACCTAAGATGCTGAAGTGATCAAAATGCTGCTTTTTCACATGATCAAAATTTTTTTTTCAAAAAGGCAAAGTTTGAGTTTGGGAAATAAGTGAAGGGCACTTGAGACTAGATTGACAGAGAGAATATGGTGGGTAACAGATAACCTAAAACCTCAATTAATTCAAGTTTTACGCGAGAAAATACGCAGATCGCTTTATTGTCATTTCAGATTGTTCTTTAAAAAATTTCCTTTTTGTACTTGCTCTGAAAGGATGAGTAATTCAGCTCAATAGTGGTTTAGACTTTCGTAAGACAGTCTATAAAAATTATACCCTTCAAATCCTAATGTGCCCATTGTGGAGATTGCTGTTTGTTTTCAGGAATATATAGGTGAAGTAAAAAAATTACGTTAGTTCTAGTAAAGAGCTACAAATTACTTGTCACTCGTATTCTTTCATGTCTAATTCTGCGTATAAAGTATGATGTACACATTCGGTCGATGTGCTCAAGACGGTAACTCTTTGATATCAATTCTTCTTTTAATTTTATTGACCATTCTCGGAATTAATACAATTTTAGTAACTACGGTTCAAAATCACATACGATTTTCATATCATCAAATTTAGATTGAGCAGTCCAAGAGCTTCGAAGGAGCATTTTCACCCAAAAATTACTTTTTGCAAATTTTAAATCCATATTATAGTTAAGTATATAAATTAAATATTGGCTTGAGATATCTAGAAAGATTGTATCAAAATAGATTCTATAATAATACATACATGTTAATAAATAGACTTTATTATATGAGCTTTAACGAATCATGAATATCAAACATTTATAAAATAAAATTCATGAATTCTTTCTTGACTGTGTTACTGTAATAGAGCCTGTGACTGATTAACTTAATTACTTAAGGTTGATATATAACCCCTTTCCACATTAATTTTCGTATTCTGTATACGTATTTCGACAACTAAGTTGTCATCATCAGCAGATAATTAAACAATGCTGCACTTGGAAAATTACACGATCTGTACCGTCGAAAGCTAAAACGCACACTATTATGACAACTTAGTTGTCGAAATATCTATACAGAATACTAAAATTAATGTAGAAAGGGGTTATATATCAACCTTAAGTGATTAGATGTATTACTGTAAAATTGAATACACATGATATCATGTATGCAACAATATTATATGGAATATTTAGTAACACATATACAGGGTGTTAAAAAATGTATCAGAACCTTTGAGGGGGGGGGGGCTTAAATTATACAGAAGTCATAACAAACATGGGTTAGCAAATGAACGGTTTCAGAGATATGAAATATTTTGCGTTTACACAACTTTTTTATTATGCAGAAACAAGCAACAAAAGCGAAAAGTCAAATAAGATGCTCAAGGTGTCCTCCTTGCATTTTACAGCGAGTAAAACAAGAATGCCACCGCCACCGAGATAATGTGTAGCTTTTCGAAAGATTCCGAATATTTTTGTGACAGAGATGTCGTGGCTTCTGGGAAAAGAGCACTTTAAACATCTTATTTGACCTTTTTGATTTTGTTGTTTTTTCATAAATTACACGTTTCTACATAATACAAAAGTGGTATAAAAGCAAAATGTTTCGTATATCCGAAACCGTTCATTTGCGGACCTATGTCAATCAAAATTTTTACGCATAAATTAGGTCATACTATTCCCCATCAAAGTTTGTGCTCCATTTTTTAACATCCGATGTATGATTATTTATTTATTAATATATTATTTTTGTCGTCGATAACCAAAATGCACACTGTTTTGGCTTTCGACAGTACAGATCGTGTACGGAATTTGTTTCGTGCGGTTTTTCTAGCCGTAGTTTTCCAGGTGCGACATTGTTTAATTATCTGCTGACGATGACAACTTAGTTATCAAAATACGTATACAGAATACGAAAATGAATGTGGAAAGGGGTTATATACCAACCTGAAGTGATTAAGTTAATCAATCACAGGCTCCATCAGAATTACCTATTATTTTTTGAATAATGAAAATTTAGTATATGTGTAACCTTGAAAGTCTAAGTCCTTTATAATTTAGATAACATAACTACATCATTCATACATGAATGAGCAACTCACAATATTATAATCCGTGAGCATATTAAAATAAAATAAAACCTAACATCTGACTATGCAAGGAAAGAAGATTAAAAAAGACCGAGAACGAAAAGTAGGGTGGTGCGTTCTTCAATTTCAATTCGACCCCGTTACTACACAACCCCCCCCCCCCCGCTTGCACACGCTTATCAGTCCTCGTTATTCAAGAGCGTTTATCTGTGAAACGCGACCACTGTCTCACGGCGGCAGTATATTTAACTGCCCCGGTGGTGTATATTCTTTCATGTCCTCCTTATCGTATCGTTAACTCTAACGATCTTCTTTTCCGACTCATTTGTGCTCGGACGGGCAGAGGTCTCTCGTTTCTCTGGCTCCTTTGTTGCACCACTGAGCGCTTAACTGCTACAACTAAAGGCCACTATTACAGCTATTCCATCGAAGTCTAATGCGTTTTGTGTGTTCTTCCGTGCCAACTGGTGAGTTCACACGCGTAAGTTGTAAGCAATGCAGTCTTGAACGCAGACGATGTTGGCAATTTTAGAGGGTATTTGAATTTCGGAGACGTTAGAATTTAAGGAATATTTATACACTATATTTGGTAAAGGCTAAATTACATCAAACAGATTACTTACTATTGGCATGTTATTTGCAAATAATATCTTTTGCACATTTAATCATCATTACATTTTCACGTCTTTATAGTTTAATAATCGTATAATACACAGAGAAGTTTACATAGTTCCTGAAACTGGAAGGATGTTACATACGTATAACAAACACCTACATGATTTTCTTAAAATAAAGTGGAAAATATCTACATTTAAAAGCAGATAGTGTAACAAATCCCAATAAATAGGTTCCAGTTTGAATGTAATCACTTATGAAACAAATCATAGACTACAAGGGAGCGTTTTTATATTCGCGGAATGAGCGGGTTGTAGAGGGGTGAGTAGGCGCATTGGGGGCGTGGCCTGTGCAGCGACTCATGATTAGTATAAATACGAAGTTTCATTGTTATTAGACAGTTAGTCTTTGAGCTATCGTCAACCAAGTAACATAATCAGGAGTGAAAAGTGAAATATGGAAAAAATCGAATATCGTGCCGTTATAAAGTTCCTTACCAAGCAAGGAAAATCAGTCGCGACCATAATGAATGAGATGTCATTGGTTTACGGCGACTCTTGTCCAGGGAAAACCATGGTGTACAAGTGGCATAGTTTATTTAAACAAGGAAGGGAATCCCTTGAAGACGACCCGAGGCCGGGCAGGAGCATTGAGGTGACCACGCCAGCACTTATCCAAAAAGTTGAACAAATTGTACTCGAAGATGCTCGACTAAAGAAGAAACAACTCGCAGGAATGGTTGGAGTATCCGATACAACAATTTTTAAAATCCTACACGATCATCTCGGCATGTCTAAGGTCAGCGCAAGATGGGTGCCGAGAATGCTCACGCCGCCGCAAAAACAACAGCGCGTAGAGTGTTCGCGTGCATTTTTGGACCTCTGTAATGAAGACAAGGATGGTGTATTGAGTGGAATTGTTACTGGAGACGAAACTTGGGTTCATCATTATGAACCTGAGTCCAAACAAGACTCCATGCAGTGGCATAAAAAAGGCACAGCACCTCCCAAGAAATTTAAAGTGTCACAATCAGCTGGGAAACTCATGGCAACGGTATTTTGGGACTCGGAAGGAATATTGTTGATTGATTATAAAGATAAAGGTGTTTCTATAACCGGAGAATATTACGCTTCAATATTAGAGCGACTAAAAGAAGCCATTAAAGAGAAAAGACGGGGAAAATTGACAAAAGGTGTTCTGCTTTTGCACGACAACGCGCCCGTCCACAAGAGCCGCGTTGCGTTAGCTGCCCTGAATAAGGTGGGCTTCGAAATTGTTAATCACCCACCCTACAACCCAGACCTGGCCCCGAGTGATTATTACCTGTTTCCGAAAATGAAAAAAGAGCTGCGGGGTAAAAAATTTACTGCCGATGATGAAGTCAAGGAGGCAGTTTCGGCGTATTTTGCAGATAAAGAGAAATCATTTTTTTATGAGGGTATAAATAAATTAATTGAAAGATGTGAAAAATGTATCCGTCTTGCAGGTGAATATATTGAAAAAAAAATAATTTGGTTTTTTTATTTCCACCCCTTGTCCCCCATTCCGCGAATATAAAAACGCTCCCTCGTATTAACAAACATTTTTGTTAAATCTTTCGGCATTGGAGGTATTGGCATCTTTTAAGTGCTTTTGGCGTTTCGCTTGTTATCCAGTCAGGTTTCTTCCTCGAGATTTATTATGAAATGTAACTTTTAGCATGTAGTCATCCTTGCTATTGAATTCTTCTTAATTATTTGCAGTGATATACTCACACTTAATAGTAACAATTGTTAATTTTGGTAAATACATTGACGTCATAATCGTACATATTCAGAGACTGTGTCTCTTGGAAGGTCTCTTCGAAATGTTTTGACTCTGCACTATGTAGATACTGCGTTCCATTTGTCCAAGGTATGATTTCAGCTACCTAAACCAAAGTTTTCTTTGTTTATTATCACAATATCCAGTCTTAGTAAAAAGAAGTAATTAATGTCTTCTTCGAATTGTTGTTCTGTTAAAAAAATAAAAATTTACACAAAATATAACCCCTAAAGAAATTAAAACTGTCTAATCTGAGAGGCTTTTGTGTTTTCAAATATAAAATCCGGAATCTTTAGCATTGTTTCTACGAAAAATTTCAAATTAACATAATTTTTGAAAACTGGTAGAGTATAATTGACTCAATAAGAGTTCGGATTAATCTAGTTCATCATTAAGAAATGGGCAAATATTTAGACACTAGAAAAAACAAGAGCTTTATGGCTGAATTTGATTTTCAAGATATTTATGCTGTCTTTTTATTATTTTGATTTTTTGGACTACTATTACTTGTATTATATTTTGAATCTTTAGGTCGAGTTTCGAATCTTTTCTTCATTAAATTAATGAAATAAATTTAAAGCAAAACAACTAAACTGCCTTGTTCTTTTGCTATATAGAAATTTTAAGTAATATTTGCCCGAAAAATAAGACGTAAACATCCCCTCATATGTTTTATACGTATTATGATAAATGGCTGCGTCAATATTAAAATATTTACATATAAATGCACATATATACATAAATATTTGTTTTGGTGTTTTGCGTGTATAAAAGAAACATATTCTGCGATGCAAGACCACACAAGGACAAGAAGAATCTGATGGTATTTCGGGCTGGTTAGGCAGCAGCGATTCGGCTACCAAAGCGGGTGGTCGAACGACTTTGCCGCGCGCATCGCATAGTGGAGGATACTGGAGCGATATTAATAAAATGCCGAAAATGTCACATCGTTCACGATAATGAAGACCCCATCATCGGATGGGAAGACCGACAATGGACCCGTAACCGTGTGTAGAAGGGGAATCTCTCGTTTTAAACTTCAATTAGAAAATAATTAGAGTGTCGTAATCGAATTGGCCCCGATGAACCCAACGACCGAGTAGAAAATACAGCGAGCGGCCTGCCTCTACGGTAATTTAGCAATTTAGTTCTTGTGGCACGACTACTCGCTTGAAATATGTGCTTAGAAGAGAATCGACAGCATGTGTACATTCAAAGTTTGTTTTTGTACCGCTTCTGCAGTTTTCTAAATTACGAACTAAATAATTATGGAATTCCGTTGAAAATTAATGAAAAGCAATCATCTTGTGTTGCAAATAAAAGCCATATTACATTGTGCATTATATACAATTATATATACTATTTGTATTGTTTAAAAAAATTTCAAGCAAAACGCTAAGAATATATCTTGAAAAGAAATACTTTGACCAAGACTTTCTTCTGGCAAGTGTTTTATTTTGAAACAAATAATGAAATAATAATAATCATAGACTTTGAAGAAGTTAAATTATTTACAAAAATGTCATTTATATTTAGGAAAACAATTTCGAAGTTAAAGCCGCAGTTAAAAATCCACTTTTATGAGGCATATTCGCAGCAGTTCGTCTCCCATCGATTACTGTCGCTGGTTCCCTGGATTGTTAAGCCTTAATAGTTAGTAAGAGCAACGGAATAATTGATTCCAATCGTGAAACGCTTAATTATATATATATAAAACACATGATTGCGCATTAAAACAATTACAGTTGTTCTATAATGTAGTTTATTGGCATACTAAAAGTCTACTGCTTGGTAGCTGAACAGGTATGTGAGAGCAACAGTCTAGAGAACTGTAGATACAGATTCGAGATCTGGTCCAATGCAGACAATTAATTTCTGTAAGTAATTACAGCGATGGAATAGCAGATGTTAATTTTCAGGACTTAATTATGTATTTATATATACCGGGTATACCGGAAAACCATTACCGGTTTTTCTAACAGATGTTGCTGGCTTAAGTATACAATGTTATGATTTGACACATTTGTCACTTTATTCTATTGACATCAAGCTTCAAAGCCATAAATGTTATGTTTTGCGAAAGTAACACTGTCATAGATTTATACCCCTTTGAAAATGTCGAGTTTCGTGCCTGAAAAAGTGCAGTTGCGCGCATTACTTTTCTTATTTAACGAAAAGAAAAAAGCCGCTGAAGGTCATCGTTTGCTGGTAGAAACTTACGATGAGCATGCTCCAACCATAAAAACATATGAGGGATGGTTTCAACAAATCAAAAGTGGCGATTTTGATGTGCAAGACAAAGAACCTTCTGGTAGACCGAAAAAGTTTGAAGATGCAAAACTGCAGGAGTTATTGGATGAAGACCCAACACAAACTCAGAAACAATTATCAGAAGCGCTAAATGTGGCCCAGGAAACGAGCGACTGATTACGAGTAATGGGGAAAATGCAAAAGATGGAAAAATTGGTGCCACATCAATTGAATCACTGTAAAATGCTGCTTCAAAGATATGATCGGAAGTCATTTCTGCATGGAATAGTTTTTTTAATGCACTTGGATGGGGCATAATATCGGACCCCCCGTACTCTCCAGACCTTGCCCCGTCTGACTTATCACCTTTTCGCATCAATGGGACACGCGTTTGCAGAGCAGCACTTCGCTAATTTCCAAGAAGTTAGAAAAAAGCTCGATGGTTTTGCTCAAGGGACAAATAGTTTTTTTGGGATGGCATCCATAAATTGCCCGAAAGATGAGCAAGATGTGTAGAATCAAATGGTCGATACTTTGAATAAATAAATTTTTCCATTTCCTTGAGAGTTCTGTAGTTTTCTTACGAAAAAATCGGTAATGACTTTCCGGTACACCTGGTATATAAGTGGAAGCAACAGCTACTTAAATTTGTTTTATTTTTCCACGAGAAATATGATAGCAATCCAAGTATGCTGTTTATTGATTAAAATACAAAATCAACTCTATTTTTAAAACACTTACTTAGTTTACGAACCTATGTTGATTAAGACGTTTGTATTTCTTTTAATAAATACTATACTCGGATATAATTTCCGACCCTATCCTATAACTCGAATATACCTACATATAATCTGTCGTTTTAATGTAATAAGAAAATGGTAAAGTATGCAGTAAGTAAAAAATGCAGGCTAAAACACAGTTTATGAAATTAAAGTAACTTTTCTGTGTTTACATATGTTTCACGACATTCCAAATTTTTAGTAAGTACAGTACACCACTTCAATCTGTACTAGATATATCTAAAGTTATTTCAACTATTTGGAAACTTTTAAAAACACCTTTAAAATAGATTTTGCTTCTGTAAATACCATGAGATAAGATTAGTGACAATTATTTATGTGTACTACGTGTATATTTCTCGGAAGTACTCCTATTGATACTTGACCCGAACGATGTAACCACATTTTCGATTTCGTACTTCAGTTACGAAAGAGAATATATTTTTGTAACCGTAGAAAATTACACGACGAAATCCAACGGATCATCTCATTAAAGCACATAGATCCTTAATAACGACCATCAAAACATTTAACACAACACGCTTTTCCCGTTGGAGAATTTCATCAAAACCGATCTAAAGAGCTGAAATATCACCGATAACTCAAGAGATTTACATTTTAATTTCAATAAGCATCAACAGCGGAATTATGTGTTAATACATTTATTAATACCCAGCAATGTCCAACACAATGATGACACAACCGAAAATCTCTTTTATTATACCGTTAACGGTTCGATGTCGATAATTGAATTAAAAAATACACCTCTGGCTATATCTATATATATTTTTAGAGAGAGAGAGACAGAGAATAAAATAAAAATAAAGGAATATGTGCACGTTAAACTTTTATAATGCGCAAGTCACACTTCATCATCTTCTTTCGATTTCTTACGAGGTTATCGCACTTGTGTTAGGCGAAAAATTTGATAAATCACAAAAGCTTAGACGCATTTTCGACGCTAATAATGTCGGATTATGTCAACGTATTAAACTCTTGATTGAATTTAATATTCAATAACAGGTCTTTGCTGCTGAATAAAAGCAATTCATACAGTTTATGCAGCTATCGATTTCTCCTAGCTTATAGAATGACTGGGATGTTACGTAAAATGTGTCTGGTGTATTATTAGCTTGTCATAAAAATGCAGACTCCCTCTTTCTTCGTTTGAATATTTCCAGACAATCTTACCAGGGGTAAATAAAGAGATTTCACAAAATATTGGAACATATCGACAAATAAATGTTGACCACAAATATTCTTTCAAATTGTATTAGCATATTTCTGAAAGACAAGTGTTAGAACTAAGGAGCTTGATCATATTGGAAAATGAAATTGTGATATTTGGCATACACAGCAAGGGACAATATTGTAAATAACGCTTTTGTTGTGTTCTCGAAAGACTTATATGAGGTGAACTAGAAAAGTTTTCTACCTTACAATGAAGCCAAAAGACCCACGATTTTTCTTATAATAATTTGTTTCAATTTTTCAACGTAATCTTCCTTAACTTTAACATACTTGCAATACATGTCCCCCAAAGACTTTATTCCATCAGAAAAAATGGTTTCTGGTGGTCTGCAAAATAGGATCAATCTACCCTTTCAGATTTTTATTGTCTGCAAAATGACATCCTTTGAAGTGCTTTTCCAAATCTCTAAATAAGAAAAAAGTCAAACTAAGCGAAATCTGAACTATTTGGTGGGACGTTAAACTCAACAACCTTAGACAATTTTGTTAACGTATTATTGCAACCGCTATTAGTAGTCCTCTTTGGCATGTATTCAAAGCTTTTACTTAGTCCAAAAAAATTATCCTACAGAAACTGTTTTGCATATACTGCAATTATTTCTTTGTGGATTTTTTAGGATAATTTTATTCTTTTGTTAAAAATTTGATGACACTTCGATGTTTTAATTTCACGAAATCCATTTTTCTGGTGCAAAGCACTTCATAAAGCTCAAAATAATAAGCGCGTTGATGTCAAATTTAACATCCAGGAAAAGAAATGGTTTCTCTATTGTACATCACTAAGCAACACACACAATTAGTTGTTTTTATCATGGCGAGACTAAGGTTTTCCTGGTTCCCCTGCTACCTTTATTAAGAAAATAAATTCGAATATAACCTTTTAATACTATGTCAAAAATGCGATATCTTGAAATGGAAAGAAAATACTTGAAAATTATTAAAAAAAAGTCCATAATTTTAATAAGTATATATCTATGAAAATATCAAATAAGGGTGTTATTATGTTCATGTGTGTTATAGATAATTTAATTCTTAAAGTGGTACATGACTAATTATATACATTTAATATGGAATTTTCTTCCAATATATTCATATACGAGGTTCATTTAAAACTTCTATAAATGCTTATAACTTTCTTTAGTGACCAAATAATTAATATTTCTCTTGTGTTCTACATCATGACAAGATAAAATGGTAGCTTATACAATCTATTATTGTAATAGATTGTATAAGCTACCATTTTGAACCACTGACAAGGCCACAAAAATAGTAATCGATAAGACCTACTTCCGTAAATTATTTTCATACTTCAAGTCAAGAGAAAATTCTTTAAGGCTATATGGAATTTTATCTTCCTAATAATAAACGATCTATGAGAATTTTCTGCAAGAATGTTAATTGCCACACAATATTTAGCCAAGTGTGCTATCCGTAGTGAAGCTGTATAGAAACAGGCAATATACAATACTGTAACAAATTAAGTTTATAGATTTAAACGTTTATACTGCGCAGAAACGAAAAACGACAAATAATTGCAACCTCAAAAACGAAAAAGCCCTACAATAAACCAGTGTAATAAATGAACACAAATCCTCAGGAGCTATCAACTTACTGCTTCCAAGATATCGCGAAACAGACTTTATGCCGTCCCTTCAAAACATTTTTATACTTTGCTGAGTTTCTCTTATGGCTATTCACTTCGTAATCACCAATTATGGCAAGTACTTAAGCAAACGATTTTTTTTTGTTTAGGAAGAGAAAAATTTAAAACGCAGAAGCTTTTTACGTGGTTGTTTAAAATTACCGCTTTAGTAAGCAGACGGCAGAAAAGAAAATGCAAATTAGTCTGACGTGTATTCCACGTTCTGTGTTATTAACTTAATTAAATGATTGTGCGTGTAATAAGCATACATGTGCCTTTATAAAGAAGGTTTACATTCATATATTTCTAAGCGTAGTAAATACGTAAAGGTAGTTGTTCTTGCTCGTATAATATTAAGGGGGATATATGTTTTTTAAAACGAAGAGAATATGTTTTACTTGTTACTGACTTTCTCTGTATTTAACACCAGATTGAAAAAAACTAAAAATAATATTTCATCTGAGTAAGTATAAAGAAGAAATGACATGAAATAAATAAGTACAGAACTTAGTACAGGAACGAACCAAGTTGACATAATACGTCTAAATTTACTCTTATGCTTCACTTGTCCAAATATATGTATGAATGATATAACACCTATAATAGACCATAAAATACTTTCAATCAATTTCATACGCTTTATACCATTTTATACTGTACATAGTGCATCATACTGCTAAATAGAATTGAAAATTAGTATTTTCTGCTGTGCCGGCGTTAAATAAAATCACAGAAATTAATTAAAAATTTCTGTGCTGAAGCGGGACTCGAACCTGTACTTGCCGTTTGCTAGAAATCTGCCTTACCAATTATGCCATCAGACCTGTTGTTTAAAATTCTTTTTACCGTAAATTAATTATGGCGTGAGTTCTTTTTGTGTTGTTTAGAAGTTGAGAATATTAAATCACGCGCTTAAAGATTAATAATTTGAAACCTCTAGTATTAAATTCATTGTTCGATACGTAGTAAAATTAACATTTTAAGGAAAAATAACAAAAGAACGAATTCCAAATTTGGGAGACCAGCTCACATTCAGTAAAGAAATAATTCTATCTGCACTAAAGACATTAATGAATACTTTGAAATACGATGTATTACAAGGCGTGTTTTTTATGTAAAGTTTTGGTATAAAAGGGGCACAAATGCAATATTTGCAACAATTTTATTTTTATAAGAAGGGTTACGTCTTTCAATATACATACAAGTATATATGTATATAAAATTATCTCCAATATTAAAGCACTTATCACATCATACAACCATTTTCTGAATTCCATTCTAATAGAAATCTACGTGATTTGTTTGGCAAACTACGACTCATCACTTTTATCACGGTACCACTCAAGGGATGTCAAAGCACAGGCTACGCGATTTTGTGAACCTCAGTTAGCATTATCCCTACCCACTGTGAACACAATTTTCGATAATTTAAGCATTCTACCACAATTTCATAAACAACACTCCTTGAAACTTACGAGACAATGACGAAGTCGTAAAGCGTCAGTTTTCTCGAACTTTTACATCAACTTTCTGCATTAAGTCTTCTGTAATGATCCCCGGTCGCCCATCATGAACATTAGTACGGCCATCTTTAATGCTCTAACAATTTTCGTACAATTTCCTCACTCATAGTGGTTTCTGAATACACTTCATTAACCTGGTGATGATTTCGGCCACTTTAACGCTTTTTGCACGCAGAAAACGTATTTGTATATTTGACAATCGATTTCAACTCGATTTTCAATTAGCTAAGGCATTTTGAATACAAACAAACGTAAACATGAGCAAATGTTTCCGTACTAGCGTTTGTGACTAACCGGGAGATGAAGGTACTCTGGCACTACGGTTATATCTAAAAACAAGGGGTTATATCTAAAAATGGTTTATTTAAAAAACGGCTTGTATGTCTAATTTGTAAAAATCAGATAGGAAAAAAACCAATGTAGACTAGATATATTCAATAATGAAGAGGCAAACTGCAGTTAATAATAGCATATGAAAGTAACGACGATGTTAGCAATGGTTGTGGAGACGCTGGTCAGACACTACAAGAAGATTTAACTGAAATACGACACAAAATTAGCTCTTCTGGATCCATAAATTTTATAAACATTGCAGACACTGTAACTATTTCTCCATGTAATATACGATCAGCATTTCAAACTTTTCAAACAATTTATACAGTATGGTATATCACCAAAGTTTAAGCTCCTATAAAGTATATCTTTGACAAAGATTTTCGAAAGCTGGCAATGTTACATAAATTCCCATTCTATGATGCTATTTGAATGATCCAGTTTCAAAACGCAGAACCCTGTACAAAAATTATAACTATGATGTGAAAAATTGTAATCATTAATCTGGAGTTAAACGCAATATAAGTATTTGGAGTATCCTAAAATCTGTAAAATATAAACGAAACGGAAAAAAATTGAAATATTAGGATGCAAAACTCAGTAGTGTTCCGGAGGCAAATTGCACAAAACCAATTCCAAAAAGGGAAGGTGAAGGAGGAATTGTGATTGTCAATTTATGAAAAAAAGCAGTGTGACAATAATGATTTTTTTAGATGTGCCAATCTGGCCTAATTCCGAAAAGAATGATTAAAAAACCAACACAAAAGACAAATTAAGCAGTTTTATAATTACAACGCTAAAGACGGCTAATCAAATTTTATTCATTATTGAAATTAATAATATATGTGTATACGACACGTGCATAAGTACATATTCAACGTAACAATAAACATCTATTTACCAACGAAGTTAAATTGCGGTGTATTTAGCCCAATTTCAGAGACCCTCAGGCAATCTAAACTTTATTTGCAATTGTAAAGACCATGCAAATGTTAAATAGATACCATCAAACTATTATAATTAGAGAGAACTATCCGTCCATCTCTCGGATCGAAATGAAATCACTAATGTCACATTTTACTTTGTTAAAATTCATTTAAAATTCGTTTCATAGACAGTATAGTAGGATAGTCGTATCTGCCCATACGAGTGGGGCGTATGTGTGTCTGACTTCATAGCATTCACTCGTATTATTGCCGGTATATGAGAGCCCTCCCCTATCGGGCACAAGACTAATCAACTCGAATAACTAGGCTAATTCATGCTAATTTTTTATTAGAGACTGCAATATAACATTTAAATCACGTAAACGATTTGTTTAGATTCGCATGCTTCCAACAATTTATTATGGAAAAGATTTAAGACATCATGTGGTATACTCAGAAATTATGAATACTTCTTCATTGTTAAGCAGACGGTCTTATGCATATAAGTAAGCAGCACCAACAAAAGCAAATTTGCCCTCGCGTTAATACATATTGAAATCAACAGAGACATAATGATTTACGAGTAAGGTTTTATGGCATTTTAACAAGTAGCCTTCCTATAAGTGGACATAAGAGGGAAAGCACGTCTGTTTATACCGAGAATGACGACGTATTTGTTGTGTTTGATTTATATGTCTCGCAGTTTGAATAGAACGACACGTTCGTCATATGTAAAATATGTAGATGTCGTTGGTACTGTCCACCGTTGACGTTGGCAGTGTTATCAGGATGCTCTGCTTTGCCTTCTCGTCATGATACAATGCTTTAATCTGGATCTGGGGTTACTTTCGATGTTACTACAAATAAATAAAATAAACATTTTGACGTATAACATGAAATCTACAAAATTCCATAGTAGTAAATTGACCCTGGTCTAGGTTAGATGCGTTGCCGCCTAATGTTGTTATGATTTGTGATATTATTTACTCAAAATAACTTTTTTCATTGTCTATAAACGAGAAAATTCTTAAAAGAACTATTACAACACCGAAGTTTGAAATTTTCTTTAATTGATTTTGAAGTTGAAGTTGTGATTATTCATCATATGCCACAACTTCAACTTCACACAGTGCACATCTTGGTTTGCAACGGTGCGGATCGCGTACGGAGTGTATTTTTCGTACAATTTCTTCGCCGTGTTTTACCAGGTGCGACACTTTGAAATTATCTGCTGATGATGACAACTTGGTTGTCGAAATGCGTATACAGAATTTACAAATAGTTAATTGTGGAAAGGGGTTATATATCAACCTTATTGATCAAAATTGATTTTGAACTCGTTTTTTTGAAGTGTGTCTCTGAATGCATGATTCTCTAAAATCGTTATTTATTCTATTGGATTGTTTCATATAAAAGGACCTTTTAAGTAGACAATTTTTAAAAGGCCACAGATACAAATTGTTTGAACGTATTTAATAAAAATACGCCCTTTCTGCATCAGTGCAGTTCTGTCATCGATTACAACGCATTTTTATGAATTTCAAAGAAAATCTTTAACTTAGAGTTAATAACTTCAATGAAGACTGTTTTAACAGCTTCGTGATGGACGAAGAGTTTATTCTTTAAAAACGACTTCAAATGTTTAAAGAAGCGGTAGTCAATAGAAAACAAGCCTGGCCAATGTGGTTGATAAGACAAAGACACTCGAATTTCAACTCGTTCAGGCGAAATGTGAGGACACATATAACACCTTTTCGGTTAATCAACACTGGTTCTGATGACAACAATTTCTGATGCACAATGTCAGGTTGCTGATAATAATATTGTGCCTTAATTGTTTAACCAATTCCTAGAAAGTTGTAATGTATAGCGCCTCTTTGGTTCCACCAAATCGTCACCATTGTGTTTTTTATATGTGAACTTGAGTTGAATGCATGTTTAGATTTTTATCAGCATCACTGTATTTACGATTATCATAGAGTTTCCACTTTTCATCAAAAGTAATTATACGGTTCAAAGAGAAATTTCTTGGTCGAATATTCAACGATATGCTATCCACAAGCATTCCAATTTCTGCCATTCTGTCAATTTGTGTTAATCCTATTTGACAAGTTTTTTCACCTGCCCAGGCACTGCAAGATGTTTCAAAACAGTTGCTACATAAACCAAGATCAACAGCAAGTTCTCCAACAGATATTGTAGGCTTAGCTTCAAACTTTTGTCTTCCATTACAGAGAATGGTCTTTCGTGGGGCTCTTTTTCTACGGTCATATCTCCTGATTTGAACTTTTCAAACCATCATCTCACTATGGATAATCACACCTTTTTATGTATCAACTCTGTTCTAAGTAATTTTGATGGAGCCTGTAGTTGATTAACTTAATCACTGAAGGTTGATATACAACCCGTTTCCACATTAATTTTCATATTCTGTATACGTATTTCGGCAACTAAGATGTTATCATGAGCAGATAATTAAACATTGTCACACCTGGAAAACTATATAATATCCGTACTTTCAACGGTACAGGTGGTGTGCGGAATTTGTTTCGTACGGGTATTTTGCCGTACTTTACCAGGTGCGGCACTGTTTAATTATCAGCTGATAACAACTTAGTTGTCGAAATACGAATACAGAATACGAAAATTAATGTGGAACGGGGTTATATATCAACCTTCACTGATTTAAAGAAAAGCCCCGTTCTACACTTTTCCAGGAATTCATTAATCAGACGGTTCAAAAATTCCACATAGTGGGTCACTAATATTGTCCTACCGTAGTCCTAATAATTCTAGAGAATTTTACTTTTGCAAGCGACCATTACTTTTCCAGGCGATCTCTTAGTCTTCATCAATAGATTTCCAGTAATTTGTCTATTATTTAGGCGACTGCTTTGACTCAACAATTCAGTATTTTCCGTGCATTTTTGACCAACAAAATTCTTCATATGCAATTTTTATATAGAACATTATACACATATTCTTCTAAAATACTTTTTGATTCATATATCTTTACTAGCCGATTTTTCATTACAATACCATGGATACTTGAAAGATATAGACATAGCGCTCTATTATCTATGAAAGGTTTTTTAAATCGCCAATGTTTTAAGATTATTATGAACACTAGCATTTAAATTCATTTATTTAAAAGTAGCAAACTCATTTGTGGAACATAATACGAAAACTCTAATTGAAATTAATAACTCGAGCGCAAACATGGCCGCTGATTATTCATCATATGCCTATCGATAAATTCCTTAGATTTTTGAATTTGCCAATTCAATTCAAGTTTGCTCAAACAGCGTGTTTTACTACATCTTTTTTGGCTTAAAAATTCTTGCATAAATGTAGAATTTTGTGATGTAATTGATTTCCACTTGGTGGTATTTTTCCGGCAGTAAAAAGCCTCTTGTCTTTGCTTTTGAATATAAATATAATGCTAACCATAAGACATAGCATTATCTCCATTGTCCATTCGAATGAAGAAATAATACAATAAAAGCCATACAATCTAGTTACCCAAAAATAAGAAGTTTGTCAAAACATGGATATCAAGTACACAAGATAACAAACACAATTAAGATGTCATGTAACTCTTAAGAATATTAATTTTAGTATTATATTTTACCAACACTAGTAGCTCATTTTAATAAGTTTGACCTTAAATAAACTGTTCGTTCACATAAACTCTCATGTACATATTAGAAATCCGCCTAATTTATTAATGCGCTAAAAGGAATCTCACACAATAAGCGTGGGAATGCCGAATAAAATATACTAAGAAAAAAAAATTGACGAACTAATTGATGATTTAACGGAGCATAAAATTTTTGATGGTGGATAATATAATCGATGTTGTAAAAGGAGAATATTCAAACGGATGCTTAAGATAGTTTCCAATCATTAAGGAAATATAATAATATATTATAGATGCCTCGCTTAAATTTCAAAGCTAAATTTCGTACAATCATTAAAAATGCATAAAACTAGTTGTCGACTCTTTAATTTTTTAGGAAACGTCGCATAGAACTGGCAAAAATTGCATTTGGAAACTTTTTCGTTAAACTTGAATAAATACCACGCATTAAATATTTATAAGAGAGATTATCAATAATTAGTAAACCTGAGGAAAGAAGAGAGCACTAATAAAAAATTTTATTTGATTTTCAACTTGGCCAATCCTTCAAAACATAACTGTCGAAATTTGCATTCATTACTATAGTAAGGATGCTTGTTCTTTATATAGAAAGTAAACTGTTTTTAGATTGTCTTAAAACAAGAAAAAGTGGAGTACCTATCAGTGATTCAGTCTTATTTTTAAAGAATAAAAAAAAGATTAAATCTAAGCTGAGATGGAGTCCATATGCAAGAATCAATCACTCATCTACTGCAACCACAAAACAACGGATATCTGAGTTTAAATGTGACCCGACCAGTTTATTCGATAAACAAGGTAGTAGATGGCCAAAAGAAGTAACATATGTACTTCAATAAAAATACATGATTTAGTGCAAACTGAACGTATAATAAAATTATGTGAAGTAGCAGAGGCTCTGCACTTTTCATTAGAGTCACTGGTTTCGATTTGGTATAATGAATTGAGCATGACAAAGTTATGTGTAATATGGGTACTGTATTTGCTAACTGTGGATCACAATCGCAGACAAGGACGCCTTTCGGCCTTCGATTTAGTAATGTTAAGATATAAAAGACTTTTCGCGCCAAATAATAACAGTTGATGAATCCTGGTTGCACTGTTATATAAGAGGGATTAAGTAACAATTAGAAAAAAATAGACTGAGGCATAAGTGCTCCGAAGAAGGTAAAACCCATACATTCGACAATTTAGTTTATGGCTACTCGCTTTTGGGACAGCAATGGGATGTGTCTTAACGCTTACCGTCAAAAAGGTAAACCCATAACGATTATGCCTCTCTTTTGGATCAAGTGCATAATGCAATACAACACAAGAAACCTCACTCAGGGAATAAACGAGAACTATTTCTTCAAGATAATGCACGTGTTCACATGCGACTAGTACAAGTGTGTATCGTATTTGTTGACTGTAAACTAAAACCATAAACGATAACATATTTTTGTCCTCATTTAGCGTTGAGACATAATCCACAAGACTTTTGATACCGTCGATAAAACCTGGATCCACCATTTTTTCATCTACCATGAAATAGCAACTGAAACAAATGTATTAAGGCTGACGCAAATACTCCGAAGATAAGGGCTGGCATCCCTTTAAGATCAACTGCACGACACAAAACAACGCGAAATGCCCAATTTAAAGTCGAAATTAATGCTTCTTTTTCAGAGTAATGCGCTTGTTCACACATCGATTCTTACAATGGCAAAATTTCATTAACTATATGTAGAACTGCTCCCGCATCTAGTTTATTCACCAAATTTGGCTCTCTTGACTTTTCTTTTGTCCCAACCTGAAACCTCGATAACATGAGATTTTGGGTCGAATGGGGAATGAATCACTGACACTAGCATGTATTTCGAAGAGATTGGTAAAGCTTACTTTTGTAGTACAGTCTTGTTGTTTGTTTCGTCGTACTGTCGTAGTTTCAACGTTCCACTGTTCACATTAGCTTCCTCAAGATCAGCTATTAGATTTTGTAAGACAGATTTTGAAGTTGGTAATAAACAACGAAACGTTGATAGAATGTACACAGGGCGAAACTCGCAAGAAGATTGTATTATAAGAGACATCGGTCGTCAAAACCTACGTAATTCTAAAGCTTGCTTTTCTGAAAAATAAAAAAGACTTAAATACCAATGAACTGAGTGCAATAAGTTACAGGTTGGTAAAGATGAAAATAAAATAATTTGTTGCCGAAAATTTGCTTTCTTATCTAAGCTCACTAATTAGGTATGCGCTGTCGTACTTGGTCTTATTAAGCCGAGGAAGTAAACATTAAAAGTTTCAATTTAGTAATAACAACGTAATGCTTGGATAAATAAGTGTAAAGGAATTTTAATTACTGTAACAATGGAAAGCTAAGCAGGGTAGTTCAAAACATTACCTCACGTTACTGCATTTTAGTGATTAATTAAAATTGTGCAGTAAAGTGTAATTATACTACGTTAGTTGGCCTTAATTCATACAATTTTAATAAAGTGGATTTCCTTCTTTAAGCGTATACAAAATTCTTATTCGTTTAAACAAAATTTAATTATTTAACGTAATCAAATTTTAGTTCCTCTAAGAATTACCGTCTTCCTAAAAGACTATCCATTTATTTTTATGTTCGCGAATGCACATTCAGCGTTGATTCTAACTTCTCCCGTCTTTGAAGTGAAAATAATTTACCCTTCTTCCGCGGGCCTCCTCAAAAGACAATATAATCAAAGCGGATGAGGATTTGCGTCGAGCTCTCTTCTAACAGGCACTCACACCAATCGAGAGGTCCTCTCCGAAAAAACCGTCGACAGACGCCAACATGAAAAGACAATCGACGAGCAGCAGCTCTAGAAATGACGCGTGATTTATAACAGCGTCTGGGCGTTCCTGATTTAAATTTTTGAGGAGGAAAAAAAACGTGTCCTTTTCAATTTCGATGAATATTAAAAGAACGTATTGCATGACAGTCGGGAGAAAATAGATATTCAAATTTCAAGATTTAATATTGGAATTCGAAAGATTTTATTTATGTTAATCTTGTACACGAAAGTTGGCGAATAAGCTGTTTGTATAATAGATTACAAAATTAATTTACTTTATTAGGTCAAGAATTGGATACGTACGATTTTCATATTATTCTATACTTTAGAAAAGATATTACATGTATGTAAAAGGACTTTAACTTGAAAAGAACATAAAATTTGTAAAAACAAAATGTCGCACGAATATAATACGGATTTTGGTATAGTAAATTCACATTTCGATATTTCATACTTATTGTCGATAAATACAAACATTTTGGAGTTACTAATGTTCTAATAACACCTCCTATTATGAAAAAACGACATTATCTGTGCAAATAATTGCTTGCTTCTTCTAGGATTATGTCCTTCTCTTTGTTTTAGGTAAGTGAGGCATAATTACAACCGCATTTCCTTGTTTTAAAAATTCAGATTTAGAACAAATCAAAACTTTCTTAAAATTCTAGTTTCTACCAGTGAGATGGCGAAATATTAGATAAAACACAATATTTTGTCTGACAATTTAACTAGATGTTCTCAAAATATTCTCCAATATACACAATCTGTCGCAGAACTTTTTTAAATTAGTAATTCTTAGTGGCGCCATCTATTAAAAAAATATGCGTCGGTAAGGTAGATCTTTCGCCCATGTTATGTCAAAATATCATGACATTTACATCGTTAGAAGCAGAGAAATTGTGCAATAAGCAACAGTGTGTATTTGGCATTGATCAAAAAATTAATTAAAAAAAAGACAATATATCGTTTACTGAAACGTTTAATTTGATGAAACAATGGTAATGAGTGTTTATCACGTACGAGTGTGTATGAGTGGTATAAGCCGAAACCTTTATTGCGATACGTGGGAATGGAATTAAAGAAATTCAATTCATCGCATTCTGACACAGAATTTGGGACTGGGAAAGATTTGTGCAAGGTTTGTACCACATAACAACACAAACTGATGACTAAAAATTGCACCGAAAGGCATACTGTACAAAGAGTTTGTACAAATTAGTTAAATAGTCAATGCTGTACATCATCTTGGTGTTATGAAGCGTCTTTGGGTACGTATTCGTTGTGTGCGCCCTCAATATCGTGAAAATAGTAGCTAGCGTTTGTTACATGATAATGCACCATCTCATCGCTCGACGCTCATCACTGATTTTCTAACTAAAATGACATTTTAACAATCAACAATTCACCGAATTCACCGGATTTGGCCCCCCTGTGATTTTTATCTATTCTTTAAACTACATTTTCCGATGAAAGAACAGCGTTATGCCGACATCGAAGCCGTTAAAAAGGCATCTACAGTGATCTTGAAGGACATCTCTAAAGATGAACTTAGAAATTCATTCGATATGTTAATGGACTGTACAAAACGTTATATTGAAGTCGAAGACGACTACTTTGAATAAAATAAATGAATTTTACCAAAATAGTGAGCTTTTGTTCTTATTTTAAGAAAGTTCGGTTTTCACTGCGACAGACTGTATAGTTAAGTTCTTATGTTGGAAACATTTTAGCGAACAGTGGTGTTATTAAATTAAATTAGTTTCCTCAAGGTGATTTTGGAGCCTATCTATAATCTTTCCACGTCTATTGTAGTCTTCATGGTCTTGTTAATGTTTGACACTTTGTTTATGAATTTTGTCAAAAAGGGTCTCATCACTAGTTACAATGATATTTTCAAAATTTTCTCTTTTAGAGCTTCCCTAATAATACCTCTAATTTCCGATTCGATACAATTGAATTTAAAATTAAACAGAACAATTCAGTACTTTCAATAAATTCAGTACTATTGACAAAATATTATTATATAAATATTTTGTAAAAATTACACAAATGAGTTTTTGTGTTGTGTGTTTAATTTTGTTATGGATTTTCATCAAGTAAAGGTTACATCAGTTAATTACAATTTTAATTATCCAGCGAATGGATAGATATATAAATTACCTGAGGTGTTCCTTGAACTAGAGCTGGCAACTTAGAAAGAGGTATCTTTATATAGATTTTCACTCCAGATTATTCGTCTCTCACTTGTAGAAACGCTGTTCTGTCAAGGTCTCTCTTTAGCAAAGTACTTTCATGAATCGTGATTTCGTCGTCTATCTGCCGCAATCTACATATAGTTTCTTCTTGAAGTTCATAATATTCATATATTTGTTGAGCTGGCGGTGCCCTATGACTAGGATAACTACTACGAGACTTTCTGACCCTATTAAGTGAGTCAATTGTAAATTTGAACGACTATTTCTTAAGAAAACTATCTATGTTTGATCTGTGGACGTCTTTCACCTATGCTGGTATTTGTATTAAGTCCTCAGTTCCATAACTATTTTAATATTCCTTCTTACAATGCCGCAAGAAGGTTCCAGTATTTTGAAACGCATTGATCAGGTTTGATGAGGTAATTTACTGTTTTTTCTTTAGCCTTACAGCATTCGTGGCCGGGAGTCCAGACTTCTGTCACCTTTTCTATGACCGCTGAGCTCATTCAGCCCGCATATACAACCCCATACAAGCATAGATCTCACTTGCAATAATTAGTCTAATTTAATGCAATTATTTTCGCTTGAAATGACCTACAACTAATAAGATAGAAACATATAAATAAGAGAAAATAAATAGGAAAAAGCACAATTCTATATGTCTAACGCCAACTTAGTCCTTATGGTATCTAGGATTTATATCTATAGTTTGGCAAGACAATCCAATTCAGAAGTGGGAACCATTAGGAAAAAATTACCGAACCTTAACTAGTTAACAGTAGTAGCCTACTATATTAGAAATTCTATAATATAAACACTGAAATGAAATAATTAGTTTGATAAGATAGGTGAACTGAAGCGATTAGAACGTTTCGAGCCAACAGATCCGATAACTAGATTTGATAGTAGTATACTAACTCCATGTTCTAAATTATGTATAAGTTATGGTTAAAGCTGAAAAGAATAATACATTGGTAGGTAATTTTGATGGAGCCTGTGGTTGACTAACTTAATGATCAGTGTGTGTTTTAGCTTTCGACGTGCAGGTGTTTGCTGTAGTTTTCCAGATGCGACACTGTTTAATTATCTGCTACTGGTGACAATAATGTGGAAAAGGGTTATATATCAACCTTAAATGATTAAAATAATACATTGGCAAAACTTTTCACTTTTTGATTATAGCATAACGTTTTCTGATTCTTCTTTAAAAGAAGAAATTGTATTCACTGTATCACAAAGAAGAACCTTTTACAGAATATGTAGATAACATGCATATCTTAAAGTATTATTCTTTCTTTATTTATGCTTTGCATATGAATTCTTCCTTTTCTTATTAAGTAAGGTCTTGCAGAGATTGGATAAGCGTTTTCAGGAATTCTTTTTTGGTTCTTAATATTTTGATTGTCGACATTTTAATATGAATAAGAAAAATAAAACATTGCTACATATACACGTGAAATATTTTGGTATCGTTTGATTTATACTACTTTAGAAATATAGCTGTAAATATACCAAAATCCGCAAAACTGATTAAATCAATTTTGAGAAATTTCTATGTTATCGGCTATTATTTTTAATCATAAACTCTTAATAAGAACCAGATATTGTAATGACACTCCTAATATTAATGTCATACTTTTGTTAATTAATGTTCCATGTGGCAAAACACAATCATTCATTGTAAAGTTTGCCACATACACAACTATCTGACAGTATTAACAAATTACCTTTCTGTTCATTTACGTCGAGGCAAACGAAGCTAGTGTATTTTACCAGTTGACCAAATTATCAAAGTACAATGAACACAACTGTTACAATACTAAGTAGGTACTGTTTGAAATGAGTCTCAGATTAAATAAACTATAAAACTAAGAACTTTAAATTATAGAAACTATTTGTATCAATCAATATAAGTTGTTTACCCTGTTTTTACATTAAGTTATCTCAACATTCATTAAAAGCAACGAACGTAGTGAAGTCTATATTGATGCAGAGACGAACGGGATGATGCGAAGACGTTTCGAAATCTCGATCCTGAAAAGTGACAAATGGGAATTCCGTCTTGCAATTATATAAGGCGAGAACGTTATATACTCCTATCAACTGCTTTAATTCTAATGGGCGGCCATACCAAATGTAACCGACTGACTGCCGTTAAAGAGGAAATATGTTCCATTTGAAAACGTCAGGACAGGTTTATTTCGTGAACTGAATTTGAGAGATGCGACAGATACACAAGCGAACGAGAGAATCCACGAACAGCGTACACCACCATTAGCATCTCCTTTTCGCGAATAATGAAAGGAAATCTCCATTCGTATTTCTCTCTTTGTTTATTTCACTTTTAGTGGGTGTCTCGCGTTCCGTTGACGTTGCCATGTTTAATTTAGTGTTTATTTTGTGTTCTACGACTATTTCGTTTAATTTCTTAGCGTCGTTTGAAAATGTGATAATTTACCGAAAATGGAGAAAGACGTAAACGAATCGTAAATATCTTCGAATAATAAAATAACGAAAACAGATTCGAAAGTCAAATTAAAAAAGCTTCTGTATCAAATGTACAAAGTAATAATAATGATAATGACGCCAATAATAAATTATAATATATAAAATAGAGTAAACCTAGGCCAAGTGCGACACTGTTTAATTATCTGCTGATGATGACAACTTAGCTGTCGAAAGACGTACACAGAATACTAAAATTAATGTGGAAAGGGGTTATATATCAACCTTAAATAATTAGCGCAAACCTACTAAGACCTCATTCTTATTCTTCGTGAAAAGTACAGCAATTCTTATATCGTCTTCTTAACACATGGATCAATAAGTCCCGAGACTAACCCATAGATGGCGCTCGTAGTAAACCAGTAACCACGTCTTTCTAGAGTACTAACCTTTGCTTGAAACGTGTCAAAATTTTAAGTCGATCAGACCAGAAACAGTTGAGTTATCGAGGTTGGAGTAAAGTCGTTTTGTAGTTTGTTTAAACAATGGAAAAAACCGAGTTTCGTGTTCTGATAAAACATTGTTTTTTAATGGGTAAAAACACCACGCAAGCAAAACAATGGATTGAAAAATGTTACCCGGACTCTTGTCCATCAAAAGCAACGATTTGTCGGTGGTTTGCCGAGTTTAAACGTGGTCGTACAGACACAAATGACGCGGAACGCTCGGGTAGACCTGTGGAAGCCGTTACACCGGAAAATGTGAGTGAAGTGACAAAAATTATAATGAAAGATCGTAAAGTGAAGCTCCGGGAGATTGCTGAGATGACACAGATATCATATGGAAGTGTATTTACTATCCTTCATGAAAAATTGAGCATGAAAAAGGTTTTTTCCAAGTGGGTGCCGCGATTGCTCTCGATGGAACAAAAACAGCAACGAGTCGATGATTCAGAAAGCTGTTTATCGCTATTTACTCGCAACAAAAAAGATTTCTTGCGTCGTTACGTGACCATGGACGAAACATGGATACATCACTACACTCCAGAGTCGAAGCGGCAGTCATCTGAGTGGCGCACAGCTGGCGAAAGCCGTCCGAAACGTCCGAAAACGCAGCAGTCAGCTGGCAAAGTCCTGGCGTCAGTTTTTTGGGATACACATGGCGTGATTTTCATTGACTACCTCGAAAAAGGTAAATCGATCAACAGTGATTATTATATTGACTTACTGGTGCTTTTGAAGGAGGAAATCGCAAAAAAACGACCGCACATGTAGAGAAAAAAAATCCTTTTTCACCAAGACAATGCACCCTGCCACAAGTCGATGAAAACAATGGCAAAATTGAACGAATTGGGTTTTGATCTGCTTCCCCACCCCCCATATTCGCCAGATTTAGCCCCCAGTGACTACTGGCTCTTTGCTGATCTTAAAAAAATGCTCCAGGGAAAAAGATTTGGCTCAAATGAGGAGGTCATCGCTGAAACTGAAGCTTATTTTGAAGCGAAAGATAAATTTTTTTATAAACATGGTATTGAAAAATTGGAAAAGCGTTGGAACCATTGTATCACCCTAAAAGGTGATTGTTGATGAATAAAAAAAAATTTTGCAAAAAAAATGTTGTTTTCATTGTTAGTCTCGGGACTTATTGATCCATGTGTTACTTACTTCACTTTCTTTTCTAATTAATTGGCATTTCCCAACAGCCAAAGATATTAAAGACAGAAAAAGTTCCATTCTATATTAACCTGTGTGGTATTAAAACAATCTACATCAATCAAAAAATATGTATAAAAGAAACTCTTGAAATGTCTTTTATACCAATGGAACGTTGTCTTAGTATTTGTGAAACTAATTGCAAAACCATCTAATCATATAGCACAGCATAAATCTATAAAACGAATGTGTGGCGGGAGTAAATCAAATGGTGATGTTCTTTTATTGATACTAGGGGTCATTCAGGATTCAATTAATTGGCCTCTTTTCCTTGTTATTTACGATGCTACATTACAAAGGGTACTAGGAAAGTTTTGCAATATAACGCAACACTGAATCGTAGGAAGCTGCTTGTTGCTGCATGTTGAGACATGTTCATACGTGCGTAGTAGCCGCCGCGTCATGTCGATAGGCTCAGTTATTATGTAGATGTCTCATGTGAAGACGAAGCGTTAGCAGTAAAAATGTTGAAGACGCGGAAGTCAAAATGAAGTAATCTTCTCCAGCTTACGTGTTTGCACTCACACCACTCACCACACACGAAATGATAGAAACGCTAGTCGAAAAATGAAATAACTATTTCAAATGGAGTTCGAACAATTGTTTCACTTTACAATAGCTTCATTTAGTAATGAAAGCATTCAGTACAGTTTTGAGTTTAGTCATTTAAAAATAAAACTTCCGTATTTGTGCAAAAAAAAACGACTCAAAACATTTATTGTAAAAGCAGAAAGCATACGTAAATAATTATTCATAAAACAGTTAAATATAGTTGAAACCTTTTTAGAAAAAATAAAGAGGTGTTTTAACAAAAAAATAATTAAATAAGAAAATATTTAATTTGAAGTGCTTTGAAATCGAAGTGTATGTATGTATTATCATTATTACTATTATCTTTAGACAGTGAAATAATATAATAAAAATGTTAGATATGTAATGGGAAAGATTTATTCTAAGAAACTTCAAAGTCAATGTGTGGGAAACAAATTTTAATATTGCTGTTTTATTCATTCACTTTTACTTCTTGAAAGTTAATTAACATTTCATCCCTTCTAACAGGAAGATATAAAAGTATATAATAACCAAATAGTTGCACCCTAATATCTCGTGTGATCTTAATCATTTTCTTCAAGAAAAATCTCTATAGCACATCCATTTTGAGAAAAATTAAAAAAAAAGTTAGTAGATTTAGTGAAACACTAGGATATTTAGTAAAGCTAGGTCGACCCCTGTCCCAGCTTCAAAGATCAATTACGTAAGTAATTGAGTATTTCAAGTTAAACTCGTTATTGTGTGACTGATATAATGACTAGTCACATCGGCACTCTTTATAGTAAAACTCTTAATTACAGCAGTTCTATCCTTTTGCAGACTTATGCATCTGTCACTAAGAATTAAAAATAATTCACCAGTTGATAGCTCATGTTAAGGTATTGGCTCATCACACGAGATTTAGGGATAAAATCCACTGTCCAGGAAGATTCTTCGTAGTTCCCTTCTTGTTTAAGGTGAATAACGACAGTCAAAAAGCTTAAGTCGTGGAGAGCACATGATTTATTCTTATTATTAATATTATTTAATATTTAATCGTTTAGATAATTTCAAATTTTAAAAATATATTTTTCTTACAGTCAGATGGCGTGAAAAATATTTCTATACAACTGCCAGTTTCACATAGGTTGAACAGTTTGAAAGCTACTATTATAATTTTTTTGTTTTCGAATGAATAGAAATAGCATTGTCTTTAGATAGGGGGAATGCGAAATAATAATGCGTTTGTTTCATGAGGTATAGGTGTATAGGCGATAAAGCCAATAAATAATAACAGCGTCGCTTCCTTTCTCGTTTCTACTATCTCCACACGGCCTCCATCTATCGCGTTCGCTTATCCTGATATATTAAAGTTTCTCTTTTTCTTTAGTAGGAAGTTTCGCAATTACCCAGTGTTACATTCAATTTCTATTGCCGACTTAATAAAGCGAGATAGGAGGGTGTTTTCACCACTATGCCATGCCGCACCAATCCCTCCTAGTTAGATAACATTGCCCAAGAGAAACATGGGTATGTGTGTGCGAGTTGAAAGTTGTATGAGGGTGTTCTCTTATTCACTCGAAGCGAATTCGAAATTAATTTAGTAGAAGAACTTACATTTAAATGCAGCAGCACAGGAACGAGTAACGACTGTACAACGAGAGAAAGAGAATAGGCGGCTTCAGAATGTACACATTCACGGTTGAATTCGCATTTCGGGAGTGAAGAAAGCAATTTTGACGAATGGCTTCCGTCAACTTAACACTTAGACGTCTAGTCGACGTCTCCGTTATTAAAATTGTAATGGACTGACGGTTTTTCTTCTTTTTTTCTCCTTTAATTCAAATCACCGTTTGCCACGGTTGTTACGAATGAAAATTGCCTACTACGTCTATCGCGAGATACAATCAGCGTTTATTGTCAATTGTCTTTCCAGACTTGGGAGTCACATTTAAGAATTATGTCACCAAGATAGGAATCCAATTTCAGAATTTGTTAGAGACATTTAAAAGTAGTGCTCTTATTATCTTGCAACGGTTAACTACCCAATAATGAAATGAGTTGCGATATTATAAAATTAACTTAGCTTTCATTACCAATATTTCAATAGTATCGAAAGTTATGGAAACTTTCCACAGTTAGAAGAGATATCATTATTTCAAAGTTCTAGAACATAAAATCATTTTACTGTTAACATAACAAATAAACTGATTTTACATTTTCAAAACAATTCAAATTTCGACAGTTAAATTCCACTGTTTTCAAAAAGAATGATAGCAAGCTATTAGAGAATATTCTCCCATCTGTTATTTTATCACTAGCTAGATTTAGATATGCTATACTCAGACATCTCAACACTTTTCTGAAAAAAATTTGAAACAATCAGTAAATCATAACAAAGTTTTAGGAAAAGGTGGTCCACTATTTCTGCGAATAAAATCTTGTAAGCAATTTTATAAAGTCTGAAGATTAAATATGGGCGTATAGAAATTTTTTGTGACTTGAGTTAAATCTATTTTTATAAAAAAAAGCTGTCTTTGTATGGAATTCCTTTATGTCTCTAGGCAAAATCAAATATATAAGTCATTATATGAACTAAACTCTACAGTGCTTCCTTACAAGTGCTACATAGTTTTGCTTTGAGCTCTATACCTTTCCTGTACGCCATTGTTGAAAATCGTCCTCAAGCAGATATCAATAATAATAACCATTTTCATCAATTATTAGGAGGTTAACAAAGAACTGTTTCGATTGTACACGTTCATTTTTGGAACACAATGAGGTGTATAAAGAAGAAGTTTTAGAATTTTTCATTTCAGGCGATGGAAATGTTGTTCGAAAATTATCTACGGAATGATGAACTAGATAACTACATACAGAAAAAGTCATATAACAGGAAAAGAATTAAACAGCAGTGGTAGCGCAATGGTTCTCTCCCCCCCTCCAAAGAATAGCGGTTCCATGTATAGTCAAGTTAGTAGCTTCCATTTTCATGGAATGCAGAAGTATTCTTTCTGTTGATCGCCTTCCAAAGTGACAAACTATCACAAGAACATATTACGCCATGCTTAGGCACATTAAAAGAAGGAATTAATGAAAAGCAACGTGATTAAGTCCAAAAAAAAAACCATTTTCCACCGAGATACGAGGGTGAACCCAAAAAATAATCGGAATTTCTCTATAAAAACCTGTATTTTGTTTCTTTTACAAAACAATATTAATACCTTCAGTGTATTCTCAATTTAACTCACACTTATCTAAACGATGATTCCATTGTTGGAAACATTGTTCGAACTCGTTTTTCCATATTATTGCGAGCTACTGTGTCCTTTTTTTTGTTAATCCCTACCACGTCCTTAAAACGATGTCTTTTCGTGCTTCTTTTCATTCGAGGAAACAAACAAAAGTCTCACGTAACAAGATCAGAACTTAGAGGCTACTCTTGTCATCCCCAATTCTCCCGACAAAATTTGCTTTACCGAGCTTCGTTCTATACATTCCAGAAGTTGATGGACGGTCAGAACTAGGTTTGTAATCGATTGACATTTCGTATTTTTTGAAACGAGAAAACCATTCTTACACTTGAGTTTTTCCCATAGCGCCATCCTTCTGAGCTATTTGAAACATCAAACTATTGCTGCAGCAGCCAAATTTCACAGCCGCACGCTCTTCACCTAAGTCTAGCATTACAAAAAAAAAACGACGTCTAAACGAAAACCCTTTTACAAAAAAATTCTCTGCAGCAAGACAACTTTATTGGGACTACTGAGTACAGAACAAGTTGCATCAAGTACCCCTAGCGGCAGAAATGCGTGCTAATCAAGCCCCACTAGCAGCGCTGCCACTCCTGTTATTTTTGAGTATTCCCTCGTAATGCACACATATGTGTTGTTATTACAGCAAAAATTAACAAATTAGATTTCAATCTGCTGGTTGAGGTTATCGATGGATTTCCACCCGTAGACTTACTAACAGCAAAGAGAAAGGAAAGATATGAAGGCACATCGAAGTAAATTGCAACAGCTAACTTCCTGAATAAGTGTCAGGCAAGATGGAGAATCAGAACATGTGGTAGGACTCCACAATCTAATACTGGAGACATGAAATTGCTGCAGAGAAAGCGATGATGCAGACAGAGCACATTGACCGAAGTGAGATAAAGTGAGGAGGGCCTATACGATTGACACCAACTATATTCTCAATCATAAAAACATGAAGACTGATCTGATAATGGCAACAGGATAGAAAAGCATATCAAATACCGTGTGCAACATCGAAGAACCAAAAGAGTGATACTAGAGGTAAACAGGACAGCTGATCATGCTGATAAAATACGAAGGCGGGTTCCAAGAGGCTATTTAGCCAATATGAATTTGTCTTATGCAAATTTTGCCTCTGTTCTGCAAAAAAGATTCCAATTTGCTGCCACACCAGTCTTTTTTGACACATTTATGAGCGTCAGATTGCACAACAAAAAATTACATTGGAAGCTTATTTCAGCGAACTTGAGAATTCTGAATTTTGTCTAGGCAATCGCTAGACCAAATGTATCGACGTAGCAAGGGACTATGTTAAGAAATAACCACCATTTGAAACCGCAAAGTTTTTTTCTTTATTTTCATTCCATGAACTTTTTATTTTTAACCCACCCTCGTAGCGCATATAGAATAAATGAGCACTACTTAATTAATAACAAATTTTCATGTAAATAATTATTGATAAAAATATGAAACATTAAAGATTAGTTATTCTGTTTGCCGAAAAGAATGATCAACTAAGAATTCTGTTAATTTAAACCAAATTTCACATTTCATTTCACGCTCCATTAGTATCCTTTCGTAAGAATAGCGATCGCGTACGTAGCTAGTAAAGATGAATGTAACACTTCTAAAATCAAGTAGTCATTCGAATTTGTTTATTTTGAACAAAAACTCTGTATGTATCACATTGAAGATTTATTTGATTATTGGAATTTACCTATTTGACAAAAAGAAGTCTTGATTACATGCGTGCAATAAATGATACAACTAAACTAAATATTATTTACGATTTCAAGTTAAACATTAATTAGCCTGTGATTTAGTTCGCGAGAGCTGAACCTGTTCCCTCTTCATATATGACGACAGCCCTCTTTTTCTTCATCCTCAATGATAATTCTCTGAGTGAAGGTTTACGATGATGGGAATTTATATGTGGAAAGTCGATGTATTAGTTGCTATTTTAAACATTATTTATTTATAAATTATCAAACCGGTTTTAAACTCGTAAACTATCCGTATAAAATACAAATTAAAATGCACGGTCCGTAAATGAAAAAGAAACAAAAAAACGGGAACGGCAATAAAAGTTATTCTACTCGGTTTACTGTTTTCTGTTAATGGTGTAAGTTAATTTAATAATTCATGACTACATTTCAATTTAAATAACATCAGTGCCTAATGTAAGAACTTTATTCATTCTATATTCAAGCAAATGGCATTTTATAGTTTTTATTTTGTGATAACGTTCGATACATGCACAAACGTCAGTTCTGAACAAAAAGCGACTGTATTTTAAATGCAAATAAAAATCTTAAAAAAATTAATTTATTTCTACTTCTCACGGTGCTAGTGAATATACTAACACGGATGTTGAAATTCCTTTTTTTGGAATTAATCAATATTTCATTTAAACACACAGTATTAAATACATTGGAATTGAATATTACCAATTCTGATTCATCGTTTCATTTAGACCTTTTTTTTATCGCGTAGTACGCAAACAGAATTTGCAATTAGGTCAAACCGTCCTGGAATGTGTGCCAATCGATATATTGAATTTCTTTAATACGTGATTTAAAAACTATAAAACATGTTGGTATTTGCGATGTGATGAAAAATTAAAGCTTTAATGTACAAATAAACAAATGCTAATGCCTTATACTATTCATCTTAATTAATGAACTGCTACGAAAACTTCATTAAAGACAGGTCTTTTCTTATATAAATTTATAATGTTTTGGTATGCGTATAAAATGAATGGAACAATAATATTATTGAACAGGAATTATACTTGTACGAGGGTGGCCGTTTATATTTCACGAATGGCAAACGAAAAAAAATTTTATTATAGAAAATAGTTTTATTGCTTTTCAAAATATTCTCCTCGAAAGTCAATGCACTTTTGCATTCATTTAAACCAATCCAAAAGCATTGCTGCCAATGTGAAGGCGGTATCTCCAAAATATGAGTTTTGAATGCCTCGACTGCTTCTTCCGGCGTAAAAAACCGTTGATTACGAAGTTTATTCTGCACGTGTGGGAACAAAAAGGAATCAAATTGTACTAAATCAGGGCGAACGGTGGATGACTAATCAATTCAATGTTTTGCCCGGTCAAATATTCAATTGTTTGAACAGGACCTGTGAGAGCTGGTATTGTCGTGGTGAAGAATGATCTGTCGTTTTCGGTTTGTTTTCCTTATTTCTTCAAAAACTTTTGGCTAACAAATAGTTGTTACCATTCGGAATTGACCGTTCTACAACTCTCTTAAGGCACGGTTGCGACGTGACCGGTTTTACCGAAAAAATAAGCGACTATTTATTTTGATGTGCTTCGACCGCGAACAAATTTTGTTAGCTTTGGCTCATCTTGGAGTACCCACACAGTCGACCGCTATTTACTATCGGGCTTATACGTATAGATCCAACATTCATCACCTGCGACGACTTTATAAATGTTCTTTGAAGCACCGCTTTTGTATTTTTTGTGCATTTCTTGGCACCAATCGGCGCGAGTCATTTTTTGAGCGATTGTCAAATTATGTGGTACCCAACGTCAACATAGCTTCTTAACGGCTAAATGTTCATGCAGAATCTTATGCACGCTGATGTTTCTAATACTTAGAGATGCCTCGATCTCAGGGTATGTCACATGACGGTCTTGCATTATCAATTCAGACACTGCATTAATATTTCCGACACAACAACATTTGTGGGCGACCTTCACGAAATTCATCGTCCAAAGAACGCCGTCCAAGTTTGAATTCACTATACCAACGATATACTATAGTTTTCGATGGTGCTTCAACACCATATAAAGAATTCAGCTCGTCGAAGCATTCTTGTTGAGATAATCCACGCCGAAGGTTATGAAAAATAATTGCACGAAAATGTTCGGGAGTTATTTCCATTTTGTCGCCGACAGAATTTTCAAGTTACTGTCAACAATAGAAATAGCATCCGGATAATAAAACTGTCAAGGTAAATATATTGTCAAAAATAACAAACTTCACGATACAATCATCAGATCGGAGGCAACACTGACAGTGTTGCCAGTTCCCGAAATATGAACGGCTACCCTCGTATATTTAGTGCCCGGACGTTTTAACTTTGCCTTGCAGTGACAAGCTATCCATTAAAGGAGTAACCACGATTACTAAACATCTCAGGAAATTTTTATACACTAGTATTTATTTTACGAATTTTCTTCAAGCTTATTGTAATATAGCCTTTTTAGAAAATGCGTGTATTTTATACTTCCTTAAAATATTTTTCTTTAATTTGGTCTAAACTTGCCTTAATATTGCACACAAAATCTGTCGTAAACATTGATGTTTATATTCTTGTCAAAAAATAACAATAAAAAATACTAAAATTTCTTCTTGCTTATACATATACGATTCTATTGCGCGATTATGATAATTAATGTTACTTTTAAATGATAAATTTATATCTTTTATTTACGAATATTATAATGTAATTTGTCTTATTATTTCCAGTTAAATTTTAATGGAGACTGTGGTTGATTGAATTAAAAAAAACAGGTAAAAAGGTCTTTCCACATCAATATTCGTATTCTGTATACGTATTTTGATAACGAATTTGTCACTATCTGTTGATGGTGACAACTTAGTTGTCGAAACATCCGCACAGACGAACATTAATGACGAAGTACGTATATGGAATACGAATATCGATGTGGAAAGGTGTTTTATTTACCTTTCTTATTAATAATTATACAGATTAACACACGTAATTTAAAGAGGTACAAATTGAGAAGCGTTCTCGATACGCCTGCTTCTCCAGTATGTGCTTCTGTTCTCACATCCATGTATTATATTTTGTTTTACATCGACTTACTTGTTGCTTGAGTTTTTTAACGCAACTCCTAGCTCTATATACACACTTTTCAATTCAAGCTCTAATTTTGGTCATAAGATCTGTATCATCTAAAAAGCAATCACCACCTATCGATATTCTATACACCTTGCCCCGTCCGACTATCACCTTTTCGCATCAATGGGACACACGCTTGCGTAGCACTTCGCCAAGTTCGAAGTTAGAAAATGACTCAATGAATGGTTTTGCTCAAAGGACAAACAGTTTCTTTTGGGATGGCGTCCATAAATTGCCTGAAATATAGGCAAGATATGTATAATCAAATGGCCAATACTTTGATTAAATAAATTTTTCCATTTCTTACAAATTATGTATTTTCTTTTACGAGAAAGCTGGTAAGGACTTTCCTGTACATCTGGTATATTTTACTTTATTTTGTAACGTTTATTTTGTTATTATTATTTTTCTCTTGATTGTAATAAATTGCTTATTTTGCTATCTGTCGAACTCAGTAAAGAACTATTATTATCAAAAGCCATTTCTTGGCAACTACAGTATTAAGAAATATTTTTAACTTCAATGTCGTTTCCAGTCATTATTTCCAAATCCGACCAGAGCTATAAAAAGGTTCCTTTGCCTTAAACTTAAACCATTTTCTTTTTGAACATTTTTGACATGACAAATATTGCATCATCAGCCTTGTATCCTATTTAGATGGCTCTAAATTGTATTTAAAAGAGCTTTTATATAAAAAATTCATTCTTTCGTAACACATTCTAATGTAGTGAACACAATATCCGCATTTTTTAAACTGTCCACGTCTTTAACATCAAAGTGTTTCCATCCTTTGGTAATAGGCATGATTTGACGCCTTTAGCAAAGATTATATTATTTAGAATAAAACACATAATACAAGACACTTGATTGAAATGCACAGGTTCATTTTAAATAATATATATAACAAAGTTTACTACTCGCCATTCGTTCCACTAGTTAATGTATTTTTCAATAAAAGAATAGGTTTCATTCGGAAACGTTTGGACCTTTCTAGACGTCTACTAAGTTTCAATATGATGTTTATATGTGTAGACTTAATGTAACTTGCATTATCTAATTAATCTCAATTATTAAATAGTATTTCTATCATATTTATTAGGTGCGCAACTAAGTTCTCGCTGTTTTTTTTTTTTTGATGAAAATGCAACTTTATTGTGAAAAAATGTTTACAAATGAATCACTCAAAATATTGCCCATCGCTAGCGATAACTTTTTCCCATCTTTCTGGCAGAGCTCGAATACCGTCACGGTAGAAGTGTTCGTCTTTTGAGGCTATCCACGAATCAACCCATTTTGAGATGTCTTCGTATGAGCGGAACTGCCTATTAGCCAGACCATGTGCCATCGAACGGAACAAGTAATAATCGGCCGGCGCAATATCTGGGGAATATCGCGAGTGGGGTAGGACCTCCCATTTGAGCGTTTCTAAGAAGGTTTTAACGGGTTTGGCAACGTGAGGGCGAGCGTTGTCATGCTGTACAATTACTTTTTCGTGCCTCTGCTCGTATTGTGGCCGCCTTTGGCGCAGTGTTCGGCTCAATTGAATCGATTGAGTTCGATACCGTTCCCCAATTATGGTTTCATTCGGTTTCAACAGCTCATAATAAATAACACCGCCCTGGTCCCACCAAATACACAGCAAAACCTTCGCAGCGTGAATATTCGGCCGAACAGACAACGTAGAAGCATGACCGGGCAGTTCCTATGATTTTGTTCTCTTTGGGTTGCTGTAATGAATCCATTTTTCATCACCCGTAACGATGCGATGTAGAAAACCCTTCCTTTTTTGCCGCTGGAGCAGTTGTTCACAGGCGAAAAAACGACGCTCAACGTCTCTTGGCTTCAAATCATAAGGAACCCAAGTTCTTTGTTTTTGAATCATCAGCATCTCCGTAAACTTTTTGGAGTTCTCGATGCGTTTCAGCCGCCATTTTCTTCGAATGAAAGAAGAAAAGCAACTCTTCCCGCAAATGACGATTATTTGGCGCAAAATCAGACATTTTCACACAGCCGAAAGTATATGACGCAAAAACAAAATCACTAATGTGTCAAAGCGGTTTGTTTACCATATGTCTAAACTTGGTTTATGACGTTTTGGTTATGTCACAATCGACCAGCACTTACTACTGGAGCCATCTCTTGAAAAACAGCGAGAACTTAGTTGCGCACCTAATATTTGCAAAAAAAATCATTAAAAAAATTCGACTTAAACTATTCAAAATTTCTGACGGTACTAATAGCCCTGTAAATAGAGTTTAATAGGAATTTTATAATTTCCAATGGAATTTCATCTTAAATATACGATATTTATGATATCTGCAATTGTAATTGAATAGAGCAATAGTTTTTGCATTCATTAAATGAAAGAAATTACAGGGTTAACGAATGATGTTTTATAGTCACGTCATGTTCCCATTAATTTATAAAAACCTAATTGAATAACAGCTGAAATATCGCTGAGGCCAATTAAAACTTCATTCTGAATAATAATGGCACAAAACGATTGTTCCTTAATTGCTGTAGGAATTGTATGATAAAATCACGGCAAAATATTATTAAAGGCAAATAAGTAAAGAATAAGTATTAAATTGGTGCCATTTTATTTCGACTTAACATTCCCGCGAATATAAGTAAAAAGAAAACAATAAACCATAATAAAATACCTATTCCAAGAACTAATTTCAGATTTGCCATTGTAATTTCGTGTTATTTGTGGTTCTCATGGTTGTTTTCAATTACATATTTGCAAGATATTTTAAACGAGCTTAGAATGATCCAGTGATAAATAGCAGTAGCACGGAATAAATCAAAGACCTAACTTGGTCTTTAGTTTATTCTGTATTTCTATGATGCCAGCATTCAAATTATACAGCTTTTATTACAGGCAATGTTCTATAAATTTCTAGCATTCTATTATCTGAAATTATACAAGATTTTTCTAATTTAGCTTTACTTTAATGACTCAAATAGTAAAGTCCTATATATTATAAAATACATTTCCATTTTGTTTATGAATTTCAACTATACTAAGATGAAAGAAAAATATTCTGACTTATAAAAAATTATATGTACTGTAAATAGTCAAATGTTGATAATGGACAGTGATACTTTCATGGACCTAGGGTATTAGTTTATGGGTTACCATAGGCTTGTCCTTTAATATTTTCAAAACAAGATACATAGGTACATATGTCGATTGATTTCCATAAGATATTTAAAGTGGTCACGAAGAAAAGAAGTTTATACGCCCGACCAATGCCGCAGTGGACGTCTAATGAATACCAGTACCTCTATCTAACAAGAAACATAGCAATTGTCTGTAATATGCTTCGATAGTCAAAGTAAAAGCAGTAAAAAGAGTTTGTCGTACAAATATTATTTTATAAACATGTTTAATTTGAAACCGAAAGGAAAGTTCTTTAAAATATAAAATTTAATCCATTCCGAAGACTTTTTTAAATTACAATAAAATGAAACTATGAATTAAATTAAATATTCACGTTTCACGTCCTTCTTACAGCAAACAAGTCCTATTCTATCGCAAAAATTACTTCTAGCGTAAAGAATAGTCTTACAAGTTTCGATAACTTTGTGTAGTAGCTATGGTATAGTTCTTGGTCTGTTCTTGCTATAAATTTGACTTTTAATGTATCCTCAAAGGAAGAAATCCAGAGGTAACAAATCCGAAGACAGGCAAACCAGCAAATTATTACCACATTTCGAAATTAATTTATTTCGAAATACAATTTGAAACTGTCCGCCGGATGTGTGCCACGACTCCAGTGTTGATCGAAAATTGATGCGAATATGAGTGTTTGGAGCGTTTTTGAAGAGACAAGATAGATTTTATGTGTTCAGTTATCACCATAAATGAGATTTAAGACAATTATACACCAGCTATAACCCAAAACAAAACAATAATCTAAACATTGGATGAAAACTAGTAATTTTCTTTCATCTAGGTAATGAAGTCATTGTCTGGCGACACAATTGTTATAGTTTACAATGATAGATTTTGAATTTAAATGTGTACTTATTTATTATGTTAGTAATGAAGTTCCAAAAAGTTTCTTCGCCAACAGTTAACAATATTACATCGGTATTTTCAAAGGTATCATTTAAAGATAATAAAATGTTACGCAATGCTGCGCGAACGGAATCATTAAGAAATTCAAATTATTTAAATCAGGAATAAGGAATAAATGCTGAATCCAACAACGTACTTTCTCTACTAAAACTTTAGATAATATATCCACTTCTAAACAACACGGAAGAAAAAGAAAAAATTCGATTTACACTTACACATAGAATTGAGGATTTGGAGAAGAAATTAAATTGTGTTTGCGTTCTACATACTATATTATAGAAACAAGCATCCAACTAAACCTACATTTAAACTTTTTTCACAAGAAATAATGTCCAGACTATCTCAAAATATACTTACTCGTAGCATATAGGAGTAATGAATGAATCTTCTTTGCATGTGTGTGATGGTTACACGACCATAGTTGCGCTTATGTCAAATACAATAAAAACGACTACCGTTCATCTGCTATTTCACCGTACCTCGCAACTATATGTAATTTCTAATTATGTACTTCAAATACATCATATTACGCAAAATAGATTGTCAATTATTGTAATTACAGGTAGCTTCTGGAGAATGTAACAGTCATTACTATAAGCAATGCTAACGGTGTGTTTTCATTACAAAATGCACCTGTTACGGAATTGATTGCGGAACATGTTATTGTATCCACAGCTAAGAAGTGTCTTCACACAGGTGAGCATATTTACGAATGGACGAAACGGATTTTGCTATATGTATACTGTGTGGCAAGAAAACACTCCAGGAAAAGTCATATTTTTAAATCAAATTTTGTATAAATGTTGACTGTGTTGGAAGTAATAAATAATAATAATAATAATATTTATTTGCTCAACAGATTTACAATTTAGTTACAAGACAAAGAATATTGCAGAACAAATGTGTGTTGGTTATTATAACTATATTAATTACGTTTGTATGCACACACACACAACCACAAAAACAATTTCATATGTCATGTGCATTAGCACAATGCGAAAGCAACAACAGTAGCGATGAAAGATGTATATCTAAGATGCTGTTAGACAACGTATTATAATAAGAGCGCGCTCTATGTAAAAGCATGCGAATTATGCATAATATTTGGCCTCGCGTGAGGGCAGTAAAACAAATTGTACGATCTAGTTTCTAACGCTGGAACGAGCAAGTTAATTTCTTCTAATATTAATAATAATAAACTATGGGACATAAATGGCATTATTAATTTGGATAAAAACCTCATGTAAACTTGATTCTGATGTAGTGCCAAACAATCCGTACCGAACACATCTAACAATTCCTGATAATCAATACGCCGAGCAGGATACGATAGTATATTTAAAGTAAAGATATTTTAATAATCTTCTTTGTACTAACTCCTGGGAACATACTTGGAAAGCATGTACAGGGGACCAAGCCAAGCAAACAAGCTCAAGGGTCCTTGAGAGTTAGTACAGAGAAAGTTCCTAAAAATCTTTACTTCAAGTATACTAACTCGTATCATACTCGGGGATTTGATCATTAGGAAGTGTTAAATATATTCAGTATGAATTGGTTGACACTATATCAAAATCAGGCTTCTATAAGATTTTAATTTACTCTGTTACTTCCTCGTATATATAGCATCTAGTGAATCAAAGTTACGCGTACTTCTACTTATAAAACTTATATACAGGTCTATCGATTGAAAATCAGCACAGCCTCATCAGGTCTGCCTCTTTAGAGCACTCCATTTTATCATCTTCCCTTAACAGTGTATACGATACTGTAGTTTTAATACCAGTAAGATTAAACACTATTAGTATATCAGAAGTGTATTCATTCTTCGTCTTTGAATAACTACTACGTATTTGAAATTTCAACGCCGACTATCATATAGGGAGGTTTAGATTCATTCAAAACTAGCTGGATACAGAACCGAGCTCGTGCCACACTAACTCTTACTGATCTTTAGTATGTCATAAATAAAATCATCAATAGCGATACTGATATGAAGACGATTTTAAAATATCATCAAAAATCCAGGAGACCTTCAGTACAGTACAGGATCATAGAAATGTCCTCATTGTAAAGATCATGAATCCTGGCATTCAATGATTAGTAATAATATTAATCCATACCATTACATTCTCCAACATGGACCATGGGTTATTATTATTATTATTATTATATCTGTGCTTGTGGTGTGACTTAAAATCTGTATTTGCCTACATTCGCTTAAATCGTAAAGAGAAACCACAAAAACCCTTTCCGGATGGTGGGCCGTCGGCATCGATTCCAGGACCCCCAACATGATAAGCCAGTAACATAACACTGCGGTGTCAGCCAGTCTTACATCGAAAACCAAGTGTAATCATATAACAAAACAATAAAAGAGTACACGTCCGACCTTCGAGGTGAAATTGAGAGACCAGAGAAGGACTGAAAAACAATGGTTCTAGTAAAAGGTAAATTGAGATAAGCCAACCAAATTTTCTCCAACTAAGCGGTTTTTAAACATGTCATATCGTTGGACCATACAAAGCGGGTACTGCATTTCGTAAAATAAAAATATTGTTATTCGCTGTTAAAGAGATTGGTCTCAAAAAAGTAGACAACATTGTAGAAGAGGCTTCGGACGACCTAGAAGTGAAAAGTGAAAGGAAATTCGAAGTACAAAGGAAAAACTATTCTAATAGACAGTAAATTGAAACGAACGAAAGAATATGACTTTATCTCATAACCGAAATGAAACGTTTAATGATTTTTGTCGTATCAGTACTACATCTTGAGTTACGTTTCCCTCAATCTGCCTGTACTTCAATTTAACCGTTTTAAAGTTAAGGAGTTATGGATATTTATTCTACTTGCAAAAAGAACAACTATTAACTGTGTGTACGATCATATAACGGGTATTTCTCCTATTTATATACCAGTTAATTCTGCTTTTGTCTTCTTATATATAGAAGATAACTACCAATTTAACATAAAAAGAAACTAATGTCCAGACGAGTGCACTGACAGCCTTAACAAAAGGCAGAAGAGGATAGATTTACTTACGGTATCCGTAAATTTCTTTCGAAATATTTACAGTATTTATCGAACGAATTCGTCTTTCCCTACTAAAATGTACCGTTCAGAATTTCTATCAGCATCAGAAGACACGCTGCAAATAGATAAATATCTCCCCAATTTTTTTTTGCCCGCGTCTTAATCTAGTGAGCTTTTGACTGTGTCTGTCGGGAGGTTCACGACGTTCGATCTTGACTCCATTTAGCTCCGAGCAGTTTTAGTTCATGGATTTTAGTGTATTATATTATATGTGTACCTGAGGAGGAAGAAACAACTTCACCGCTTCGACTGTCTGATGCCGTCCTCCTTTAACGTTAACCATCTCTGTCAGATTGCATTATAAATAACAAGTGCATTCCGTATATTACACAGCTAGATAAATTTTGAATTATACCATATCGGCCGCCGTATTATTACATATAATACGAGGTCAGGTAGAAACAAGGTACGAGAAGTAGAATTAAAAAAGAGAAAATAACGAAAACAGATGGAAACAAAAGCAAAAAATTACAAGGACAGTAATTATTATTGGGCCCATACCGAGGAACGAATGCTTATTTTTGTTTTCGTTTTCTAGGAAAAAAAAGCCTAAATAATTTACGAAATAAAATTACACACTATCATTCTATAATTAATGATGTAATTGCATGTTTGAACAAGAAATATCTGATGCTATTCTTGATGTACGGATAATTATTGAGGCAGGAAACAAAGACCAGATATTTTTGGCACTATGCGGCAGTGTTTCAAAACCAACGCTTGTATAAAACACCAGTACTTATAGTAATAAAGACAATTACAACAACAAAAAAAACGTAATTACTTTAATGGAACCACTTTAGAGAACTCATTCATATCAATTACAAGAACATGAAGGAAGGTTATTAAAGATACCAGTATGGACTTTCAGGAAAACTGCAAATTTCATTCCACCGTTCGACATGTATGTATTTCAAGAAGCAAATATATTGCAATTATTTGATAAACGAATACATTAAATATAAAGTATTTATTTTGATTCGATAAAATACTGAAACAAAATATAATTCTGTCAATCAAAGTACTTAATTAAAAGAGAATATAAAATAATGAATTCACCTTAATAAGAATATTTTTCATCAAGACAGCATTTAATCAAAATATTAGATTTGCTTTGTACGACCCAATAACGATAGAGGGAGAGGATGATGAACATTGAGATAAATAGATTTTAAAAGAAAAATCATGTGACAATAATAAAAGCTCAAATGGTATATGCTCATGGTATGGTTAGATAAATATAAAAAAGGAAGTGTCATTAATGAAAAGAATAAAACCATGGAATCCAAAAAGAGAAAGACAAAAAGGGGATTGGATGATAGAAGACATGAAAACCTTAGAAATATAAAAATGAAAAGAGTATACATAAACAATTGAGTGAGAATCTAAAAAAGCGACGTATATATGCAGCTCGAATTTTTGCCCAGATCTCGCAAAGCAATGTGGACGTTCTAAAGAAAATTATCACAAAAATGAATCATGGTTTTCCAATATGATCCTACCTCAATATTGTAGTCCAAGCTCATTTTACTGACAATTCGATCAAAGCCTTCTACTAGTTTATATAATAACAAATTCTGAGAAAGATTTGCTTTGAAGCCAAGTTTAATAAAAAACAGCACATTGAATGAAGAACATTTAACATTTAAACAAGTTTTTCTTGTGGTTCATACCCATGTGGATCGTAAGTCTTGCCACTACCATAGAAGCGAGAATGTGTATTTACAGTGTGTAAAGTTATGTTACTGAGCTCTCGTCGTCACAAACGATGAAGCAAGCAATGTTTATTTTATTCCCCCTCAATACTGAAGGGTGCCAGGAGAGATACCCTAACATCCTCTGGATGAGAAACAATTTAAAAACCGCACCTCTCTGGACGTCGTATCGTATATAGTTTTGTTACAAATCTCTCTTCATCGCAAGAGGTGAAGTAATATTAATTTTATAGGTCTTCAATACTTAAACGTGTTCGAAGAGATACCAACAATCATCAGGAGGAGAAACGACTTAGGAACATTTCCAAACTCCCAACTCTCCTAAGCAAGTAGTTTGAAATAGCGTTCTTAGCACTGCGCTATTCTGGGGCACCATATTATAAAATTAAAACATATCCACGATATGGAAACTTAGGTTCTAACGAGGAAGTCGTAGCACTTCAAGTACATGAGCAAAAAAAATGATAGAATGTACAATAGTAATAATTAGAAGGAAAATGGGGAACATAGCAGAGTTACACGTAATCAGGAAGGAATATCTCTCGAAATGAGTTAGGAATGTAAAGGTATTAGCTGAATATGGTAATTTGAGCAAGTTACGAAGAAGAAACGTTAGCTATCGACTGTCTTAAAATTGAAAAGGTTTAATAAGTGCCGGACGATACAAATTGCAAGGAGTTTATATCAAGATGATGAAAAAGTTGAAACAGAAGTACAAGTAGTGAAGTCGTCATTTAAAGAAGGCTAAATAAAAATAGATTTTTAATTAAATTGAAATCTCAATAAATCTTTAACTACATATTGAGAATTTTAGTTCCAATCGTATACAATTCTACTTGATTTTCATCCATATATTAACAAAAACAAAAGAACGAATATTTTCTTTTTAAGTTCTTATAGACTAATAAATAAACGTGTTATTAATGTAGACACGCAAAACGAGGCAGCTGATATGAAAAGAGCTCCGCGAGTTGTATAGGATAATATGCCATCTGCGCATTATTTATTTTGCATATATAAATAGCCTAAATTTAGAAATGTAAATTTTTCATGATTTTACTAAATTACAGGTTTCCATTCAGATCTGAGACGTTGATAGTTCATTTTTGAGTATAATCGATTTATTCTAAATTTGACACAATCGTAGTTTCCAATTGGCCGTTTATCTCCTTAATTTTAACCCTACAGGTTCTTATATATCAACTTTTTGTATCATTATGTGCCGGTGCACAGTGAAAAACATAGCAATTATTAATGAAATAACAAGTCCGTAACGTATTATTAAATCGACCCTTGATTTGTACATTTGAATTAGGATAAACCTATCATTTTCAATGATATATGGATCATTATCTGCCAAATGCCGTTGATTTGTAGTTGGAGTCGATTGGATTTCCTGGCATTAATTTGAAAGAAATGCAATGCTTAACCAAGCGGTGGTAAGGTGAAGGTAAAATAAAGTACTTTTAATTTACTCAATTATAACCCGAAACTTATGAATGTATTTAGTGAGGAAATATGGTCGGTGCACAACAGGCTTGTGTTTGATAAGTAAATAAAACAAAATTATGAAACACCCTTCTAAGAAGCGATTTCAATAAAATCACAAACAGGATAAAATCGGTTAAATATTTGAAATCACAAATATGTTTCCACAGTTATTTTAGCAAATTGAGTTCGCTGTGAAAAGAAAATATTCATATATGGAGAGACACCTTTCGACAACTGGTAATGTAATATTTATTTAATTAAAGTAATATTGGTTAATACTTAATGGGGTGCGAATTGACGCGCATTCGCCCTTACCTTAAACGATCCTTTGCTTGACATTCGAGGCACTAAATCTATCTCAAAGTCAAGGAGAGTTAGCGGGACGTCCTTTTTACGTACAGATCTAAAAAGCGCCACAGTATTGTATTTTCTCAAATTCGTCTGCTAATATTGAAGCAAAGGGATTAACAAAATACGTTCTCTTACTCCACTATCGTTCAAAGGGAGTTTTCTTCTTGCTTTTTTGCAAAGAAAAATAAATTATTTAACTTGGAGAAACAAAAGTAATAAATAATAAGAGAGGTGAAGATATTCCGAATTCACTGTAACTAAACCTGATGTATTACGCAAACACAAACATTTAAAAAATATCCAACAAATCGAAAAGAAACACCAACTAGATACTTTTAAACAAAAATTGCCTGTATATTTTTCACTTTTAAACAAAATCTACTAGTATATTCTAAAAAACTAAAAAGGTACATCATGGAATCATGTGAAGTAAGACGTCAAAATATAGAAATTGATAGAAATCAACAAAAATTAACAAAAACCTAGAAAAAATCTGGAGTTCTGAATGTTAAAAGGAGTCATGCAAATATTAATAACACCTTGTTTACTATATATTTCAGAGTCCTCTTCGATACAGAAAATTATTTTTCTGTTTCGAAAAAGTACGATAAAGTCTACAAAGAAATCGTTCATTAATAACACAAGTTTACCTGATGAAGAGTGAATCTCTGAAACATAAGTAGTAAACAGTGTGTTATTAATATTTCAACGATGCCTTTTAACATTCATCTGCTTGGCAAATCGCCGAGATAGCGTCTGTGTACACACGCTCTGGGTACTTTGCCGACATGTAATATAGACGCGTTTTCGTTCTGCCGTAATACTACTCGTAATACTTGAAAACAGATATCTAGTTAGTCTCAGTAAAAGAACACTACTTAATTATGAAAGCATGGAAAAACCCAACATGTTCTACTGTCTTCGTTGCCAAGATTAAATCGAAAACTCTCTAGATGGCGTTAGCATGTCCTCTGAAGATAATAATTATTTACTATAAACGAAGTTAATACTTACAATTTAAACGAGAAAATTAAATAAAATAATCTCTTAAAATAATAAACTATAACGACACAGGGCCGTAGTGATAATTTCAACAAAATGCAAAGTATAAAATAAGAACTTCAAGTAAATCTGTTACAGACATAAAAATTGTCTAGTTATTATATTCCTAAAACTGTAATAGTGATATATATATATATATATATATATATATATATATATATATATATATATATATATATACAGCGATTGACATAAAATATGAACAAAGAATAAACCCACAACAGTACATCAGACTCCTTCCAAACCAAAATCCATATTTCGATACTCTGTATATTTCTCTGGAACTTATTTTCTAGAATTCAAAGGCAAGACTAATTAATTCATTAATATCATTCTCTCGTTAACACAAATATCTTATTATATTGCGCAATATTTCCATACGAAAGAAAGAGCAAATATTTAATATGCACCGATACACTAGATATATTTACTACCTTTAGTTGATCTGTATTTGATAGAATCACTTGGACAATATGTACTTAAAATCAGTGCAGGAATAAGAACTATTTTACACTTTAATATCTACCCGTCACTTTCAGTGCTGCTTTTTGTACATTTTATTAACTCTTTTTTAAAATTCATAAGGAAAATCCGCATTCGATTTTGTAAATGCGTTACCAATCAGCGCTTCAAGGCGATTTTGACGTGCACTGATTTGCTTTAATAAAACACCAGGCCGACATGAATTTGACTTGGAGGAAGGTGGTGTTGATACAATCGGTTATAATTACCGAAGATCATACGTTAAGTGTAGTTATTTTTCTTTCATTGGTCGTGTTTTACTTCAAGCCGTACATGCTCGGTTATTGATTTTAGAGGTATCGGACGCACAAAAAAAAATGCGAAAATAATTGAATTTAAGTACGCGGTGGATTCTAAAACATCAATCTTAATCGAAATAATGGAACACGTGGATCATAAAAGGTGCCGATATTTCGACATATAATTAAATTGATGGAATTCCGTAATTGAATATTATTAAATCTATTCAAAGGTAAAGAAAAGAGGAATAATTAAGGTCCTAATAAATCAGAGAAAAAAGAAATTTAATTGTTACGTGTGCTGACAGTAATATCAGTAGTAAGAGTGATTGCTTTTATAGCCCAATGAGTACTTACCAAGTGGTTCAATAAATTTTGTCGTTCGATAAGAGATGGTGCTATTTGCTTGGTTGTTTTATTTTTCTAAAAATTGTACTACTTTTTATGAACACATGATGAAGTTCTCATTTTATACTTTCTCATTCGTATATTTACAGGTGTTCAAAATTGACGTCACAGTATTTTTTATACTGAAAAAAATTGAATATCGTGCAGTGATAAAATTCTTACTTTTGGAAGGTGTAGACCAAAACAAATTCATGAACGATTAAGGGTGGATGAGAACCCTTCGTCTTTAATTAGAACAATAGAAAGATGGGCTACTGAATTTAACGTGGTCGTATAAGTCTTGAAAATAATCCACATGAAGGTCCAAAAAGTGCATGAACACCAGAAATTGTAGCAAAAATACAGGATGTGGTTTTGGAAAATCGTCAATTAACCGAGAGAGATTTAGTAGAAGCCCTGGGCATCTCATTACGCAGTGTGAGCAATATTTTGGCTGAAGTTTTGGGTTTCAGAAAACTGTGTGCAAAATTCGTTAACAATGGAACAAAAGCGCATTCGAATGTGTCTTTCTCAGCAACATTTGAAGCGTTTTAGAAAGAATAAAAACGATTTTGTGCATCGTTTCATCATTGTGAATGAGGCCTAGGCTACCACCATGATCCTCAATCAAAACAAGGGCTAAGGGGTCTGTGAACCAGGTCCTTCGGTTCAAAATGAGTTAGGGTCCAGAACTCAGCCAAGAAGGTATTAACATCAGTTTCTTGGGATGCAAAAGGAATTTCATTCGTGAATTACCTCCAAACTGGTAAAATAATAAACTCAGATTATTATTGTAATCTTTTGGACTAGCAAAATGTAAAAATTTATGAGAAAAGACCTGGCTTACAGAAGAAAAAAATGACTTTTCATCAAGACAACGCGCCCTCTCGCACATCTCAAAAAAATCATCGCCAAAATCAGTGAATTACTATACGAATTGTTGCAACATCCACCATATAGCCAAATTTAGCTCCCTTTGACTACTGGCTGTTCTCACATCATAAACAATTTATGCGCGAAAAACGATTTTCATTGAACGAAAAAGTAATAGTAGCCGTGGAAGACTATTTCGATAGTCTTTCGGATTATCACTTCAGGAATGGAATCCATAAATTAGAAGATCACTGAAATGGTGTATTGAAGTTTAAGGATGCTGAATTGAATAATAAAATGTATTTCAAACCATAAAAATCGTGTTTTTCATATCGAACGACAAAACTTATTGAACAAACTGGTATTATGAAAAATATCGTAAGATATACAAAAGGAAGTGAATTACGTTTTGATAGATTTAAAGAAAATATTCGAAATTAGGAAGCGTTAACAAAATTTATTATACAATTTGCACAAGAATATTAAAACAATTGCAAAAGTTATTTAAATTAGTAAATCAAATTACAGAGTTTTTCAATTTTAATGACCATAGGGTAAGTGTTAGGTTTTTAATTTATTTTTTAGCTATCAAAACAATAAAACAAACGAAATAAATCACAGTTAATTATTTTTACAGTTTTAATACAGTTTAAACTATTAAAACAGAGATTAATTTGTATGCGAAAGCTTAGAATATTGAGTAGGAATTTTATTTTTAATTTAACCCAATTTTCTGAAAACTAAATTAATTTAAACTAGTTACCCTCCAACCCCAAAAATACTCCAAGGATAGTCATTTCAAAAATGACAACATACATGCCTATGAACAAAAATTAACAAGAAGCGGTTACAACTTACAACATCCCATAATAAAATGCTTTAAATATTTCTAATAAAAGCATTCCTAGACTCTCTCTGTCAGTCCGTGCGTGTACGCCTCGTTCTCCTTTTACGAGCTTTGCGACCCGAGTGCTTTTGATTGATCTTCGTATTTCGTGCAGAGAGAAATGCATTTCCCGAGAATGACAGAGGGGGGAATCAGTAGGGAATTTAGAACATTTCAAGGGGAGCCTTGAAATTTGAATATATATTAGTGATGACTGGACGTTTTTGCCCGTACTATACCGCCTATTTATGTCACTACTACAAGCGAAAGTACTACGATGCGTGTATAAATATGGGGATTGTAGGTAGTTGGTTATTTTGGGGAAGGAATCAATTATTTCGAAATGAAATGCAAGCTATTTCGAAGTGCGTAGGATCGTCGCATTTAGATTGGTAGTGAAATGGTAATGTATTTAAATTTTAATAAATTAGGTTAGGGGTGGCGTAGACGTTTGTAGAAAAATAAAATTTCAGCCAATGTAATAATCCACCTATGCAATAAAAACATAAAATTTGTTACAAAGATATCAATCTCCTACCAGTTGAAGACCAAATTACTTTGGAAAAAATTACATTAATATTTATGTTCTACTAAATATGTATTCAACTAAATTGTCATCTTAAATTGTAATTATGATACAGAGCTGAACAAGGACTCTTATTAGTTACTAAGAAGGATAAAACAGAAATAATAATGGACGCTTTCGAACATTCCTTAAAAAACTGTAGCCTTGAATTATTTAACAATAGAAAATTTATGATAAATACAAAACAGCCCTATTACCACACAATACCTACATGGTATTGAGTACTACACTATATGTAAATCTTTTTTATCTATGAATAACAAGAAACAGTAACCAAAAACTAGTACAGTAACTATAACTTAATTATCTACATAATATAATACTATAATTCAAAATTATGTCATTTACCATTATGAGTTTTATATGAAAAACAAACTTCCACATAATGCTGTTTGATGAAAAGGTGGCGTCAGGATGGCTCAAAAACTTAGGTATATCAACGCGAAAAGGAATTCACATCACAACTAAGTAAATTAGTATTAAACATAGTCAAGTGTCTTTATACCACAAATCGATCTGGGATACAAATTTCGTAGTCCAAATACATGAATTAACACAAAGACATGAAGCGTGTATTGGACCATACAACTCAGATAACAAGATAACATACTTTTGGAAGGAAATGAAAACGGTACCTGAAATATGTAAGTTAGAAGATGGCCTTTACCTTCCTATTATAATCGATTACAACGTTCTACTTAAAGAGTATTCCAGAGAGCTTTGGTCGACAGAAACAAGACAACGAGTACAAAGTTTCTTCACCTGTATTGCTTGTTCTCTTTCTTTTGCGCTTAATATTTTTTTAAATAATTCTGCAAATGCTCATATATATATATATATATATATATATATATATATATATATATATATATATATATTATATATAATATATATATATATATATATATATATATATTATATATATATATATATATATATATATATATTGTTCCGCAGGTACACAATTGTACCTGCGGAACAATATACGTACACCTATTGGTTGGTCGGTTATGTAGTAGGATGACGCCTTCATTTTAAGTGTCTAATGATGTAGAGTTGTGCTTCTGTTCTTACTTCTTTGATATGTTTTCCAAAAATCTGGTAGACGTGTAGCATCATCTCTCGGTCATTCTTTCCGTACGTTTTTCGGCTTCTTGGTTTCACGTATTATTCCCCTATTTAGATATTCGATTTTTGCTAACATCTTCGTCCCGTCAAAGTTGATATTATGTCCCATGGCTACTATATTTTGATATAGCGATGATATTTCTTCTTACTTGGTGACCAATCTTACGCGTTCGTCTCGTCGTAGGCTTATTCGACGGTTTGTTTGCCATCGGTTTTCGAAAACTCCTTATTCTTCTAAATCGTTTCACTTAGAATTCCTTCCATTGGGTTTTCGTGAAAACTTTGGTGATGCCACCAGGACATTCTATTTACTTTGACAACTTTCTAAAAGACATTCCAGACAAATATAAGAATTATAACAAAAGTATGTACAACTTGAACGAGGCATCTTTGGAATATTCACCAGAAGAATGGCACAACATTCCGAACGTAGCTCTAGAATAACTTGTAAGTAGAATGTCCTGTGTAGACTAAGTTGTCCTTAACGCAACATGACGAAACAAAGATATAATTAGTGACAATAATATTTTATGTTATTAAATCTTTTTATTTTCTTCCTTTTCGTATTTATAGTCATAGCTTTGTATTATGATATTTAATATATTTTTCCCAAGCAAATTTGTGGTAGTTTGATTTTATACATCTAATTCAATGTCCGACTTCCTTGAGCGGCAGTGTACATATAGCTAGTAGAACTACGACTGACTTAATAAAGAAAAAGAGTTTGTGGATGGGTATCTACCAAGAAGAACTCATGACACACGTTTCTGATCATAATATATAATAATATGTCAAAACTTCTATCTGATTTATAACAAGAAAGAGAAACGCTGATTACTAACTTCATTTTAATTTATCTAAGGTTTAATTATAAACTGTTCTTAATTTACCAGAAGAGATTTCCATCCTAGACCACTATTCTATTAAGAGTCCAGAGCATGTAGTATGAACAATATTAACAAAAAAAATTATCAGAACTTGGACGAGAATATTGTAATTAATACCTTAAATGATTAGTCATCATCCACGTTCACAATTCCCTTTCCGTTAATCAAATATAATTTTTATCATAGTTTTATATTGGCATGTATCTAAATACATTCATTAGCAATAATATCCGCTGAGAAAACTGAGAATGTAATTTAGAAAAGCCGTTCTCTACATAGTCGTGTGTAAGTCTATTTTCCTTATTTTTCGTTTCTCTTGATCAATTAGGAGGAAAGTAATTGATCTACGTGTAATAACAGTGCAGAAGACCGTGCAAAAGGGAAATGTACCAACGAACTACAATTATAGCCAGAATGATTATTAACATGTTTGTGCTTCGATGTACAAATTAAATAGAAATCAGGTCTATTGAATACGCGGAGATATTGCAACCGGGATTAGAGAACATAATTTATTTAGTTTAAAATGCATGTGATACATCAGAGGAAATGTAGACAAGCGAGGATATTGAAAATAAATTAAGAAAGAAAATTAATGTACAGACCATTTATTTCAGATTTAATAAGAAGAAGACAAATGATGTTAAAAAGTGTATGAATTTCTCAAAAAGTAAAATTCAACTTAACAATGGCGAGGAGAGTTATAGATGATTATTATAATTTAGTAACAATTTGAATACATTGAATTCCAATAATAATGATTTATTGCATTTTATAAAACAGTAGAAGTTAATATAGATGAGAGAAAGCTACAAACGAAATCGGCTAATAAATATTTGGATTAATTTAAAACTACTTCTTCCAAATGTAGTTAACCTGACTTCCACTACGACTTCTTCCACATTTACTGAATAAAATACATAATTATTGTATTACCTTTTAAGTATTTTGCCAATGAAAAGTTGTTCTGTGGGGGCAAATTAGGCATATCAAATTGACTATTTCAACCATCTCATCCCAATAGTAGCTAACAAATAAAAAAAAGGCCAACTAAAAACGCACATATGCAAATTAATTTAATTTTTTTATTAAGGATGTGGTGTTCTCGTGAATGAGAAAATAATCGCCCACATACATATGTATATTCCTAAATTTTTAACACATCTTGTAGTATAAAGTTCTCGATTTCCAATAAGAATATTGGTGTTTGAAGCTACAAAATTTCGTTTTACTATTGGACCAAACATTATAAGTTGCGTTTTGTTAGGTTTTATCTGTAGTTAATGTTCATTGTGCTGACACAAACTTAGTAAATCTTCACTGATACAAAGCTCCACTTTTTGTAACCTCAATAGGTCACAAGACATACATATACAACTGGGTATTATCGGCGTATATGTGGAAACATTACTTATAAATTTTATTAATAATGAATAATGATTAATAAAAAATAAGGCTTTCATTAGACTTTCATAGTTGTTATACTTTAGAGTAATAAATTTACTTCTTTAGTATTAGTAGCCTTTCATTTTTCGCTTTTTTAAACTTTTTTTGTTTGGTCAAACTTCAATGAACAATAGTGTATATTATAGAAGATGTAATGACTTTATTTTACTGAAAAAAATGAGTTTTTACTTCAAACTTGATTATTGGACAAAATTTAATTACGAGACGTATTTTTTAAGGGCCGTTTTGTTGTATACACTAGTAGGTGGCGCGCGCGCCACAACTGTGCTCAGTTGCAGCTGTGTAGGTAACCTAACCTGTACAATCTGTTCTGTGGTTTTAGGATGTTCCAGATTATCGAATCACCCGCCACCACCATAATTGCGGTAGCCTATAGCAAAATTCTGCGAAAGCGACGTAGAGCGATTCAAAAAAAAAGACGCGACATGCTGACAAAGGGAATTTGACTACTCCATGACAATGCAGGGCCTCGCACCACAGCTCAGATCCGATCTTTATTGGACTCTTTTGGCTGGGAATTTTTGGATCACTCGCCTTACAGCCTCGACCTTGCGCCGAGCGATTTTCATCTCTTCCGCTATCCCAAGAATCATCTCGGCGGCAACCACTACATCAATGAAAGACGTGAAAACGGCCGTGACAGCTTAGTTATCGGAGCAGGCGGCAAGTTTCTATGAAAAGGGTATTTAAAATCTAGTTGTAAGGTTTGTTAAGTGTTTAAACGAACTTGACGGCTATGTTGAAAAATAGAGAAATGTATGCAGAATCTGGAAATAAATTTATTTTTTGAAAATTTTCTTTCGCTGAGTTTTTATTTTCCAACGGCCCTTACTTAAAAAACACGCTTCATATAAATCACCTATTTCGAGAAGAATGTTCGTAAAAAAACAAACTTTATATATAGAAATTATAATTTAAATAGTTTAAATGAATTCAAGACAGATAAAGTTTGAATTAATCCAGCATTCAGTATAGTTTTGGAAAAAGAAACCTGTTTTTCGCTTAGAAAAGGATGTTTTTCCCAAAATTAATATTGGCAAGGGCAAATGATATATATAAATGTGTTTTCTTGCAGACCACCAATTCTTACAAAATCATTCGTATAAATAATAAAGATGAAAAACCTCAAAATAGGACTCTATAGTGTTTCTCATTTAAAGATGCGATTGCTCTATAGATCGTATAACTTTTGTTACGTTAAACAACTAAATTTCAAATACTCTGCTGTAAATTTGCCCCAGAGTAATAAAGAGAGAGCTATACACATGAAGTGTTCTTCAAACTTTAATCTATTGAACTATCAAATAAGTTTGGCGAGCATTCCTGACACTTTATACTGTTTTGTTTTTCTTACCAGAAAGAGCAAAACATGACAGAAACCTAACATGTAATGTCATGTATTGTATCTCAATTATAAAAGCTGATACTTATCAAGACTTAGTGAAAGAAAAAAAAGGTAGACGGCTGGGTTCTCTATGAATTGCTCAATAAAATCGTTTGGATCAGATGGTAATATCTGAGTCATTTCTGCAATGAAATCCATTGAAGCAATTTCTGAAAAGTGTAATAATGGAAGACGCTAAATCGTAAGTTTTTAATAACACCAAGCGAGGAATGATCGTTATGCACCTTGGGAGAATTCTGCAATCAATTGCCAAAGCTTATTTACATTCTGGGAAAGTCCTACCAAATGTTTAATGGGATTAGAAAGGCGTGTTTTACAATCTGCTCTTTCGGGACAAACGTCTCGATTTCTAAAAGTAATGCACCAAACTAATCTAAAATAACTGGAGCTAGCAGGATAGCCAAAATTGACCAACATAACGAGAATTGTCCTACACCATAACAGTGCTGAACTATACACCATTTGTGTAACCAAATAAAAATTGCTCATGTAACATTCACCGACATTAGTGCCACCAGGCTATCCCTCACTTTGGTCTTTTCGTAAGCATCTGATGCTGAAAAGTATTTGACTGCTTCTTCGAACACAACTCGTAAAATATCTAAATGCTCAATAAAAGTAATAAAACGAAATGTATAATAAATATTTAATTAAGTAAATGACTGAACTAAGTAGGTTTACATATCATTTTAGCCCAAAGAAACCACCAAACTTGTTGAACAACCTAGGTAACTAAACCGAAACGAAATTTTGTTTTTACGGTATTTCTTAAATAATTTATAAATGGAATTTTAATTATGTGGACTAAAATACATCGTATTAAAATCAATACCATTATATTTTAAAAAAGCAGGTATTATATGAGAAACATGCGAAACCAATTATCTCTGACAATGGAAAATGAGAAAATTAACGAGAACCAATTAAAGACGAACCTTTGATTTATTAATTTGGAACTCGTACCGCAATACATAAAGTCCCGGCGAACAGAGAACGTTTGAAAATTTGTTTTTAAAGCGTAGAGGTAGCGCGAGTAAGGGTTGGGCTGCGCACATAACAAGGTCTAACCTTTTTGAAGTGACCCGATGTCAGAACTACGAAAATCGTGTCAAACAAGTTTATTTGATGATATAACTTTGTTCCGGGACCTTTATCAAGTTAAATCTGTGTGCATCAACATGGGAAAAATGAAATTTACCTTGTATTATAATAGTTATGCGGTATTGTATGCGGATGATGTTATTTTGGTTTCATAAAAAAGGGGAAATTTCAAATTAAGTTACACAAGTACGAGGACGACTTTGCAAAGGTTGTCAACACATTCGTCATGATGAGCATACTACTGATATCAACCCTGTTTTAGAAGTTTACTTTCAAAATTTCACCCAAATCTACAGAATAAATAAGTTTCTAAGAATTTGGTGTTTATATATATATATATATATATATATATATATATACGAGGGTAGTTTGACAAGTAGTGAGAATGGAAAAGAAAAACGAATTTTTTAAATACAAAATAATCTTTATTTTTCAATATATTCTCCTAAAAGAGCAGTACATTTATTCCAACGGTGCTCCAATGCCCTTATGCAATCTCTAAAATGCGATTCCGGAAGGCTTGCAAAATACTCGTTTACGAAGATGATAAGCTCGTTGTTAGACGAAAATTTCTTTCCACCTAGTGCCGTTTTCAATTTTGGAAAAAGGTGGAAGTCGGAAGGGGCTAGATCCGGCGAATAAGGTCCATGCGGTACTAATTGGAAATGTAACCCATGGATTTTGAACATCGCAACTGTGCTGGTATGCGAGGGAGCGTTATCTTGGTGAAGCAGAATCTTTTTCTTTGCCATTTCTGGCCGCTTAGCACGATAAAGTGGATTTCGCTTTCCTTGGAGGTGCAGAAGCACGTTCTAACCATTGTTTCGACTATTGTTTAGTTTCGGGTGTATCTAAGTTTCATCGCAAGTAACAAATCGCCTACAAACATCAACAGGAATCCGCTTATAAAGGTCCAAACTCTCCTTGGAAATGAGCAAATGAGTGAACTTTTGATCAGTCGTAAGCAATCGCGGCACCCATCTTGCCGAAACCTTGGAAAGGCCCAATTCTTTCGTTAAAATGTGGTGTACGCGTTCTGTTGAAATGTTTACCATGTCTACTATCTCTCTCACTTTGAGTCGTCGATCTTGCGTAATAATATTATGGATTTTTATAATCATTTCCGTAGAAGGCACGATTTTGGGTGCTCCAGAGCGCGCTTCATCAACACACCTTGTTCTACCACGTTTAAATTCATTTACCCATCTACTTATTGTGGCGGATGATGGAGCAGATTCACCTAATGTTTCCCGTAACTCATCTCTTATTTCGGTAGCTTTCACACCCTTAATTACGAAATATTTAATCACTGCACGATACTCTTCTTTTTCCATTTTAACAAAACGACGTGTTGCTTCGTTTTCAATCAGCTGTCAAAAATAAACGTATAAATAGGCAGCCTAAATTACAGTGCATTTGCACCTATGTGTCATTCTCACTACTTGTCAAACTATCCTCGCATAATCCAGTATCCCTTCTACCACATAATGGTGTCGTGTTTTTGTTTCTTCGCAATATCTTGTTTTGTGTTTTAACTTTGTATAAATGTTCTCCATTCTTTTCTGTTCTTTGCCAATTCTTCTGCTTACCTCTTTGTCTTTTCCTTCTTCTCAATACTTCTTGCTATTACGTCATTCTAGGTCTGTCTCGGTCTACCCTTCTTCTTATTTTTCTGTATTCGTGCTCTCCATATTTGTTTGACTAGCCTCTTTTCTTCCATGCGCTGTAGATGTCCCCACCGTCTCAACTGCATTTGTTGTATAAACTCTTCTAGCGATTGTATTTCTAGGTCTTCTCTTATCACTTCCGTTCCTTGATTTATCTTTTCTCGCCACTCCTCTAACTCTTCTCAAATACTTGGTGTTTTAATTAAACATATTTTAGAAATAGGATAAATGATACTAAAATATTATGATGAATCTTTGATTTCCCTTGAAATAATTTATAGGTAGTTACACGAGTATCGAAGATATTAACCGTTCGGGGCCTTCATTTACAATAACTTCACGAAAAATTATTAATAAAGACCGACCATCAAGTAAAGGCGTATAGTTAATGCCGTCAACATCTCAACCTAAAACGCGAATTCATCATTATACTCAAAAGACCAAAAACAGAGCCGAAAGCATAGATTTATTCTGATTAACGTGTTCTAGAGTGTACGAAAACCATTTTTCCTGCCGCTAAGATTATAAAGCCACGATTTTTTTGGCTCCAATGGCGTAGCCTTTATTGACTATTTACTGAAGGGAAGCACAATAACTGATCAATATTATGCTAATATACTGGAAAGTTTCGATGCTGAACTGAAGAAAAGACGACTGCATTTATTCAAACAAAGGTTTCGTTCCGTGAAGAATGCGCGCTCCCATTCATCTGCAATGGCAATCGTTAAATTTGTCGAATTAAGATATGAATTGTTACTCCATCTCCTATATGGACCAGATTTGGTCCTGAGAGCTTTTTCTTGTTCCTAATAGAATATCAAATTATCATACACCAATAACAAAATTACAAATGTTCACTCGTTTAAGCAATAAAGACAATACTTATGTTCACTGGGTTAAACTACGAAATTTTCAAGACAAAAATGCTTATCCTTTAATAAAGAATTAATTTTAGTGTTATATTTATTTAAAATACTTTTCTAGTTTTTCTATAGAGTTCCGAAAACAAAGAACTGCGTAATTACTTTGTTATATAAGTGCTTTTACTTCTATTCCAAAGATGGATATTTAATTCTCTCTGTACAACTTGTACTATAGATGTATATGTACATAATATAACGTTTCGATAGTAACACTCATCAAGACAGAGCGTATAACTTGCGAAGAACACCAGACCGTCGTATTGGTTTTCCTTTGGCTGTAGTTTTAATTGAACAAGCTATGTTTAGCAATTAACTGCGTTTAAATACACACACATTGTTTGCTTGGTCGGAAAATATGCCGTTGAATGGCGGTTAGAGCGTTATAAATGTTTTCACTTCTATCTGAGAAATAAACATACAGTTCTCTCACTACTTTATATATTCAATGATTATTTTGTTGTTTTAATGAGTTCACTTTCTTCAAAAGAAAATGTTACACCAACAAGTTAAAATTTTATTTTAACTACCAAACTGTTATTATTCAAGGCATAAATATGTTGAAATAACAGTGTTGCGTTTTCTTAAAATAATTTTCTATTCGACTCAAAAATATTAGTTCTTGAAGTAATCGCTAACTTTATATTTTTTAAATGTTCGGTGCATTGCTAATAGGTGGCTGTAAATAGCAGTTGATCGAATGTATTTTACATTAACTGGACTATTCTTTTAAGTAATTGAATAAGTTTCATTTCTTAGTCCTTATTTAGTAGTTCATATTATTACTTCATTTCCTAGTACATTCTAATTTGATTATTTTTTCAATTTATATTCATACATATTTGATTTATTTCTTTATCTATTCTATCAATGTCAACCAACTGTGATATCTAACATATTAATAGTTAATATATTGAGACAATGACTAATATTTGAAAGAACATATAAATTAATTTCTTCTATTGTATTGTAAAATTTAGAACGAATTATCGATACCGATATTTACGAGCCATCGAATAGTCACAACACCAAAGAATACATTAATAGGTTCTTGAACCCGACGTTCATTTACTGTAATGTTAACAATGGCATTGTTTTTAATTGAAGATAGGTTCGAAATAGATGACGACCTTTGTTGAATTCATTATTTGCTTTCCTCGACCCGAAACGTTTAATCAACAAAACACCAATAATGTATACCAATTAAAAATCTATACGTCGAGAACGAAAACAATTACCGGATGATTTATAGTTTGGAGATTGTCTAATTATTAATGTCGTCCGAATTAATTGAACAGAAGGATTGATAATTATTTGTTGGAACATGTCTAATAAATAATAATATAAATATATTTTTAAAAGTATATTAACGATAACAAAACATTTATATGCTTGTATTTACAACCGTCCAAGTTGTTAAAGAGTTGAAGGCGTATACCACTATGTTTACCTGAATTTTTTAGGAGTACTAATTTTAGATAATTAACGGTGGGTCAAAATTCGTCATTTCCTTTATACCATTAAAATAATTATTAAGCCATAAAGAGAGTTCAAATATTCTAAAACGTTTTATAATTGCATACGGATGACATTTTCTCATGGAATTTTTCGTTCTACAAATTATCATTGGTCTTGATTATACATAGAATATTTTTTTCAGATTCTCAGAAACTATTTCAATATAGTAACAGAGTACAGGGAAAAATTGTGTTCACGCCCAATGAATATGTGGAAATACAATGTTATCTCCGCCCATAGAGAAGCAATCAAAAGAAATGAAGAATTGAATTGATTGTACCTCTATACGAGTAAATAATTTTTTTAATGACATGTACACTATCGCTCGTGAGTATTCGGTCACCCTTGTTTCATTATAGCTTCTAGTTGTAATTATAAAATTTATTTCTGTAGTAAGAAATAGTTTCATAATAAACATTAAAATCGACAAAAGCTTATTCAAAAATAATTATGCGATTACCCTATTACTCACAATGAATGATAATACCCTAATAAAACTCCAAGTAGAATAATTGCACTAAAGGGATTGGATCTCTCAATTCTTGGAAATTTTCGATTGTTATGATATTATTTTAAGGTAGGGTATTATTGTAAACTATTAAGTATTTATACTTGGGTATTTAGGCAAAATTGCAGTTAGCTTTTGTGAGGTGCTCATAGTGATAACATCGTGTTTTTCGAAGATGTTCAATCGGTTAGAAATGCTTAATCGGAAAGAATTGAGTGTAGAAACACGAACGTTTATAATGTAAAAATGTAATAGTGTGAGTATTGTAATTATTTATATATATATATATACACATACATATATACACATATACATACATATATACACATATACATACATATATACACATATACATACATATATACACATATACATACATATATACACATATACATACATACATATACATATATACAGACTTGTTCATTCTAGAATTAGATATGCGCTGTCCACAAGTGGAAAGAGTGCAGTTAGGTTAAAGCGCGCGAGAAAGGAGGATAGAATATCTCTCACTGGCAGTTTCGTTTTCTCCCACTTTTGTATTGCAAACAACTTCCCCTACTTTCTCGCGTGTTACGCGTGAGAATGTCTGAAATCAGTCTTCACCAGCGACATGATGTGTGTAGGTCGGGGCTGTAAATCATTATGCATTGACAATACGTACCTACATTTTTGAATTGTATAAATTATTTGATGCATTTTATTTGAATCTTTTAATAAAATGCAACATGGCTATTTTCTTGAAATGTTTTGCCGTTTGGCGTGAAACTAATAAAATATTCTTGAAATAAATGAAATAGAAAATTCTAAAAATTAAAAAGATTTTCAAACAATGAAAAAATTAAAAGAAACTTTTAAAAATCCTAGTGTAGAATACGACGAACTGTTGGAGGTTTTACGTCAACTACTTCAGATATTTGTTTACTAGAATAAGGAGGTTCACGCGAGAAAGTAGGGGAAGTTGTTTGCAATACAAAAGTGGGAGAAAACGAAACTGCCAGTGAGAGATAGTCTATCCTCCTTTCTCGCGCGCTTTAACCTAACTGCACTCTTTCCACTTGTGGACAGCGCATATCTAATTCTAGAATGAACAAGTCTGTATATATACAGACTTGTTCATTCTAGAATTAGAATGTCTGTATATATACAGACTTGTTCATTCTAGAATTAGATATGCGCTGTCCACAAGTGGAAAGAGTGCAGTTAGGTTAAAGCGCGCGAGAAAGGAGGATAGACTATCTCTCACTGGCAGTTTCGTTTTCTCCCACTTTTGTATTGCAAACAACTTCCCCTACTTTCTCGCGTTTATTTCAAGAATATTTTATTAGTTTCACGCCAAACGGCAAAACATTTCAAGAAAATAGCCATGTTTGAAAATCTTTTTAATTTTTAGAATTTTCTATTTCATTTATTTCAAGAATATTTTATTAGTTTCACGCCAAACGGCAAAACATTTCAAGAAAATAGCCATGTTTGAAAATCTTTTTAATTTTTAGAATTTTCTATTTCATTTATTTCAAGAATATTTTATTAGTTTCACGCCAAACGGCAAAACATTTCAAGAAAATAGCCATGTTGCATTTTATTAAAAGATTCAAATAAAATGCATCAAATAATTTATACAATTCAAAAATGTAGGTACGTATTGTCAATGCACGCGAGAAAGTAGGGGAAGTTGTTTGCAATACAAAAGTGGGAGAAAACGAAACTGCCAGTGAGATATTCTATCCTCCTTTCTCGCGCGCTTTAACCTAACTGCACTCTTTCCACTTGTGGACAGCGCATATCTAATTCTAGAATGAACAAGTCTGTATATATATATATAAGTCCTACAAGTGGAGATCGATAAGATTCGTTTAAAACTATTCAAAAGTGAATACTAATATATAAGGTAAAGAAATGTATGTGTAATGTTAATTTTGTTATGTTTTCTTTCTTATTATTTATAAGAACGCTCTACTAAAGCGATTTCTGATTATTTATCTTTTCGCTATTTACATAAAAGGGGTGTTTATATATGTGTATCCCCTAGGTCATATGTTTAATCTAATCTGCTAACTGGTGTATTGTGTTAAAATATAATAAATTGCTACATCACCCTAAGTCCTTGTGTTTGAATTATTACTATTTCTATTATTATTATTATTTAATGTGCCCAACAGAATAAATGTATATATAAAGGATAAGTAACAAGTCTAAACCTATTATTATTATATTTTCTTCTTTTATTACCTGAAAAATTGATGTGTGGTCATATTATAACAACAATTTAAAGTTACCCAAAAATGCAGATAGTTTAGTTGTGAATAATTTATACCTTCTTTGAAAAGAGCTATAAAATGGGCAATTTTCGTTAAAAGAAATTTTTACATCTTCAGCTGTAATAAAATGAGGCATGGTGTGTGTTTCGGGATGTTTATAGTTAAAATGTCAATTTTAAAAAATCATAAAAGCACGCAACAACATTATTTCGAATAACACGGGAACGGACATTAATAATACAGCATGATTCATATACCTTTCTGAGTTATAACATACAATCAATCGAATCGCCTTTATCTCCAGCATGTTCATGTAAAATTTCCATAAAATAAGAGCCCGACTGGCAAACATGTTTTATAAAGCCAGCAACAAAGGTTATGCGCACAGCAACTTTACTTGTTTGAAATAAAGCCATAAAATAGCACTGGATATCGCTTGCGCCATCTATAGTAAACTGGAATAAATTCAAGAGTATCTTTATACACGCAAGAAAGAACAGTTTGGTGTATTATGTGGTTTTTACGATTGTTACCTGTTGTTTTACATAGTAGTTGTTCTAGTAGTAAATTTTCATTAAATAATAATTAATGTGTCTAATAACGATACTTTTATGATACTCTTAGTTATTTAACAGAAAGAAAATTGTTTCAATTTTTACGATGGAAGTTTACTATGTATGAACCGATAGATCAGTAAAATGTGTTATTAATTTTTAAAAAATAGTGGTGTTCTAATTCATTGTTACTACAAATTCTTCAATGGTGTTGAAGTCAAAAAATTCAGCTCACTAAAACTCCAAACTCTGTGATTTATAGTATTTATGTAACGTTTAATTCTGTAGTTAAACAGTTACTCTATTAAGTTTTAATAAAGGCATTATACATTTTATTATATTATCTTCAAGTACATACGTTAGAGTGCTATGTAAAAGGAACCGCCAACTTACGATTCATGGTATCGCTGTATAATGTTCACCATCATCGTAATAACAGTTAAACGGAGATTAGCAAATACTGGATTGAAGGGTCAGGTAGCTGCAAAAGAAAAGCGAATCTTTTTGCCCAACAGAAGCGTAGACACTTTCTTGGATATGCATTCATAAAAATTGGACAAGTGAACAGTGATAAAAAGTTCTTTGGTCAGACTAGTCTAAATTTGAAATTAATAGCAATAAACTGAATATTTGTCCACTATCGCGTGGAATAAACACCCAGATCAAAGTATAGCGAAAACAGTTAAACACGGTGGAGGTAATGTTAAGGTTTGTGGGTATTTTGAAGGTGGTCGCATCGAAAAAATAGTCCAATTAAAAGAATGACGAGGGACATGAATATAATGTATATATGGATATATTGCAGGGACACGGAATTCCAATAGAGCTTGACAAAATAAAAGAAGGGTAGATTTACCAACAACTAGTATGTGAACATCAAGACAACAAGACTACGACCCCAAATATAACGACAAAATAGTCAAAAACTTTGTTTCGACTTAATCGGAAGAAGAAATTCTAAGCTTAATGACATGGCCTCGAGCCTGGGCTTTGAGGAGATCCAAACTCGAATCCTCTCATTTCTTAAGGAAATAACTGAACAATGAGGTATATAAAACTTTATCCAACAGTAATGAGACCCGTTGAACGGCCTTAGAAAATAGACCGTCTGCCGCGCATTTATAACGCTATCATTGAGGAAAAAATACAGTTATAAGATATAATTTATCTTTGAACTTAAATATTTCTACATTTTATGATTAAACTTTAATAGTTTACGTAGTTTTTGTTCTGTAAATACCAGGCGTATTTTTTAAGGCCGTTTTGTTGTATACATTAAGAGGTGGTGCGCACGCCATAACGAGTGCTTGCGTCGTGTCCCGGCATTCCTTGAGAACAACTGTGCTCAATTGCAGCTGTGTAGGTAATCAGTGATCTGTTCTGTGTCTTTAAAATAGTCAAGATTATCGAATCGCCCACACTGTGCGAGATATGGTCAGTGATAAGTTTTTTGTCAGCAAGAAACATGTGTGCTGCAGACATTCACCGGCAGATTTGTGAAGTTTACGGAGCTCCTGCCAAGTGTGAAGGCAAAGTGCGTAAGTGGGTCTGAGATTTCAATGCTATCCGCGACAACGTACATGAGTCCCGCTTCGGTCGCACATCTGTGATCACAAGACGATATAGTGGCTTCAGTTTATGCGAAAAAGCTTCAGAACAGACGCTTCATCGTAAGCACTCTTTCAAACGGCTTTCCGTGAGCTTTTGGTTATCGGACCAGGCAGCAAGTTCCTATCAAGAGGGTATTCAAAATCTAGTTGTAAGGATTGATAAGTGTTTAAACTATCTTGGTACCTGTGTTGAAAAATAGAAAAATGTATGTAGAATCTGAAAATAAATTTTGTTTTTGAAAATTTTATTTCGTTTGGTTTTTATTTTCGAACGACTCTTACGTAAAAAAGCAGGCCTCGTAGATTTTTTTAGTGAAATTGGCACATCTATTTTATTGCATAGTAACACTACACTTTTATGTGATACGATTAAATTTATGGACGGTAGTGTACATATGTATGAGTATTATGTTTTATATATACCGAAAGTACCTCTTTTACAATGATGTGTAACTTTATTTATCTACATAGTGACGTACTTATACGAAATACATCAAAGAATTACATTATAATTTCGCCAAGATAACACTTTGCAAAAAACGTTAAATACAAGCCGACAATTTATACCGACGTAATACTCTGACTGTTCTTTGTATGGAGCTATTCTTTGTATAGAGCCGCATTTTGAAAGCCGTTACTTCTCAGCTATACGTCGCTATTTTGGTATATTGCTTGGGAAGGTCATTATAGAAAAATTCTTTGAAACTACTAAACTTGTGAGCGAGATACTGTTGTAGCCCAAATTAAATTCGCTGCATAAATTACATTGTCCAGTTGATCAGATTAATTTTTGTAATAGCAGCAAAATTCATGACTTCATATTCGTTAGTATATTGGGTATAAAACCATATTCATAACAACAGAGATTTTTCAAAATTTGATTAAAATATTTACACTAACCTTCAGAAGAATATCATCGCCATTCTTATAAGTGGAAATGATCCACCTTTTCATACATAAGAAAATGTGTTTGCAATTGTTTAATTAATTATTGAAGCTACAGGTGCCGCTGCATCTAGACAAAAATATAAACATTACATTCAATACCTTGCCTTTTAAAGGGTGGGCAAATTTGAGGTTAGGAAGTAAATTGGCTGTCAAATGATGAAATGTCAAGAATTGAGCTGTCATCCTTTGACATTTATTTAGTAAAAACGGAACGTTACACTCTTGAACAAAGAATTTTAATTGTGAAAATTTACTATCGAAATGGTGAAAATTTTACTGTATCACTTCGTAAAATTCGAGCAGGTTGCCTCGTAATCAGGCTCCTTCTGAGACCGCTGTACGTAATTTAATCGCTAAATTCGAGGCTCACGGTACTGTTGCTAACAATAGACCAAAACAATACGCTCGTAGTGGCCGTAGTGATGCAAACATAGCCGCTATGTTGAGAATGCACCTGGAACTCGTCGACTTTCGCAAAAATTGGGCATCACCAGAGGCACTTTGCGCAACATTTTGCATAGAAATCTTCATCTTCAACTCGTTCAAGAATTAAAGCTGGCCTACAATTGTTTGCGTTGAACGTTTGTGAATTGGCTGTTTGAAAAATTGAACGAAAACAACGCATTTTTCAACAAAATCATCTTTAGTGATGAGGCCCATTTTCAATTAGGCGGTTACGTAAACAAACAAAATTGTCGCATATGGGGCTCACGAAATTCACAAACAGTACTCGAAAAACCATTACATCCAAAGAAAGTGACCGTATGGTGCGGTTTGAGGTCAAGCGGCATCATCAGCCCGTATTTTTTCGAAAATGAGCAAAGAAACGCCGTCACCGTGAATTCTCTGCGCTACCAAACCATGATAACCGATTTTTTGTGGCCAAAATTGTCTAATGTTGATATCAGTTACCTTTGGTTTCAGCAAGATAGCGCCACAAGCCCCACAGCCGGCTAAACAATTCAGTTATTGTATGTGAAATTTCCCGGTGGCATAATTTCAATTGGCCGCCTCATTCTTGTGATTTAACGCCGCTGGATTATTTTGTCTGGGGCCATTTGAAAGACCGGGTTTACGTGAACAAACCACGAACAACTGACGTTCTGAAAGATGAAATTCGGCGCTGCATTGACGAGAAAAGTGAAGCTTTGTTGCAAAATGTGGTTCAGAATTTTGTGAAAAGAGCAGACGTCTGCCGATGTGCTAGAGGTGGACATTTGCCCGATATCATATTCCATTATTAATTCCCATATTTCTACTTTACATTGGTATCAAAAAAACTGAATTTGTCAAGAAAAAGTGTGTGTTTAAACCAATTTACTTCCTCACCTCAAATTTGCCCACCCATTATTTGCAAATATTTGTAACGATTTTGTTATGTTTCATTTGATTATATGAGCTAGTTTTCAATAATTTTGTTACAATACATTATTATGAATTGATTTCTAAACACGGATAACTGCACTTTTTATTATTTGTGCCAAATAAAACAAAATTCGGGAAGCGATTAGTAAGAAAAACGTACGCAGCCGATCTAAAATGTTCTGAACCTAATATATTTACTTACAAGGAATTAGGCTGCTTAAGTATATTTGGAAATGAATTTAAAAAAGGAATACACAGAAAATTCCTAGGAAGATAAACGAAAAAAAGTAAATGGGTTTTGAAGACATGTATTTATTATTGGGTGACCATATATTTGGAAATTTTAACACACTTAATGAAAAAGCTTTTAAGGGTACACCATTTTTTTTTCTAGGTTCCTTACTTTGACATTTTACACCGCTATTGTTTATCAATTATCTATGCATACTACCACAACTAGAAATTATTTTAAGAGAGAACCAAAAACCAATATTGTCATAGCATCTGTGAACATAAATAATAAAAAATTCGATTCGACCCGACGGACGGAAGAAAGAATCTTAAAATCAACTCAGATCCACTGCAAACAAACGCCAGTTTGTGTAAATGCGCGTATGCCTGTTTGTGTTTGTCGGATCTTTTGTTAAAATGGCCGATAGACGGGCAGACGGGTTAGAAGGACAGAGAAGAAGATGGAAAGAGACTTTTACGTTTTAAACTCTGTAAATATTTACACTTGCTTAGGAGATATATATGCTTCTAATAAAACAACGATTAAATATTGAAATTTTCGAGGAGGAAACTAGCCAACGCATCCATAAATTAAATTAAAATGTTTATAATACTTAAAAAAAATAAATTCTTGGTCTATTATTAGCATCCGTTCATTTCGATGTAATTAAGTTTTATATACACAGTGAGTCATAGAAATGTAGATAATGTGAAGCGTTCGAGTTCATCTAAATTACAGTGTTATAATAACGTTTTATTTCATGTATTATTATAAGTTTTCAATATAGCCACCATCTATGATATGAATATGGAAGTGATATATGTTCGAAGTCTTGCCAGGCCCCATCCATGCTTTTATTCGATGTTAAAGGTTTTCTATGTTATTGGGTAATGAAAGCAATAAACTTTAATTTTTATATTTCCATAAAAAATAATCACATACGGTGAGGTCTGTGGCTCTCGCAGACAAAGCACAAAGGGCAGGATCTTAGGCACCCTTTCAACCAATTCAACGCTAGGATTTATTCAAGAAATCTCTAATTATCCTATTCTTCACCTTGTTGAAAAATGAATTAATCAGAATCTGTTTATTGTAAAGGGAAAAGTCAATTCTTGAGCATACTAAGATAGAACTGTTCTGTTGGTTCCCTCGAAAACAAATGAGCTAAAAATCTTTTTTGTAGACACAGAGTGGAAGACGTTGACCTTGGGCAAATCCATTTTGTATTCGACTGTCTCTTGTTGTGATAGTTGATTGTGCAATTCAAATGATAGGTTGCTTGATCACTAAAAATTAAAGGTAAAAAAAGTTTCGTCCATCATATCGAACACTGAAATGCTAAATTACATCCGCTTTCTTTTATCGTCATTGGTAAGTGCTTGGACGAGCTGTAATCTATGATTTCAAACGTAAGCGTCGTCTAAGCACACGCCAAATAATGGGTCGAAAGTCTGAGGTTTCTAGCATGATTTGTGATCTTGAACTTCGCTCAAATATAGCACGGGTTCTCTTCAGATGTTCCTCCGAAACTCACAGTCGTTCTGACCTTTTCCTTTTATACAGACACCCACTGTCTGGAAAATATGGAAATCACCATAGTATGATCTGGTACGTAGACCTCCGCAGTTTTGGTCCATACTATCTTCTGATCTTCCGGGCTGGAACCGCGTCACTAGTATAACTGCCGACGTTTCGTACGCACTCGTATGGGACATCTTCAGGGCTCAACTACTGCTACTGTTTGTTGCACCCAGAAGAAGATAGTATGCACCATAGTATGATATTCGCAGAGGGCTGTGTAATGTTGAATAAACTTGGAAAAACATGCTGTCTAACAATCGAGTTTTTTCCTCGAATTAAACAACGCAGAAAGCCTTTTATTGTCGACTTGTCATTTAGAGAGTAAGCAAAAATAAGGAGTTCTGATATGAAACTAACACACATACAATGTCCATATGGCTATCATTCGAAGTGACTAGTTCTACATATGATAATGAGAATCCAAACAATACACCATGAAGTCGGTTCATTCCTCTAGAATAACCCTGTATGCAAATTCTAAAGCTGTCTATATTAGTTAAAACTCTATTATTTGTTTTAAATAATTGAAGAAAAAAATTATGAGTATTTTAAAGTTAAGCCACAAAATTATTTAGAATACAAAAAAAAACAATTTTGGGATTATTAACAATGTCAATTCATTACAATTTATTTAGCTTATACACTCCGCGCAACATGAATAGGACCAACTGCATATATGACATTTGTAGTTGGTATAAACATGGTAGCGCGCTGGAATTGTTATTTTCGAAAATAAGAGGGTTGATAAAAAGATGTATGTAGGCACCAAATATAATTTTTGTAAAAGTCAGTGCAAATGTACGTTACTAATGACAATAAGTAGAGTAATTAAACGCCACTTGAATACGACCAATCTACAAAATAAAAGGTTCGTTTGCAATAACAAAATACTTTATTGTTCAATAATGAGTACTTTTGCCATTATTTCTTATAACCTCAAATAGTCGGGATGGAATGGAATTATACAGGGTTCTCAAGTAGTCAACGGGAAGTTCCGCCCAACTTCGTTTCAGCGCCTGCTCTAGTTCGTCAGGGCAACTGAATTGGGTAGCATTGGAGTACAATTTACGCGACAACCATCCCCAAATATTTTCTATGATGTTCAGGTCGGGGGAGAGCGATGGCCAATCGAGAACCTCCATGCCTTCTTCTTGAAACCAGCGTCGAACAATGCGCGCGGTGTGAATACTGGCATTATCCTGTTGGAAAATAAATGGCCCACCTGCCATAACGTTGGAAAATTTGTCTTTCACCTGTTGCAGCAGCTGGACGTACTTTTCCGAATTCTGTCTGCCCTTCACTATTACTAAATCAACAGGTCCGTTATAGGAAACAGCTCCCCATACCATGACTGAACCAACATCGGCTCGCCTTCGTGACTGAATCACTTCATCTTTACGTAAATCGTGGAAATAATAAGAAAACCCATCCGGGCCATCTAAATTAAACTTCTTCTCGTCACTGAAAATAACAGTTTGCCATTCTCTTGTCCACCCCATTTTTGCTCGAGCAAACTGAAGACGTGCAGTGCGCTGAAATTCCCTTAAAGGAGGCCGTCGTTTAATTTTCAAACGTTTTAAATGCGGACAGGTCTTCAGTAACTTCTGTACAGTTCTTACCGATGCATTCGTTCCAACGTTATTCGCGATTTGTCTTGCCGTTAATGCCGAATTCGATGCTTCGCGTAATATGGCTCGATGTTCTCTCTTAGTTGTAACGGATGTTGTTCGCCCTTTAAAACGTTTTCCATAATTCTCGGGATCCCTAATAAAATTATTCACAACCTGGTGTGATCGACTTATTTTCTTTGCAGTAGCCCTTGAGGAATACCCTTCTTGATGGAACGCTTTAATTTTTCCAATTTCTTCCATACTTAAGCACTTCTGTCGTCCCATCGTTGCACAATACCCTTAATTACAGATGTTTGTTTATCCGGATACACGTTGTAACTCGACACTCATCCGGTAGCTTACTATTAAATACTGGTCGTATCCAACCGGCGCGGTGCATTTTATATGTATGTGGTACTTACGTCACCCAATGCATAACGTTAGGCACTATTGCGCAATAATGCGTATTATTTGCCATATCATACCATTACAAACTTGCATTGTATTTTTAGTAAATGAATTGTTTTTCAAACCACCGAAAGCTTGCAACAAGTCGGGTGGTCCTATTCATGTTGCGCGGAGTGTATACACAGTGCTATAAATATATATGCATACATATAACGCACTGTATTTATTGCTGCACTAGTGTTTACATTTACTTTAATATTTATGAGCTTCAATATTGTCAGGCCGGATATTAGTTCAAAAACCTTTTATTTATTTAGAAGACCGTAAAGAAAATCATGTCAATCTGTAAATATCTCGAGTACATATAAATTCCTGCCTTTTTTAATACGCGCAATTTAATTATAATCATTATATGGATATTTTTGTAATTAACTACAGAATTAATCTGGTCATAATCAGCTGATATACAGGATTGTCAGAAAATCATGGATAATCATCAAGTAAGGCGATCTATAATTGATTCTGAGTCGATAGTTTTAATATAGAAATATATTGTAATTAGCTAAGCCAATTGTTTAAAAGAAGTCTAGATTTGGCAACATTATATAAAGCCATCAATAAATCAACGGGAATAATATGATAAAATGCGAGTTTTATTTGAGTCTAATGAAAATAAAAACAATTAGGGATAATTAACCTAAATGCTGACACTGGTAGGCCTTGATTTGACGACAAAGCTGTAGCTTTCATGAAATTGAATTTAAGAAGTGTTGTAGCATATCTGGGGTAATTAAATAAAATATAGAATTAACGTCACAATAGAATTGTGGCGTTAGTTCTATTTATTAGTTCCCGTTCATTGACCAGAAGCGTCGCATTAACTTTTTTTCTTCAAAAAAAAACCCAAAAAAGAAGTCAAGCGGATTCATATCTGGTGTGCCATGATATTGATTCGTTTTGTACGATACACCTTCTGGAAAATCTTCGTTCAAGCTTGCTCTTGTAATTCTTGCATTATGAGATGGTACACCGTCGTGGATGTAATACATGTTGTTTCTAACATTTAGTGGAACATTATGCAATACTACTATCCATACGGAAGAAACATTAACCTTACAATTTGAAGATTTAAGATGCCTAACCAAACACAGAAGACTTTCCTTGGTGTCCAAATTCTCGGATGGTTCTGGGATTTTCATCCGCTCAATGTTAATGAAAATTGTTACGGCTGAAGACACCATCTCTTGTGAAAATGTACATCAAACCTTAGAAAAAGGGGCAAAATGTTTGAATCTTCTGTTTAAAATTGCTTTGCAAGACATTATTCTTTGAAAATTGTCGGTTTCGTATTACTGTTGTACTTTTGTAACATGAAGCTTCCTTAGATAACTCTTCGTAAGTACCGAAAGAATTGTTGTCTTATTTGGAATGTTCATTTCCAGTTCTATTTGTCTAGTGCTGCATGTAGAATCTTGATTAACAATATCCAAAATTCCTTCTTCAACTTGGATCGCACGACGATATCTTGGTCTACCTATATCATGTTGGCTGGTAACAAATTCGCCCGTTTCAAGAAGTCTCCGATCCAATTTCGTTTTTCGCCAAGTGCGAATCACCATTTCAAAACCCAAATACCACATACATATCAGCGTATTCGTTGAAAGAAGATTTTACAAATTGCTTGAGATATAACAAAAATAAGGTAAGTAATGGAAGCGAAAGTGAACGTTGCATTGACAAACATCAAAATTCGACAAATAATTATTTTTAAATTAAATTATTCTGGGCCAAGATCGTCGCATGTACTTTAACGTAACAAGCAGTTAAAGAAATGTTTAAAATACCAAATATTGACACAAAACGATTAATTACACCAAAGTAATGTTGCATAATTTTATTTAACAGTAAAAAACATGGTTTTCTGCAGAAAATTTTAAAAAATGGTGTTTGTATTCTAGATACGCATTTCGACAACTAAGTTGCCATCGTGAGTAAGAAGTAAATATATTACTGAACACGAGTTCTAAATATGAAATTGAACATAACACCACAGTAAATTTACACATTTCTTAATATATTATTACATACAATTAAATTTCATTTTGAGGTATTATTGCCAATAGTGGGATGAGTGTGTGGAATTTTTCTGTGTAGATATTACGGAATCGGATGCGTCACTGTGATTAATAATCTGCTGATGATGACAACTTAGTTTTAGGAATACATATAGAGAGTATGAGCATTGATGTCGTAAGGGTTTTTTTGCCTTTTGTTTCATTAATTTTTCTGCCTACTATCTATAATCTCAAGAGTTCAAACAATTTTCAATGAATTTTTTAATAGTAATTACTGGTAATAATGGAAATAATGACTCATGCACAGGCTTGGAGAGCCATGGGTCAATTGGAAGGTGGACGGAGACAGCAAGCTGTTGCTGAAGTTTTTGCAGTTAGCCAAAGTGTGACTTCGCGTTTGTGGAATCGGTTTTTAGAAACTGGTGATGTTTAGAGTAGACTAGGACAAGGACGCCCAGTAAATGGCAACCTGACTGCTCGGAGGTATCTAGATGAAATTTTGAGACCAATTGTTCTTCCATACGCCGGCGCTATGGGTGAAAGATTCATTTTAATGGATGACAATGCTCCTCCACATCGAGCAAACATCGTGAACAACTGTCTTATCATATTTTCTTCCTTTTTAGAAGACGTTTCATTTAAAACCGTGAAATATACGTTCAAAAAATAAAATTTACGGTATGTACATTTATAATACAAATGTATATATAATAAATTTTATTCTTTGAACATATATTTCAGAGTTTTAAATAAAACGTCTTCTAAATAGGAGAAAAATATGACAAGACGGGCAAGTAAATTAACAACTTATCAAGTTCGTGTTGGATAAAAGGTGTTTCCGAAATCACTCCAACATTTCCAAACAACAATAGTTCAATTGCATACAAGTTTTTTGCATAATTTCCATTACAATGCGTGTCGGCTTACACACTGGCATAAATTACCGTTACTATCAAGACGGCATATCAAATACGTCGCCATATTTACGTGATAACTTATTTAGTTCGTTTCTTTCTTCGTATTATTCCACGAATGTGTTTTTTTTTCTCATTCTTCCATTAGTATTGTCACGAGAAATGAAACCTGTGCATTTTCCAGCGTATCATTTATTATTTATGTTAATACCATAACAAGATGTTTTATAAAAAGAAAATTTGTAGTAAATAGATTAACTTTGGGGATTGAAGACAGAAAGATGATATGATATTGTATGCTGTCATTATATGAATCGCTAGGTATAGTATATTACCTCAAAGCCTCGTTAGGAAATCTAACAGATAGTAAGGAAGATTAACAACCGATAAATTATATACGGTTATAAATGGGAATCCCGATTTACAAACTATGGACAAGAATTTAATTGAAATTGAGAAATTCGCGAACATCACATCGTTAGACGCAAAACTGAGAAAGTCGCATTCGAATGTGTTTTTGTTCCATTGTTAACGAATGCGGCATCCATTTTGCACACAGCTTTCTGAAATCCAAAACTTCAGCCGAAATATTGCTCACACTGCATAATGAGATGTCTGAGACTTCTGGTTAATCTCTCTTAGTTAATCGGCGATCTTCCAAAACCATATCCTGTATTTTTGCTACGATTTTCACGTTTAAATTCAACAATCCATCTTTCTACTGTTTTAAATGTAGATGAAGAGTCTTTATACAGTTTTAACAATCGTTTGGGAATTTGTTTTGGTGCTATACCGTCCAAAAATAAGAATTTTATCACTGTGACACGTCAACTTTGAATATCTGTTAATATACGAATGAAAAAGCTTCACACGAGTTCATAAAAAAATAGTACAATTTTTTAGAAAAATAAAATGACGAACCTAATAGCACTATCTCTTATCGAACGACAAAACTTATTGAACAACCTAGTAATTAGATGCTGTTACTGACTTAGTGGAGCTTTTATTGAATCTCTCAAATTGGTAATACTGTTTGAAGAATACAGTTATTTCATTACAGAGGGAGTATATCAAGGATGATACAAATATTGTTTTGAAATTCCATCGTATTATCAACAAAAATTTCAAGCCACCTTAGTAGGTGGAATCATTTAACATGGAAATTACTGCTGTAGAAAAATTATTTCATTCTTGGAGATTAACATACCTTGGTTATTACTTTTCTTATATGTACGTATGTATCTCTGCTTACAAGATTAATTTTTTAAGAACAATTATTACCATAATTATGAAGCTACAAGTTATCTAAATCATTACTAATGTTTGTATAACTATTTAAATTACAATTAATATTTTCGGATCCAAATGTCACCAAACATAACAACCTCCATTAACTAAAAGTACAAACTTATGTAAGTTCTTCATTTATATATCCTGTGTGTAACCTCTCTGTTAGTCAACATAAAATTGGTTTCGCCGTATTCCGTTCTGGCTTGTTTCCTTTTTTATCGTTTTGCTTGTGTTCTCTCAAACTTCGGTCGTCGAAATTGAGTTAATCGCTGGGTCCTAATCGTTTCGCCCGGAGCGATTTCTGTCCGTTCAGGTAGTAGTAGATGGAAAATGAAGTCAGAAGGACAGGGAGAAAAAAAAACTTGACCAGTACGCTACGGGATTATTAGTCTATTTAAATTGTAAATAAAAACGCTGCTCCGATTCCAGCCGCAGCAAAAGTACTAACCATTTTGAAATGTTTAGTCTATCTTTTGAAGTTAATTTTAATCATTAAATTTAAATTAGAAATCCCACTAACCACTCGATGTATTTAAATGCCGTGTGTGTATTAAATTATGTATCACGATGATATTCCATTACAATTACTTTACGGTGATCTACATCGTTGGTTAAATAAAAATCGAAGGTGAAAATAGTCCATCCGGAATCACCATACAGGGAAAGGAGAACGTAAATTAATCAAAAATCGATCTAGCTGTCATAGTAACAATGAATTACGAGGGAAGGCAATCTAAAATTAGTGCACTTTAAATATTGTTAGATCTCGGTCTATATTTAGAAGGCAGTCAATTAAAATGTAAAGTTGATGTATATTAATATTAAATCATTTTTGGGACTGTAATTTCGATATGTACACCACACCACAATGAACGACGAAACGATAGGGAAAAATGTGATGATGTAATATCATTTCGAGACGATTTCCAGGGAAATATCTAACGCAAAGTTGATATTTATGTAAATTAAGTTAGTACGGTGTTTATCTTGGCCGGTGTATTGGATGTGGAGTTATTTGGCACGGTATCGTTAAATAAATATTTACTTTTGTAAACATGTAAATTCTACATGCCACAGATTATTTGGGCATCCAATGGGATGCGTAGATTACATTCACGTGCTATTTAAATTGAGATAAAAATTAAGAAAATTGTAGTAAAATCGAAATCGTTAATCGATACATTTCTATGTAAACAGAATAAAAATTGTATGTGCACATTAACGTGTTGTTTGATAATACGTTTCGGAGTTCGAAATAATAAATTTATATATTTGATTCCGTTTAATATAATGATTCAATAAATCATTCAATCGACTACTAATGTAGTATTAGTAAAAAAATGTATTGTTTCTTCTATACGCAACTGCAGTATATAATAATTAACCTCAGCTATGATAAATAATATATTTTAAATAAAGGTGTTTCGAATATCGCGGTTTTTTTAAAGAATAAAACTCATAATTTGCATTCACTTTCAAAAACTTTTTATTGGTAATTGAAGTATTAGACATTTATATGCGAAAAATAATATCTGCCAAATGGCCTCCTCTTGCAGCTCCGCAGGCATCCACTCTTTTGTAAGAAGTAAGGTTCAATTATACCACCTGACCATAATGCACACCAACTCGTTTAGGATGCATAGGTTTCTCATGAATAATTCGTGGATTTTCTTCACCCCATATACGGCAATTTTGTTTATAAACATAGCCACCAAGTTCAAAATGTGCCGCATCGTAGAACATTATTTTTTGAGAAAAATCAGCTGGTTGTTTGTTGGTGAAATTAACAAATGAACGACGTTTGAAATGATCTAATGGCTTCAGTTCTTGTGTTATTTCAACCTTATATGCCTTCAAAGCTAAATCCTTGTGTAAAATACGCCATGTTGTTGATCCACTAAGTCCAAGTTGTTGTGAATGTCGTCTAATGGATATTTCAGAATCTTCAGCAACACTTTCACGAACCAAACCAATATTTCCTTGTGAACGAGCACTACGACTGTATTTTTCACTTTTTTAATCTTCAACGGAACCTGTCTCTTGAAATTTTTTAATAACTCGACCAATAGTGCTTTCAGATGGACGATTATGTAAACCATAAAATTCACGTAATTTTCTAAAAACTCTTTTCACAGAACGCTGATTTTCATAAAATAATTCAACAATTTGAACGCGTTGTTGTACCGTGTACGAAGCCACTTTTATAAGTGTGATAAACCACAGTTTGTATATGCCCATATACCCAGCCAAATTCAGTGCGCCATCTGAAAGAAAATCGCGCAATTTGAAACACCCTTTATATATTATTGTATTCTTTGGGAAAGATAAATGTAAATATTTCTTAAATACACAAACTGTTAGCCTGCATAATATATCAATTAGCGAACTCATAATCTTTACCTGCGCTCGCTTCTAGAAGGTGAAGGGGTGGTATAATACGTTTATGCAAGTAAAATTTATTCAGAATTGTTAGAATTCTCGAAGAGTGTATTTGTGATGACATATTTATCGTTTTTAATTTAATACCTTATAGTTAGGTTAGTGGTGCGCTAATATTATACTTAAATTTATATAACAAACTTTTGCGGTTTAAGCAAGACTGTTTCAATACAATGTCAGAGGTATTACTAACAAATGCTTCGAATCTTATCTCATTAACTAAAGTGCAAGACCGGTAATTGTCAGTCTAGCTACATTGCTGTTAACAGGGGTCTACCCCAGGGATCTATCTTGTAACCCACACTATTTTTGGTCTACGTAAATGACCTACCGAACATTCTACGAAATGTAGAACGAGGCGCTCTTTATGCGGACGATGTTAGTGTTTTTGTCAGGTGTTCAAATGTTGGTGATATTTGTGATTTGACCAATGAAACATTCAATAAAATTAACGATTGGATAATGTCCAACAAGTTAATTTTAAATAAGCAAAAAACCAAATTGGTATACTTTCACAATAAAATTAAGTATATTTCCCATGTATAAATAAACAATGAGATCTTCGACTGTAATTCTTCTTCAAGAATATTGGTTTGATAATTAATAAAAACCTTAAATGGTCTACACATATAGATGTGTTTAGAGGTGTGTTTTACCCTTAAGCAGCTCCGTAGAACTTGTAATTTGAGAACCCTGCTTATTTTCTATCGCACAAATTTTGTTTCTTGTATGAGATATGGTGTGATACACTAGGGAGTGTATCACACCATATGTGATTAAAAATAAAGGAGGGTATATACAATTTATTTTAGATGCAAAAATATATATTTTTCATATATGTAAATAATAAAAAGATATTAGTATTTTAATTTTGATTTGTGTTACAATTTGCAGGTTAAATGCGAGTGACCAAATACTTATAAGCGATACTGTATTTGCGTTATGTTCAAAATTCAAACTGTATACACAGTCTGTTCTTAAATTCAGTGACTAAAATTTTTGTTATTCATTAAATACTTAATAAATCAATTCTCGTTAAAGTATGCCTTGTTATTGTTTAAATAATATACTATAATAATAATAATGTGTATATTAAAAGTCCCTCATAAGACGATTTTATGTACTTCTTTTCTTTCATTTATTTTACATAACATAAAACAATATTGTTGGTTTTCACTCTTTTGTAAAAACAAAAATCTTTCGGAATTTTATGTAAAAGTTTCTATAAAATGATTACCTGAAACATTAATACCATGATGCAAGTTTTATAAGTACATATTTCGTATTTGGAACGAGAAAAATTTCCCTTACATTAAATACATACATATTTAGACGTACTAAAAAGACTTCTTTACACTATGATTAAATATACATAAGCTTTGGGGAAGTGGTGCTTATTATGCTTTTATACTGATTGAATTACTCATCAAATATTAAACGATATCCGAAAAGTGTTCATTAAATAATAATTTGCCTATAAGGCTCATCAAACATCAGAAATATTCATTATATCGATACCTCGAACTTGCAACATATACGTACAATGTCTATAAACGTAGATCTGTCAAATTAAGAGATCAAAAATGGCATTCTCCATAATGAATATTGAAAAGCATGAACGGACATAATTGAAATAAATTGCCTAAATCAAAATAGCTTATTCAGCTAATGTAACAATAATAATAGTACTAACGATATTAAGCGTTTAAAAATGAGATTTCTATCTTGAAAATAGTATCTACTCTAAAGTAAAGTGAATAATATCGCATAATATAAGGAGATACTTTATCCTTTTAAATATATGTACACATGTGCATATATGTGTACATAAAAGAAATTTTAATATTCACATTAAAAGAAATTAGTCTCAAATGTGATGATGTATGACGGTAATTTCCTTTGGAATTTTTCTATACTACGTAATACATTTTAATAAGATTTTAATTCGTTCCCCACACAAAGAGGCACGAACAACAAACATTCATCACAATTTCTCTCTTTTGGATCCTTTCTCTCTTCAAGACGGACGTGTGTAAAGCAATTACTGCTGCACCTCCAAGTGAAGACGTTTAATGCGGCAGCTAATCTTTTTCCTCCTCGTCCATCTCTACCATCTCCGAATCTATTTCGAAATACGCTCTCTCTGGCCACGGCATCATCAAATTATTAAAAATAACATCATCTAATGAGGATATAATCGTTTCCTAGCAAAACCGAAGAGCAACACAAGAACGTCAAACAATCAACATCGTTTCACTACAACGGACGGCCAAGCACGCTATATAAACAATACAGTTATACACGTGAGAGATAATCTGGTACTTTTGAAGCTCATGGGTGCATCCTAACGTTTCCTACACGCCAAAATCTTTTTTTTATTATTCTTCTTCGATAAGTCCCTTAGAACACATCTCTTATTTTTAAATAGAGCTGACAGAGTGCAATGGATGTTCTTTCTCCGTTCCTGACTATCGTGACTGTTCCATGCTGCTAGCGAAGTTGCTGAATCACATATTGGCCATTGCAGGTGCGTCCATTTGATTGCTGAAAAGGTTTAATCTTCACCTGAAGATTATCTGTTTGTTCTTTAAACGGTATATCACACGTTATTACTATGCAGTTTTCTATAAGTTAAAACACGCCTGCTCTGTGAACATAAAAGAAATATTTTGACAAATGCATAACAACAAACAGATGATAATTATACTTATAACGAGGTTTCTACTCTGGTACTTCTTTTAAGCAGCTCTTCCATAGGAATAAAATATTTCTATATTTATTAATAGCCTTTAATAACATTCGGACATACTCTAATAGGATCATAAATTTATTTATAAATCACTTTGTTTTAATTTTGGTTAGACCTAAAAATATTCAGTTTTTATAGACGTTTTTCTTCTGCACCATGATTTATAATTACAAACATCATATCTGTCTCTCAACAACTAATGTTGAACAAATACCCGGGTTTTCAGTAGCGTACAGACTCGCCGGAAAGATAAGTGCGATTATAAATAAAGTAAATAATGTACATATGTAGTTAAGTACTTTTTTAACGTAGAAAAACGATTTAAAAATATATTTATTTGCGAAGGGTCTTCATGTCCTGACATGATGCTATCGGCAGTGCCTGCACGCGTTCACCCCCCATCAGTTCCTGTCACTGGTTACCTGGAGATTCTTCAACTTCATTAATAACACAAGAACACGAAGGTTATATAAAAGCAGGATTTAATTATATATATAATATCATTTGTTGAAACTTAATACTCGTTGATAGTTTAAATATTATAATAGCCCACCATATTTTTATAATATTCTAAAAACTATTTTATGGTGTTAATGAATGAGTCAACTTTGTATTCGATAAAGATTCTGAAGAAAACATGGCTCTGAATAGATATCATTCCGTGATCAAGACTCAAGTAGAATGAGTAATAATTCGCTACGGTCATACCTACATGGAAAATGGTAAAACAGGACAGACAGCTCGGTGAAAATTACAACGTATTTTAATGCATGGGAAACTATTGCGACCCCTTTTCATATAAAGGGTTCATCACGCAACTAAAGACAACTGCCGTATGAACATTATATATATATATATATATATATATATATATATATATATATATATATTATAGTCAACAGAATATTAGTGGTTATTTATGTATGAATGAAAAAGTTATACGAGTCAAATTAATATTTTTTTGTTTTGTTTTGCAATCAGCAACTTGCCAAACACCCAGTACAGAACGCAGATTGGTTTGAAGCTCTATTCAACACATTATTAACTTAGAAAAGTATAGATAAATATATTTCTGTTTATTTTTGTTCCGAATATCGTTAAAAAGAATTTTTGAAATATTAAAGCACTAATTTTTAGTAATTATTTATAAAAAGAAAAATATATTTTTAATTATAGGAAAAAGACTCAAATTTTTAAATTTGGAATGAAGGATCCTATAATTAAAATGATTTCATTGTTTTATATTTTTATGTCTCAAAATATGATTGAATTAATCTGTCCTTCTGCTATTAAGACCGCATTTTGAATGACAAATATATATTCCAATATCTAAAAAATGTATGCATTACTTGAAGATAGAATTAAATGCAAAAATTTGCAAGAAGAATCACAGACCCCGTCATAGGTACAGGACAAGTATATCCTTTTCAACGTATTGTCCATTAATAACCGCAGGCAGTGTGGAGGAATAAAAATCTCGCGCATGGTCAATGGAGACAGTTCAGTGAGGTCTATACTACGTTCGGTAACTTTTACCTGTTGGGATAAATTACGAAGATGAAATAAACTTTAAATTTATAACATGATTGATCTTAAGTTTCTGTGACTTAACTCTGTAACACGCAGTTAAATGATAGATTTTCGAAAAAATTGAGAAATTTTTTTACACAAAAAATGTGGTAATTAAGGAGATGAAATAAAGTTGAAATTTATAACATGATTGGCCATGAAATAAAGTTGAAATTTATAACATGATTGGCCATGAAATAAAGTTGAAATTTATAACATGATTGGTCTTCTTAGTTCTGCATGACTTAAGTCTACAAGACCCAGTCAAGTAACAGATTTCCGAAAAAAATTAAAAATATTTTGTACACAAAAATGTGGTAATTACGAAACTGGACATTTGCACTAAAACACTGTTTTCCATTTTCCATTAAAATCCCATATTGGGAACTATAACTGCTTTATCACATCTTAAATGTTGGTACGACTAGTCGTTTCAATACCTTCTGCAATTAAACCAAAGTCTAGATATGCCAAAGTACATTTTTAATATAGAATATGATTTATACTTTTTTGATAATAACATTAACCATGAGATATGCTGGAAAATTTCTTTAGTAAAGGCTTATATGATTTACCTCTTGATTACTGTTTTCTCTGCAAGTATATTAATCAAAAAATCCTAGGAAAACATGGAAATTAGACTAAGTAATTCCATATTAGCTTATACTACTTTACAGCAAATTGAATCAATTATACTAAGACTTTAATTAAGTCTTAGTATAATTGATTCAATTTGCTGTAAAGTAGTATAAGCTAATATGGAATTATATATATATAATATTAGTTAATTACTAATATTTAATTTTTTTTTCATAACTGAAGGTTGATAAATAATCCCTTCCCACGTTAACGTGGAAAGGGGTACGGATCGTATGCGGAATTTGTTTCATGCGGGGTTTTGCTGTAGATTTCCAGGTGCGACACTTTAATTATCTACTGATGATGACAACTTAGTTGTCGAAATACGTATAGAGAATACGAAAATTAATGTGCAAAAGGGTTATATATCAACCATCGGTGATTAAGTTAATCAACCACAGGCTCCATTAAAATTACCTTCAATATTTTATTTTCAATTTTTTAACTTGCCTTACCAAGTCGAAAATATCGTTCTCTTATAAATCTAAAAGCATTATTGTATGTAGGTCGACTATAATATCCTATATGAAATATCTAAAAATATTTTAACATTAATAATTTTAGATATTTTTCCATGAAGATTATACCTTTGAAAATGTATTAGCAACTGCCAATTTGATTTAAAACGCTTTTGAAAATTTCATATCGAAATCAAGTAATCAGGTAGGTAATTCTAAATTTAAAATTGATGTTTGTGTTAAGTGAAAACAAGATGTAGTAAATATGTACATTTCACAAGATAAACTTATTTAAACAACAATTTCCTATTCACTACAAATGTCAACGTATAGAGTGGCAATTATATTTAAAAGAAGAGATAAGAAACTAACACAACTAGAAGGAAAGATAATAAATAAAGGAAGTCTTATCGCATGAGGTTGTCTACTGTAAAAAAAAGTTATTTTTAACTTTATTTATAGCCACTTGTCATCTCTTTGAAATTTATTGAAATATAATTCACGTTTTGTCAACAAATGAAAACAAGTAAAAATATTTATTTTGCTGACAAAAAATATATTGCTTACAAGATCAAACTCTGCCAAACATTAGTCATTGAATATAGGTAAAGAACTGATATGCTGTCAAACTTTGAAGAGTCTTCTCGAAAATGGTTTATTATTTATAGAATCATTTCGAAATTCGTGTTATTTTCGTTATATGTTAATATTATATAATATATAAAATGTAAAGAAAACTGAAATTAAATATATCTGAAGGATTTTTTTGTGTATGCATACAAGTATATGTATTTAATTGTTTTAATTTCGGATAAAGCATATAAAACATTATTTAAACGAATCAAAAACGATAGTATATTTACAATTAACACCAACCGACTATTATAAATGCATGTGAGAGCTATTCTATCAAATAGTCAAAAGGTAAAAAGTAATAGTATTCATCAACGTATCCTAGTAGGAAACGTAACTCATAATGTGTAATGTTATAATAGAAAATATGATTAAACGTTGTTTTGAATTTCTATTTTCTATTATTAATAAATCAGTCTCTATAACGCTGACATATTTCTAAGTGACAGGATAACAATTTATCAAAACTAAATGAGACGAACAGGGAACTTTCTTAAGATTCTATTTAAATTATGTACACCCATTTATTACAAAAACTACAGCAAGAAAATAGAACCAACCTATTTAGAAAAAACATTTTTTAGAGCATTAAATCTATTCTGTTTTGGAACAAAAAAGGAGGTATGAAATTTCCCAAACTCCGCAATATTTCTAATTTTGTATTCAGACGTATATATCAAAACACGGTATGAGTTAAAACATGAAGATGTTCTGACAGAGAAAATTAATGTTCAAACTGATGCAGAAATTTCTTGTATTTACGGTACGTTTAACCTGAGCATATGCAACCCGTCAAATAAGTTAGTATCATACAGCTGTTCACAAGTGAAATAGTTTTTTTGAAAATCCATTCAATAAAGGTAATATGATGAGGCATGGTGTTTGCTGGAATTTCACTTAAATTCTTTTTTGAAGTATTGAGAACGTCTCGATAATTTAATAGTAATTAACTGATGGGGCATTTACTTGATGAAAATCCATAACAAAATTAAACACAAGAATTCTGATTTTCACAAATGTTTTTATTGAAAAAGTGTAATAATTGTTTCTTCAGCTCTGTGACAATGTAAATCATATTTGCATTTATGTCTGAAGAAGTCACAGAGCTGACGAAACAATGGTAACACTTTTTCAATAAAAATATTTCGTGAAAATCATACACCTGCGTTTTTGTTTTTAATTTAATAATATTTACCATGGAAATTGTTCTATTCGATCTTAAAATAATAATATTTAAAGTGATTTTATTTAATTTATTGGAACCTTAAAATATAAGTACATTTTCAATGTTGAAACTTTAATTTTCTAATATTTAAAGACTTTACTATATTGGAATATCTTTGTACATCATGTAATTGGAATCTTGAAAACTTCAATATGCTGTGTGGTAACCATTTTCTACACCATACTCACACGGTGTGAGTGTGGTGCAGAGAGGAGAGTCAAGAGCAAATATGGCTTCTATGACTTACCCTTTCTAAACAAGTGGCCCTGCATTGTGCCACTCTTAAGGGACTTCCTACATCCTGCTCACCGCCAATAAAAATTGCCATCGACGAAGACATTGTCGCAAAGCAGATCACTGATCGCCAAAACAGCGACATCTTCTTTCCTTTTTGCACGTATTTAACGTAAGAAACTAAAGAATATATACGCAGCAAATATTAAATGAAAAATTAAAAAAAAATTAAACTCGCTAACCGAAAACTAAACTGTAATATTCGCGAATTCCAACAGTTTCTGCCCTCTTGCTACGAAATATTCGGCGCACACAAAAAAAAAATAATAACACTGTAACTTTGATTAATTTTCCCTTGGATGTAGATTGTTGTCAAATAAAACTGATAAAATATTCCACAATATAAAACTACGCACAATTTAAAATAAAACTACAGAAAAGAAATTAATTGAAATAAACACAAAATCTTTTCTAATCCAGTTTTCAGGTCGCACATCGCTTTTTCCCCGTAATAAACTTCGCGTCTTCGACTAAGAAAATATTCACGTTACTTTGTAATTTTCGTACTTCTCCGTGACAGTTTTCGAATCGTACATCGACGTGATCTAGCTCGTGTTAAACTCACGACGTTTCAGTGCATACTGACGAGAATTCACTCGGTTCTGTACACAATTCAGAACCTCTTCCCTGCGCTTCGGATACCCAAAGTTCGAGTGGAACTCGGCTACCGCTTCGGGTGGCTACGTGAACCTCCAGAGGGGTTGTAAGGGGTTACACTCGGGTTACACATTACAATACCTCCCTCCCATTTGCTCTGGCAGTAGCTACGACATTCGCAGAACGCAGAACCAAACGAGAAGAGCGGATGTTCATGGTGGACTGGACACCTCAGGAAACGCCTATATGCATTATTTTTCCGCACAGAGGGGTTCACTTTTTTAAGGCTCCGGTTTTATTTTTATATGTAAATATACAATATGTAAGGACATGTATGGAAATAAAAAAAAAATTGGCGAGTTTGTAAAACAGAGAAAATTATATATTTAGGCAAAATCATATAGTGAAAACAGATTCAATTTTGAAATAAATTTTTGTTAATATTTTATTTAGATGAGTATTTTTAATAATATAAGTATATAGCAAAAAGTATCTAATGTTAAAAATATGAAAAGGATTTTAATGAAGTATAAAAGTCTAATCTATTCTCTGTAATTAAAAAGCATAATATATTCCAAAAATAAACAAAAACAAAAGTATTCTGGTACTCAGCATGGCCTCCTTTTGCTGCTATTAAAACCTATAAACCTCATGCGATTCTTTCGACCAAGTTTTTGAATAACTCAACCTCTAACGCCTAAAACATTATTTTAAAAGTGTCCACAAACTCTTAATTGACTTTACATTCGGCGATTAAGATGACTATAATATTTTTTGCGATTTTCAGTCGCTATCTTGTTGGAAAAAAATTCATTTTCTAAACATATTTTGATCACAGATTCTCCTAAATCTTTATTAATTAGTTCCATAAAATAAGCCGCGTTCATAATTCCTTCAATTTGAATTACATTTCGCACGTTGTGTTACGAAAAGTAACCCCATATCGTTATCGATCCGCCACCGAATTTCATGGTTTTAATAGTATGTTTATCTTTGTAGGCAGTGGACGCTTTTCTCCACACTTTCTTCTTTGCTTTTTTACCAAAAAATTGAAATTTGCTTTTATCCATTTTAAATTTAGTGTTATTTATGCAAACTTAAGTCAAAAAAGGGCTAAATAGGAAAAACATAAAGAGAATTTGTATCGTAAAACACTAGCCCGTTTACCCCTCATCTAAACTGGTCGTGTGATAAGATCTACCTTATGATAGTTACGAATGTTATTCTATGAGTATAATACTTGTCTAATGTACAATTATTTGTATTTTACCCAGTAAAATACATATGATTTCTTAGTATTCTTTTCAATTTTTTTTGTATTACACAAAGGTAATTCTCTTCACACTAACAATGTTTACATATTCGAAAACGTAAATGTAGAATGCTCCCTTGGGTGGTAGAATTGATATTTAACCGTGACAACGAGGAAGCTTTTTTTCCTCCAAATACATGATGCTCCTATACATCCGATTGTTTCAATTTAACACCTCAGTGTACGTAGTAAGCTTCCAAGAAATTTACTACGTTATAGGCTTATTATTTATTATAAATTATACAAACTGAAAACAACACAGATACACCTATTTGCCATATATTTTCATTGTGATATTTAATGAACATTATACGTACGATCCCCTTATGTTTTGATATAAATAAATTCAAAATAGGCTGTCAATACAATACAATAAAATTTATTTAATGTCGCCATGCTTTATCAGTAATAAGGTCACTAATAAATTAAAGACGGAAGTTGCTTATATATCAGGCTTAGGTTATTAAACAGGTAGTCTGCGTAACAAAAGATACCAGGCATAAATGTATCCGAATAAACCTTTTAAAGTAATATAAAATACTAAGTAATATCTTTTACATGTAAAAATTAGGACTATATTTAAATGATTCTGGGAAATAGTTTTAATTTAGTAGTCGGAAATTGTAAAATGAGGAAATGAAATTCCGACCGTTCCTTTCTAGGAATTTTAAGAAAATGTTATCAATTAAAATATAAAGAATACTTTTATTTAAAACAAATTAAACTATATAATTCGTTTTTAACATTATTTTATATAATGATGTGCTTTTGCGATTAACTGAAAAATTCAAATTTTTAGCTTTTTACATCGTATATACTTTTGATAATTTTTTTGGGAAAAATTGACTGCTCTCTGGTGAGTTTCGAGCTCACGATCTGATGTTTACCAGACATGTATCTAAACCACTCAACCACAGACTAATAAATCTATTTTTATGCTATAAATTGTATTATGGAAACATTAAATAAAAATAAAAATTATTTTAGAGATAAATCTGACACAATGATGATTTCAAGAAATTTCTTAGCTTTATTGTCAAATATACTATAAATAAAATTATCTTCTAAATTCAAGCATACCACAAGATTAAAATAATTTTTCAAAAACATTTGTTTAATTTTATATTCCGATATTTATGTTTCTGTTAAATTACCAAATTTTATAGAAAAAGTAAAGTTCGCTTGCGTAAACTTGGAGCCGTTCTACCGTTTTTGATGGAGCCTGTGGTTAATGAAGTTAATCACTGAAAGTTGCTATATAACCCCTTTCCACATTAATATTCGTATTCTGTATAAGTATTTCGACAACTAAATTGTCATCATCAGCAGATAATTAAACAGTGTCGCACCTTTTTAGTTGTACATACTTCTCAGCGGATTTTAATAGTAAAAATGTGTCTAAATTATGATAAATCTGTATGGGGAATACCGAGCATATCTGTACTAAAACTAAAACCTGAACTAGGATTTATTTCTTAATAACAAACATAATGAAACTTTCTGATGTGAAAGAGACTAAAATTATTGACTATGTTATGCACATGAAGACGACTGTAAAAAGTCATATATTTTTCATCAATAAAAAGAATAAAAATGATGGTTTAATATCTACTTCAATAATACAATCTATGGCACGTTAGAAAGACTTGGAAAACTTTTGTAACATTCTATGCTATAGTGAGTAATTTTGATGAAGCCTGTGGTTGATTAATTTAATCGCCGAAGGTTGATATATAACCCCTTTCCACATTATTTTTCGTATTCTGTATACGTGTTTCGACAACTAAGTTGTCATCATCAGCAAATAATTAAACAGTGTCGCACCTGAAAACTACAGTAATAATACCCGTACGAAACAAATTCCGCGCACGATCCGTACCGTTGAAAGCCAAAACGCACACTGTACATTCATTTCACATAAAAATGTGGAAAACATTCGTTTACCGTAAAATGTATGTGAAAAAGTTCAGAACTTCCTATTGGAAGACCCGTGATATATTGTTGAGGCATATACTTTGTCTTTTTAAATTGCGATTTATAAATTAATTCTTCTTACATGTCTTGTTATTGTTAATACAACATAACAATATGTTTGCGTGTGCTTTTGGTTAAACTTTTGGAATATATTGCCATTGGTCTTTCATGTCACATTTTCTCTCTATACGTTTGCAATGTGAAAAGTTCTCGGCCTGACACAGATATGGCGTTACAATTAACAGAAATTTATGTTTTCCGCGTGGCTGCATGTGCCTTTAGTTCATATGAAAACTTTCAACTTGTTCCCTCAAGTAGTTTGTTTGCAAAAATTTTTGTAGTAGACGTCGTGCGTGTTATTTTTTTAAATGGATAAACTTGAATATCGTGCTGTTATAAAATTATTTGTTTTGGATGGTTTAACCCCTATGGAAATTCATCCGAAGTTGACAAAAGTGTACGGGGACTCTGCTTCTTCGATGTCAACTGTTAAAAAGTGGACGTCCCTCGAAGATAACCCACGTGAAGGACGGCCAAAAAACGCAACCACACCAGAAATCATCGAAAAAGTACATGATATTGTGTTGGACGATAGGCGAGTGAAAGTGAGTGAGATAGCTGAGGCTGTGGGAATATCGGAAGAAAGAATGCGAAACATTTTGCACAAAGAGATTAGAAAGCTCTGCGTAAGATGGGTGCCGCATTTACTGAATGTCGATCAAAAGCAAATGCGCAAACGATTTTCGGAGCATTTTTTGGACCGATTTAACAAGAATCCGACCGATTTTGTACGGCGATTTGTCACCATGGACGAAACATGGGTCCACCACTATACGCCAGAAACGAAACAGCAGTCGAAGCAGTGGGCGGAAGCCGGTGTTTCAGCGCCAAAGAAAGCGAAGTCGATCGCATCTGCCGGAAAAGTCATGGCCAGCGTGTTTTGCAAAAGGAATCTTGTTAATTGATTACCTTGAAAAAGGCAGGACAATTACAGGCGCATATTACTCTAACCTTCTTGATCAGCTGGATGCCAAAATTCGCGAGAAGAGGCCTGATTTGAAGAAGAAAAAAATCATTTTTCATCAGGACAACGCACCCGCACACAAGAGTGCGTAGGCGATGGGAAAATTACGAAATTTGGGGTAGGATTTGCTCGACGATCCTCCCTATTCTCCTGATTTGTCACCGTCAGACTTCCATCTATTCCCATATTTGAAAAAATTTGTTTCCGGAAAGCGATTCACATCCAACGAAGAAGTTGAAAGGACCGTAGAAGAATATTTTGACAGCCTTCCAGACTCTCACTTCCGGGAAGGAATATTGATGTTAAAAAAACGCTGGACCAAGTGTGTTGAACTCAAGGGGGATTATGTAGAAAAATAAAATCATTTTTTAAATTTAAATCGCAGTCTTTCACTGTCAGACCGAGAACTTTTCGCCTTGCCCACGTACTTCAAAGCATATTTTATTGTCTCATGTTTATCAATCTATAGTTTCTTAAGTTTATGTTGCTTTTTTTGAATCTTTGGTTTGATATGTAATTAAAACTAATAATTTAAGCGTAATATATCCTTTACTGCAATCCAAATTCACAAGAAATAATAGAAAAGCAATGAATTCTATGAACGAGCATATATATTTACTATACATTTGTTCCACGAATACTTTTTACAGTAAAATCCCGTAATAGGCACGATCCGTACCGTTGAAAGCCAAAACGCACACAGTGTGGGTTTCGGCAGAATACGAAAATTAATGTGGAAAGGGGTTATATATCAATATATAATATTAAACTATATTAGAATATTTACCAAGTTTTCTTGTACTTTTAAATAATATCAGCTTTCGTATCATAAATAGAACTATCTAGCGTCATTAAGTGGAAATAAAGATACTATATCATAATCAGCTGTTCACATTTGATGTTCAACATTCACGGGGTATACCTAAACTTTCATATTTGACTGTATCACTGCCCTAAGTGAAATGAGGACTTATTAAGTCGCTTAGATAAATAAGAAAATATATTACAATATGTCACAACAAACAACGGTCAACAGATGTTTCAAGAGGGGTTCAAAGAAATAGCAAGTACGTACTTAATATGTGTCCCTAAATCTCAAAATACTTTTGAAACATGTGCAAACTCTCAAGGTGAACGGGTAAGCGTTGATTTCCTTTAATAATTTTCTTAATGTGACAATTTTAAAAGCACTGTTGATATCTTTTTGTTCTTCTGCATATGCAATATAATAGTTTGGACTAATTAAAAGGATTTAGAAACAAATTAACAATGCGTTTTTGTTAATTTTTATTTAACTAAGATCATTATATTATATAAAATCACTTTAATATTTCTTATAAAAATATAAAAGATTTTAAGAAGCGCGTTCAAAGTATAATCTTTCTATTATTTACATTTAAGTTTATAAGCATGAAGAAATGCGGTGTTCTTGAACTTCAATAACTAGAAGGTAATAGTGTGTATATTGGCCAATCAGGGACAACATTCAAAATTGGAACAGATGAACATCTACGAAGCCTAAAATACTAAAGAAATGATTCCAACTTCGGAAAACATCTAATAGAAATGAACCATAGAGATTATAAACTGGAAATACTTCACATACACATGTAACAAAAGTCTGAAACTAAATTTCATGGAATGCAGGGAGACTAATAAGTAATAAACTTAATTCGGTTACCCTTCTTAATGATCAATTAGATTTAAATAATTCGCCTCTTTTAAATGTATCTTTTTTCTCAGTACTCATTTATTTTAATCTTTTACTCCAATAATTTCATTAGTTGTTAATGTGTTCCTGTTATTTGTATTTGCAAATATTTCAAAGAATGGTCTTCTGCGGACAAATAATCTTGTATGTATATTTTACTTTTCCCCCTTTCTTGTAATCGGATTTAAATATTGCTTTTCGTTTTGCTATATAAAAGATAAAGGAGATTGTAACCTAATCTGGTACATTGACTTCCGCGGTCGGTATAACTGCCGACGTTTTGACCCATGACCCTTTACCCATATATAAACCCGTCCACCATCGACTTACACCAGTTTCAGTGCGACAGACAGTAGCAGTAGTTGAGCCCTGAAGATATTTTATACGAATGGGTACGAAACGTCGGCAGTTATACTAGTGACGCGGTTCTCAGCCTGGTAGCCCAGAAGTATAGATTGTACTCTGTATTGTAGTTACCCGATAATGTCCTAATAGACGAAACTAGTCGCAGTTAATATATAATATAGTCTAAAATTTAGATAAAGTGCTTTATTTATTCTTTTTATTTATTCCTTTTCTCCTTGTTCCACGTATACATTTTACAGTATCCATGGACTAACATGTATAACCTAAATTGTTATATAGTAGAGACCGCTTATAATGAACTCGGTTATATTGAATTCTCGGTTATTATAAACCGTTTTAGAGGGCCAAATAAATCGTCTCTTAAGTTCAATGTATTTTTTTTTCGCTTGTAATGAACTCGCATATATTGAACTTTCGCATATAATGAACCATATTTTACGTTTCAACCGAAAACAATGTGCCGCTTATAATGAACTTTCTTTATCGCTGGAATGGGAATCCCCCGAAAACTCCGTTACATGAAAAACGTGGTGCCTGTCAGTCCTTCCCCTTCAGTCTATCTCACAAATTAGTCACGTTACGTTGTCCGTTCGTGTTACAGTATTTACCAATTGTAGCTTGTGGGTTTATAAACATGGCGCCAAGTGATACTCAAAAACAAAAGCGCAAAGCTTTCACTTTAGAAAGAAAGTATGAAATTATTAAAAAAAAGTAGTTTAAAATCTGAATTTAAACAAGTCGACGGTTTGTATGATTTGGAAAGAAAGAGATAAAATACTTAAGAATTATTATGAACAAAAATATTCTAATGCTAAAAAAACTAGAAAATCAGCTCACGATAAAGTGGATAAAGGGCTTGTGATGGTTTTCTCAGCAAAGAGGTAAGAATGCGACGATTACCAGTGCTTTACTGCAAACAAAAGCAGAAGACTTGTGAAGCAAAGTGGAAGATAGCGATTTCAAATGTAGTAGAAGCTGGATCGAAAGATTTAAAAAACGCCACTCTATCAACAGTGGAAAAGTTGTAGGCGAAGCAGCGTCAGTTAATATGGAAGTAGTAGATGATTGGTTGCAAAATAAATGGCCCAACATATGGCCCAATGCAGATGAAACGAGTCTATTCTACAAGCTAATGCCCAACAGAACGTTGAAATTTAAGGGCGACAGTTGGATTGGTGGAAAACTATCAAAAGAAAGGCTCACGGTTTTGGTTGCAGTAAATTTTACAGGCACAGAAAAAAGGAAGTTACTTATTATTGGCAAGTCCCAAAACCCACGTTGTTTTCGCGGCAAACGATTGCCTGTAAAATACGGTTCTAATAAAAAAGCATGGATGACGTCAGATATTCTGTGTAACGAATTGCGCGATTGGGAGAATGAATTAAGGAGAAAAATTCTATTACTAGTAGACAATTGTCCAGCGCACCCTGAGGTAAAAAATTTGAAATTCATTAAATTAGTGTTTATACCTCCTAATACCAGTTCCAAATTACAACCAATGGATCAAGGCGTTATCCACAGTTTGAAGAGCAATTATCGACGAATTCTTCTTTCAAATATAATGATTAATAGCAGTGCAGAAGGCAGTCGTATTAGTCTTCTTGAAGCGGTGAACTGTATTCACATGGCATGGCAAAACGTCACAGCAAAAACAATAACAAATTGTTTCAAACGTGCAGGATTTCTTAAGTATCAAAGCAAATTCGATGACGATGATGAAATTCCGTTAAGTGAGTGGCTAAAGAGAACTGATCTTGATAATGTTGAAAATAATGGTGATGGTCTACCTCTAACTGTGGAAATGGATGCTAATTTTGAAGACTATGTGCGTATCGATGATAATGTTATGTGTACTGAAACTTTGTTACATGACGATATTGTTGCTTGGGTACGTTCAAAATCAGCAACTAATACGAGTGACAGTGAGAATGAAGAAGAAATTAATGAAGCTGATGGTAGTGCGCTAATGCGTCATTACCGCAAGTGCCCATTGTAAAGGTTGTACAAAATATAGATGTTGTACGTAATTTTTTACAAATGAATGAAGCTCCAGATAACATTTTGAATAGCCTGGCTAATGTAGAAATGTATTTGAATGATATTTACGTAACTTTGTCTTATAAACAGTCTAAAATAAGTGACTATTTTAAACAATCTGTTAAATAATAATTTTTTGTTCATTTAAATTATCAGTATACAATACAAGAATCGTTTGTACTAATTTATTTTTCAAATTTATTTTTTGTTAGATATAATGAATTTCGGCTATAATGAACCATTTTTAGTGGCCAGTAGTAGTTCATTATAACCAGACACTACTGTATATTATTATCTGCTTTCCATAATACATATTTATTGGTGTTTCTTTTAATAAAACTTCCTATTTGTGTAGAAATTTTACTGAACAAGTGATTGATTTGTTGCTATTAGAACTATTGTTCATCTTAACTCCGGATAAATTAAAGAAAGAGTTTTCGCTTTTTCTTATTTTTTTAAGGATATTAATTAAATCCTAGTATAGTTTACCTTTATTTAGTTCTTAAATAAAATTTTCTTCAATCATAGGTACAGTCGCTTCCACAAAAAGGTTTAGGTTGAGCTGTAACGATATCAAACTAGAAAAAGAGCGCTCTTTTATGCTTCTTTGAGGAAAAGCACGAACAATGGTGTGCGTAGTGTGTAATAAGTTTGTTTATATTTTCACTTGATAACAAAAAACTTCGATACTTTAGTTAAGATATAAATATATTGAAATAACTGAGTGTCACGAGAGAGAGAGAGAATGCAGTAGTTTCTCTCTCTCGCATTTTAGTTAAGATATAAATATGTTGAAATAACAAAATGTCGTGTACTCAAAATACTTTTCTATTTAACTTAGCAGTATTTGTTCTTGAAGTAATCTTTCGCTGCATCATTTTTAAAATGTTTGGTAAACCTGATCTGTGGATTGCGAATAGGTTACTAAAACGGTAGTTGAATGAATGCATTTATATGGACTGAAAACATTTATCTAAATTATTAGTTAATACTTGATATATTTCAAAATGCAATACAAACTTTAATCGTTAAAATTCCTATTACGGTGACATCAAATATTAGTGTAATTTGCAACATTCATACTGAAGAATGTTATTTATGATACTTATTTATGAAGAAATAAAATTTATTCATGATATTGCATATTAAATGCAACGTGTAATTACGCATATGTAAGAAAAGTGAAGAATTAGAAACTTTGCAAGTCTGAAAGTAGAAATTTGGTAAAATCATTAAATTTTTTGATTTCTTCCAAGCACAATGTTATATACCGTACTTGGAGGAAATCAAACAATTTAATGATTTTTACAAATTTTTACTTTTAGAAGTGGACAGTTTTTAATTCCTCCTACTGGAGAAAACTGTACTTACACTACAGGCCCATGCACGCTTAGTGAAACAAAACGTATATTTCTACAAAACTATATCTACGAGACAAATGAACAGTTTTCCTTATCAAATAAAATAATTTCAACATATTCTGTAGAATTTCTTATCGTATTCGTCTTTCGTCGAAGTATCCACCTCTGCGCTTAATGATTTCTTTACAAACATTAGGCAACCGCGATACAACTTTCTGGGGCGTATACATTAGTAAATTATTCCACACCCTTGTAAGTTGCTCCCAAAGCTCTTTCTGCGATTGTGGACAGCTTTCTCTCACGTTTCTATCTAATTCATCCCACAGTAATTCGATAGGGTTAAGATCGGGTGATTGTGGTGGCCAAATCATATTTATCGGCACCCCTTCCTCCTCTTTTTGATTCACATAGTTTTTACAAAGTTGGGAAGTGGGTTTGGGATCATTATCTTGTTGTAGGTGAAAACCTTCACCAATTAACCTTCTTAATCCAGACGGAATTGCATGTTCCTCCAAAATCTTCAGGTACCCCTCTTTTTTAAAATGCCTTCAATGCGGTACAAATCTCCGACACCATCAGAGGAAAAGGATCCCCAAACAAGCACAGAACCTCCCCCGTGTTTAACAGTTGGCACTACACATTCGGGTAACATCCTTTCACCCACTTATCTTCGAACGAAAACTCGTCGATTACTACCAAACACTTGGAACTTTGACTCATCTGTCCATAACACCTGCTTCCACATTTCCATGTCCCAGTGTTGATGGTCCTGGGCCCATTGTAACCGTTTTTTACGATTTCGTGGATTCAATAATGGTTTTCGAGCTGCAATACGCCCATGTAGTCCCGCCTTTGTCAAACGTCGTTTTACAGTAGTCAGTGACATTCAGCTCTGCTCGAAGCTGAGGAGCTGCGAGGCGCCTATTTCGTTTTGATAGTATTTTTAGTCGCAAATCCTCTTGTCTGGTAGTTACCCTTGGCCTTCCGCAACGTTTTATTGGTTGTAATGATCCACTTTGTGAATATCGTTTCACTGTTCCTTGCACCGCGTGATAAGACAAACTTAACTTTTGGGCTATTTGCCGAAGTGAAAATTTTTCACCATGTAGCGTTGTTATAGAACTACGAGTTTCTGCGCTAAGTTCCTTTCTTTTCGGCATTTTTATAAGTTACTTTTACGTCTGTTCTCAAATACTCGTATTGCAACTTACTCGGACAAATCTTGCACGAAAACTAATTTTTAAATTGCTAAATAGTTTACTATGAATTCCTAATACCATTATAATAATATTGCGTTTTAAACGCTATTCAATTTATTGGGGTATATAAAATATTACTATTAAATAGAAGCAATAAAACTTTTAAAAGGATTTACAATATTTTTCAGAAACAAATATATTTATCCAATTTATAATAATAATCCGACTAATCCTTCTCAGAATTACATTTACACCTGTTATTTCAATTATTCTCACCAAAACAGGTAAAAGTCTAAGGGATGTGTCTAAAATACAAGTGTTTTGTTATTTATAATAAGTGATCCCTCACTTATGGTCTGTAGTGTATATCAAATCATCCGAAAGCAATGAAATAAAATAAATTTCCATCGTCTTGTAAGCGTGTTATTATCCGATCACACTTTAAAAACTTAATGTTGTAAATACAACTATAAAAATAATTTGTAAAATCGATAATGGAAACCATTTACGTATCTAATGAACTATTTAAATATCTTTAACATTATCGATCATGGTTTGTTATCAGTTATATCACCGCAGAACCAGAAGTTCTGGTAGAAATTCAAACAGGAGTAATTTTTGTGGAAGAAGATATTCTATATTTTAACTTAATCGCTTATTATATGAACACACGTAATACAACAACAAAATTTAGATCTAAACAGTTCGATCATTATATTTATACAAAAACATATATTTATAAATACGTTATTCATAAAATCATATTATCAGAATAGTTATCTTAAAAATTAATTCGAAATTCTATAAATATTATACATATGTATATAAAGAATAAATGAAATCAAGGAAAGGAATTATTCGTATATGACACGCACTGCTATACCTAATCGAATACAAAGTTTAACAACTTTGTTTCGGAAAATAATGGGTTTTCGTATCTACTATGAATTAGACATGCTCTAACTGCCAATTTTGTTTACATAGCATTACTACAAAGATCGTTCTACATGAATTCGGTAGATATATTTTGATGTACATCATAATTGTACATTACTTAATCTTTTAATTAATCTTTGTAATATAATAATAATCATTCATAGAAATACTGATAGTTTGTGTGTCATGGAGCGAAAAAGCGATATAGTGATATTTGTATATCTATTATGTATATAGTGAATGCATGTTTATTAATGTTTATGTGTTATAGTCAAGTTGAGAGAAAATTAACGAACTTGCAGTTGTATTTCCGTTTCTACTGCATTTTCATTGTAAAGTGAATATTGTTGTTATGCAGTTGTATGACGTTTTGAATTACCTGTCTATATCATTGATGCAAATTAATATATCATTAATAATAAGTCAATAAATACAGTTTCTAAACTGAGCCTTAATATTTTCAAAATATGTTTTTATATTATTATTATTTCCCATATCCAGACCGCCAGTTTGCTTATAAAACTCATTATGATACTAAAGTAATTTTGTTGTAAACAAATTTGTAATAACTGTAGTATTTCCTTTACTATTATCGTGGTAGTTCTATTCTGTTCTAGTTTTAAAGCGATAAAATTTATTCCCTCTTACGGAGAAGTTCAGTAAACAAGTTCGTTATTTCAGAAAAATATGAATTTCCTCTTATACATATAATATTTCTAAGTCAGAGAACTTTCGAATTAATTTTTCGATCTTTGTATCGAAAACTTAATTAATTAATACGGTTTTTAAATATGCAGATACTAGTATGGAAGTATTCCTTCGTGTTTATGCTCTTTTGTGTGTATTTAAAATCGTAATTTTATTAGCCTGTGGTTGACTAACTTAATCACTTAAGGTTGATATGTAACTCCTTTCTACGTTAATTTTCCTATTCTGTGTACGTATTTCGACAACTAAGTTGTCATCATTAGCAGAGTATCAATCATAGGATCGCATCAGTTACAGGAGGCTTTCAATATCACCCAAAAACATTAAATTTAAATAATTAATTTCAGCACACAAAATCACGTGCACTGTTCTTGGAGATACGCAGCTGATGTTACTTGTATTTCTTACCTTGGGGTTCTAATAAATTCCGAGACGTATTGTGACACCTTTGCTAAACTGCGTCGCGTAATCCAAAACAAGAAGCGTGGTATGCTCAGCAAGGAGATTGTTTTGCTTCATGACAATGCTGGTATATAGGCGGCTCGTCGAACCCAAAATCTCATTGCAGCATAGGAATATGGTACAACATCACTCTCCTCATAGCGATATCTGTCCAGAATATTTTTCACGATTTCGATACACCGGTATTGCCCTCGAAATTCAACAGACCTTAATTCAATCGATAATGTTTGGAGTGTTCTTAAATCTGTACTCGTCCTCAAATTCCAATTTAAGAATTTTAAAAGAAAATATCAAAAAAGCCTGAAAAGGAAAAAGAAAACTGAAAGACACTGTAAAAGTCTGTATCCACAGCATGTCAAGGGAATTCCGGCGGCCATTGAGGCCAAGAAAAGCTTGACCAAGTATTGAAGCAAATATATAGTGTGGTTGTAAACATGTGTTCAAATCTATACTAGCCAATGAAATATGTGCATTTTAAATTTCAGGCATTTTTTTTGTTAAAATTTTAAAATTGCAGGATAAATTAGTGTAATTATGTGTTTTCTTCTATTATTTATTGAATTTCAAAGTGAGGTTAAAATTTTCTATTTTTTGCCTACAATTAACACTACCAACAGGACATGTTATGTATCCTACAATGGTTTTAACTCCAACTGCTTCATTGCGTCTTCTGGTGTTCCATAGGGCTCAAATCTTGGACCACTACTGTTCTGCATTTACATCAATGATCTCCTTACCGCAATTAATTGCAGAGTTTTGGCTTATACCGATGACTTAAAAATATTTTCTTCGATTGCATCTGTTTCAGATTGCGTGTTCTTACAGCATAGTCTTGATTTTATTTATAATTGGTGTGATTCCAATAAAATAATGCTTAATGTTAGTAAATGCAAAGTGGTAACATACTCTAAGTGCAATAACTGTATTACGTTTGGTTATTCAATTGGCCAAACTTTTTTGAGTAGACAGGTTGAGGTAAAAGATTTGGGTGTTATTTTCGACTCACACCTAAGCTTTGCGAAGCATATCCACTTCATTTGTGGTTCTGCTTCTCGTTCCTTGAGTTTTATCATTCGCTCGTGTCGACGATTCGTTGACCCCTCTACTCTCCAGCTATTATTTTACACGTTTGTTCGCTCCAAGCTTGAATATGCTGCCATTGTTTGGTACCCACACTATGTATATTTGCATCTGCAGCTTGAGAGAGTCCAGAAGAGATTTTTAAAATATCTGACATTCAAAGTGAGTGGCATGTATCCTCCTCGTGGCGTTGACTACGTCAGCTTGCTTCGGGGTTTGCAATTTCAGTCACTTGCAGAGAGGCGTGAGGTTCTAAGTGCCAAGTTTTTAATAAGACTTGTTACTAACACTATCGACGCCTCATCCATCTTGTCGCAGATAAATTTTCGTGTGCCTCGTGGATCGAGTAGATCTAATGACACTTTTTCGGTCCCTAGAGCTAGAACAAATGTGTTATACAAAGCTCCTCTGGCGCATATGACAAGGAATGCCAATGCTCTATTTGGGGATCCTTTCCGGTAATCTCAGTTATGGTGAGCGATTCTTGTGCGATCCTGATCTATATATCTCTTGATTTCTTTCTGTAATAGTTTAGAATTAATCATAGATCTTTTTTTTTTGTTTTTGCTTTGTATTACCTATTATTTGTATTTTTTTTTCAATGCATTATTATTATTTTTGTCCTGTAAATGGTCTGTGACTCTTGGACTAATAAACATTATTATTATAAAGATTATTATTATAATACGCTGCTTTAGATTATAATATTGTTTGACAAAGCTGACCTGGGAAAAGAAGGTTATTTAAATGTAATTACTTATGTTAGCATGAGTTGGTTAACATTTGGTTTCTGGTGTAAAACTTTTTGTGGCCAAAAAGCCTATTGGACAATACGAATTTAATATATAGTATTTAAAAAACACAGTTTGTAGCAAAGAAAACCGAACTTTTTTAAAATAAAAACAAAAGCTTATTAGTCGTGTAAAATTCATTTATTTTATTTAAAGTAATCGCCTTCGGCTTCGATACATCGTTTTGCACTATCAATTAACATGTCGAATGTATTTTGAAGTTCAGCTTTACAGATGTCCTTCAAGATCGCTGTTGATGCCTTTTTAATGACAGGATGGTTGATGGTTAAAATGACATTTGTAATTATAAAATCTTGATAAACGTTGAGCGATGAGATGGTACATTATCATGTAACAAATGCCAGCGACAATTTTCACGATATTAAGGTCGGACACGGCGAATACGCGCCAAAGGACGCTTCATAACACAAAGATAATATACAGCATTGATTGTTTGCCTAGTTGGCACAAACTTTTTGCGCACTATGCCTTTCGAATCATAAAAACAAATCAACATTGTCTTCACATTTGACTTCTCCAAACCGCTTCTTTTCGGTCTTACTTCGCTGGGATGCTTCAATTCATTTGACGGTTAGTCTCCGGATCATATTGAAAACACCACGTCTCATCGCTAGTTCTCGAATTCTATTATGGTAGACCAAGTATTGTATTCTTTTCAGTCTTCAGAAAGAAAGAGATTAACTAGATTGTGTGTGTATATAAGAACAATAATCCCCACTTGGAATAGAGTTATATGACGAAACTGTTGAAATATGCGAAACTTGATAACATTGTTAACGAAAGAAATGGTAAGTATTTGTTCAGATTTATTAATTACTATTATAAATATTTTGCACTTTTTGGAAGGGCGCCGCTGACCGGACGCTCCCAGTATGAACACTAATAATTATTGCACGTTTTTCACTACCTGCAGACCTTCTGGGTAGCAAACCACAAATTAGTTTATTCAAAATAGCAGATATTCCCAAAAAGACATTTATTGAAGACTGTTGCAAAGTGAAAAGTGAATGTTGTAAACTCAGGTAGAAGGAACGGGAAAAATAAACAAATTAAATACGTAATTTATGATAACCATCCTTTTCTCTTATTTAATCCCTTTATTAAAACTACAAAATTTCCGACAATGGGCTCACAAAAGGAAATAAATATTTTTGAAATGCATAATCATTTAGTTGTTTTAAATCAATCTGTTTACTAGAGTTATAGTTAAGATATCTGCTATTCTGGATCATATTGAAAACACCACGTCTCATCGCCTGTTACAATAGAATCCCTGAAGTTTTCGTCCTTTTTTGAGTCTTTAGTCAAGTCTGTACAATGTTGAATTCAGTTAGCTCGTGTGCACAAATTTTTCGCAGTTCCAAATGCTGTATAAAAATGCGATGAATTGAATCTTTGGAAGTATTTAATACCATTACCACGTATCGCAATTATTTCGGCTCATTTCTAATAAATTCACACAAGTTCGATGTTACTTTCCATAGCTACAGATTTTTTCGCACTACGATGTTCGTCATTTATGTCCGTACGACCGTCTTTGATTCGCTTAGACTACTCATACACACTCGTACGTGATAAACACGCATCACCATGTACTTGCTTCAAAAAATTAAACATTTCAGCAAACGATTTACCGAGTTTAAAACAGAACTTGATATTTGCTCTTTGTTCAAAATCCATTTTTCGACCAATGTCAAATACACACTGTTACTTTATGCGCCATTTCTCTGCATCTAATGATGCAAGTATCGTGATATTTTGACATAACATTGGTGAAAGATCTACTTCACCGACGCATATTTTTTTTAATAGATGGTGCCACTAAGAATTACTATTTTAAAAAAGATTAGATTTCTCTGCAACAGAATGTGTACATTATAATTCCAAATATCTTTATAAGCATATTTTAAAACTTATTGCTCATAATTTTTCGTTTTTGCAGGTAGTAGCTACTTCGTTTTAGGTCCTGGTAGGTTTTTATTTTTTTTTATATATTCTTTTCCAATACTTTTGTAGGTGTTATTAAATTTGTGAGAGATAGTGTATATGTTCCTTTCGTAGTTCAATAAAAGCAGTAGCTCTCAGAGTCGAATCTTGTATAAACATCTAATCCGTTTTTGTCTCCCCGTTCAAAAGAAAATCCATTAAGAAATTCAGAAGTCTATTTGAATCCCGTAGGGACTTGACGATTTGAGAAATAGAATTATTTCCTTTGACATTCAGTAAATCGTATAAATTACTTTCATACAAAGTATTAAATTGACTGAGGTTTTTTTTAAAAACGTGTAATTTAAAGTAATAATTCAACTGTCGGATTTTTAACATCCAAGATATACACAGATGATTTACTTATTTCTATTACGTGTTTAAGTAAGCTTTATCTTCTGTAACACAACTCGAACAAATTATACTCACGAGACAACCATTAAAATATATCGGAGTACTTATCGAACTTACAATCGGTAGTACCTACCATAAGGAAATATTATTAAAAGAGAATAATAACGGTTATTTTTATACCAATCGGATTGTTAATAATATCCGATTAAATATAATTTTTAGTAAATTTAAACGAAGAACGACACAATTTCAATTCATTTTAACGTACTTTTTTAACGCCACGACTTTATAACGAGGTGTTCAGTATAATGTATCATTATAATTATTGTGGTGTTTATAACTTATTCTTTGTAAAACGCCGATATAGGTGTAATTATAATGACACAGAAATATGAGAAAACAGATCAAATAGTTGCTTATTAATTATATTTTCTGTACCTGCAATTTAATACTATATTATTATCTCCACTCTGAATTATGAGTTACGTTTTAATGTTTTGATTTTTATCACTTTATACTTTCCCTTGTTTAAGTTTAATAAACCAAGGATTATTTTCTTTTGTTAATATACATATATGCAAATATTCACACTTAAACATACAAAAAACTCAGTGTTTAATAAAAACTACATATTTGTACATTAAAAAAAATTTTTATTTTATGTTTTTTTTAATTAAGATGCGTTATAAGTCGAAAAATTATGGCATAAAAGCAATTGGAGTACTACTAGTGGGAATATTACAAAAGAGCTATACCAGCTACACAGTATCAGCGTTTAAATTACATGAAATTGCAGATCAAAGCTTTTAAACCGGGAGGTTTATTGCAAATATCTTGCTCATCGTCTACTCTTTCTAAAATATGCGTATCTTTTATCGGGCAATAGGAATTGAAAATTTTTTAAAATATAGAAACAAGTAAAGGATTTCTTTCTACACACGTAATTATTTGCAGAGTGTCACAGATCATTTTAACTGTAAAAAAAGAATATTTAAGTTATATGATACGTAAGTTTAGAGATGTACCGTATACTATTTTTGAGGCTTAGAATTAAGTTTTGTAAAAGTAGAATATCCTATTGTAAGAACATACACACTACAGAACAACAGAGGTAATATAATATGACGTATATAGTATAAGTATTTTGGATATGTCAGGTTTTGCAATAGCGACATAACAATTTTGTCTTTCAATACGAACGCACCCTTGAACATTTTTCGTGATCTGTCAACGTTAAAATGTCAGTCAAGGTGAACATTTTTATCATGGTTAAGTTCAAGAACAAGCAACGTTTGTCACGATTCTAAAACGGTGGTCGCAACTTTTAGAGCGCTTATTTTAATTTTTGGTCATAATAATTATCCCATCAGACAGTCTGTGTGTGCTATAGTGGATAAATTCGAGGCAAAATATTTACTATTGTGTTAGTGAGACAACTCACTGGTTGAAGTATCATAAATATCGCAGCCGTAGGTGCTTCAGTTCAAAATGAGCCAAATCAGTCGATTCCACGCGGTTCACAGGATTTGGGAATCTCTCAAACCACATTGTGGCGAATTTTGTGTGAAGATCTTAGCTTATACTCTTACAAGATCAAACTAACTCAAGAACTGAAACCTCTTGATCGTGCGAAGCGTCGAAACTTCTACGATTGGCCTCTACTAGAGTTTAAAGAAAATCCTGAATTTCATCGACAAATCATATTCAGCGATGAGGCTCATTTTTAGCTTAATGGCTTTGTCAATTAGCCAAAAATTCGTTATTGGACAGCAACAAATCTACTTCTGTTTCAAACCAGAGGTGTGATTGGACAATTTTTTTTACATCGATGAAAATAATCGCCATGTTACGGTTAATGGACTTCGCTGTCGTGCCATGTTGCATGATTACGCTTGGCCAGAATTGGATGGACTCACATCATTGATATGTGATTCCAACATATGCCACTCAACTGATCAAACAATTGATCTATTGAAGGGGAAGTTTCATAACCGAGTAATCTCGAGAAATGGTCCGGTCGAGTGGCCACCTCGCTCATGCGATTTAACGCCGTTGGATTTCTTTTTATCGGATTATGTTAAGTCGTTAGTCTATGCCAGCAAGTCGACAACGTTAGGGGGACTCTTGGACAATATCGAAGACAAAATTGCCGATATGTATGGAAGAGTGATAGAAAATTGTCTCCAAAAAATCGATCGTTACAAACGTGCTCGCAGTGGTCACATGAACGAGATCGAATTCCATAGTTACAATATCTCAATTATAATGTGTTCTATTTAAATACAAATTTGTGTCCTTATTGAGAAACCCGATACATATAAATCGTAATACATCCACAAACTCCAAGCTTTAGAAATGGTCACTTTCCGGCTAAATGGTAGACTACGAATAAACTGATATATCTCCGGTACCGATATAAGATAAAGAATGGAGGTATAAAGAATGGAGGTAGAGGATGACTTAATTTAAATGATAAAGAAGAGATTTGTTCGACATGGCTATCTGAATCGAATGGGTGATAACAGATAACAGAACTAAGGAAAATTTGGAAGTGAACTTTTCCTGAAGGGCATTAGAGATTCTGGAAAAAAAAACACCTTTCGGTACATACTGAACTCCTTTCCCTTGTAGTTTTCGTCTTCCTAATTACTTGCAGTTTTTCTCCTCCAATCTCCTCTGCAATGTCCGCACGATATCCTCCTAATATTTCCTCAATCTTTAGTATGGATTCTTTTCACTTACTCTTTCAAAAACAGGGCATTTTTGTGGTGGTGATGTATTTGGTTACCATATCATTGTTCTCGAATTCTATTATGGTAGAGGCCAAGTATAGTATTCTTTTCAATCTTCAGAAAGAAAGAGATGATCTAAATTATGTGTGTATATGAGAATACTGATCCTAACGGATTTTGCGCTCCTCAACAACAGTCGTGGATAATGTAAGTGTGTTATTTATAAAACAAAACATATTTAATACAAATAACGCATGCATCACAAGGTCGTCCGTTTGTTCGTACACTCGTCTTGTTATGATCCTGGCCGGCGAAAATATATCCTAATTCTAGTTATAATGTAGCAATCATACGGGCGAAGCATATTCCAGTCTGTTAACAACAAAACAAAAATAATGTTTTTAGTAATCAAGCTTCCGAAAAATTTACAAGGGCAAAGTATAAAACCTAAAGCATAAATAAAATAAAATTATTGTTACTGTTATGACTGCAAAGTTATCGGCAGGAGTAAGGATCCCTATACACAAAAATAAAGGTATTTCCGTGTTCAAGATAAATTTAAATTTTACTTGTGTAAGATTTGCCATTAAAAACAGTTTATTTCTGCATTGTATTTATGTTAAAATCGAAAAAATCTACTTAAACAAAAAGAAGCTTTTTATAAAATTCTGGAAGTGTTCTGTATTTCGTAATACCACAACATGCGAGAACAAAAGATTCTGTCTTCATTATTTAATACACAGCTCACAGAATAAACTATATATAACGATTTTTAATAAATAAAGCACGTAGACAGTACGTTACGGTATTTTTTCTGTCATTCCATCTCCATGATGAAAAAACCCGAACAAAATACTAATCAGTTAGGTTATGGTATATCTCCCACGTACAATATACATATGTATATTCATGTATACAGACGACGGTGGAACGGCATTACTGTTAACCATATATTGACAATAATATTTTAAGAACTGTATGATTATATTAACAAATTTCGTTTTATTAATTATACAGATTAGTGTGTGTAGTATGTATGGATATATAATTAAAGTTCTCCATTCGTTTCGCGAGGAACAGAGAAACCATAAGAGAAACGAACGGGGAGGGCGACATGGATAAAGAAAGAAGAAAAATGATTAAAACGACCCGACGACCATATAAAGAAAGAGAGCCAGCCCTCCCAATAACTGTATGCGCACTAATCGGCCAGATATGTAAATGAAATGTGTAATTATAATGACGCTAACACTCGATTTGTGACTGATACCATACCACCATATGATGAGAAAGGCAACGTCAAATAAGTTGTCTTTAATCTATAGTACAATATCTAATAATATTAAGACGTTTAGATATTTTTTTTAACGTGTACGACGTTAAATTAAAATAAAAACGACAGAAATGACGCAACAATATATTTGCAAACTGCTTACTTTTTGAAGTAGGAAATGCTCTTAGTAATACGAGGGTAGCCGTTTATATTTCGGGAAGAGCAAACAAAAAACCATTTTTTATTATCGAAAATGGTTTTATTGCTCTTCAAAATATTCTCCTTGAAAATCAATGCACTTTTGCATTCGTCTAAACCAATCCGAAAAACAGGCGCTAGATCTGGGCTGTACGGCGGATGGCTCATCAATTCAATGTTTTGCCCGGCCAAATATTCAATTGTTTGAACCGACCTGTGAGCTCGCATTGTCATGGTGGAGAATGATCTGTCATTTTCGGTTTGTTTCCTTCCGTTCTACAACTCTCTGAAGGCACGATTGCAACGTTACCGACTTTTCCGAAAACACAGGCGACCATTTGTTTTGATGTGCTTCGAGATTTTAGAATACCAACACAGTCGACTGCTGTTTACTGTCGGGCTCATACGTATAGATCCAAGATTCATCACCTGTGACGACTTTGGAAATGTTCGTTGAAGCACCGCCATTGTATCTTTCGTGAATTTCCTGGCACTAATCGACGCGATTCCTTTCTTAAGCGGTTGTCAAATTATGTGGTACTTTCTTAGCAAAGTTGGATAAAATTAAAATCGGTCCATAATTCTTAATACCAGGAAGCACACGTTAGATATCTTCCAGGTTTCGGATCTTTAATGTCAAATTAAAGTTTATTGTTACAAGGGAAGTAAGGATAATTCTGCAGCCACGAAAACCCAGAATACCATCATTACCCGAAATCAAGCTACCTTTAAGTTTTCTTTCAAAATCTGCATCGTTCATTAAAGTAAACACTACTACTTGAAATGAATTGCACTAACAATATTTTGTGGATCATTATATACAATGTAGTCAGCGCAGAGACTCGAGAAGCCTAGAAGTACTGTGTTTTCTTTGAATAAAAGTCCAAAAGGTCTTCACTTGATGAAATCAGGCCTCTATAAAATTCCTCTTTAATTGGCTTAACAACAGTACTGACTGTCCAATTATGGGACAAAATGATCTTAGTTATTCCAAGACTGATACCTAAGATCTTTTCGTACGAGAAAAAATATTAAAGATATTCAAAAAAGGCAAGAAGAAAATCATTTACCACATCAATATTTTTGTCCTGAATACGTATCTCGCCAACTAAGTTGTTATTATTAACAGAAAATTAAACACAATGTCATACATTGGCCCGTAACAGTGTGAATGTTTACGCGGTCTTTGAGTAGAGTATTTCACGGTTTTGCTGATGATGACAATTTATTTATCGAAATCTTATTCAACATACTATTAATGTGGTAAAGGTTTTTTTGCCATTTTTGATTCATTTAGCCACAGCCTCCAAGGAAATTTAGATTCAATTATATTTACTTATTATCTGTGTTACATATCGCATACATCTTTTGCTTATTTAGTTACAGATTTATGATATATTATATGTTATATACACCGTGAGCGATTTAATATATCTGCAGTTGGTAGCAAGAAAATGTCCAGACTGAAGTACTTTTATCTTCGTACATTAGCGACACTTTTCCGTGTTCGTATGTCAAATAAATATTGAAACCATAACAAACAGTATATTATGTTTGACTTATGAGTAATGTATAATATATAATACTTGTATTCGTTTATTATTTCGTATTGCCTCCTGTAATTAATTTGTAAAGCTATTGGCCGAGTAAAATATTATTATTGCCATTTGAAAATATATGAAATATTTTAAAAAATAATAGAAATAATAGAAAATTTTACATCATCAAATAAAATTATGACATTTATCGAACTATTACAAATTTAAATAACAATTTGCACTAGAAATAAAAATAATAATCTACTATAACTGTGCATATAATGTATTCAAAAGAGACTACAATATACTTATATAACAGTGGGAGCTGTCTGCTGTTCTGTTATTTCATTGTTTTCTTTTTCTGTGCGTATAACATTACTAGTTCATTTAAAAAGACAATAGTGTTATCAAAAGTAAAAGTACGTCGCGTCGCGTCTTATCGTTGTGTCTACTGACGTAATTCTTGCAATTCAGTGCTAGTGGTTAATGTGGTTTCTTAGACATCGCGTTGCTTTACCAAGATAAGAAGTACTGTATCTTCTGTAGTCTTTTCTTTTTGTATAAACTTGTAAATAATAGTGTTTTACTATTTTACCTGAGAAAATATACCTGTATGTAATAATAATCTTTAATAATAATAATTTATTTGTTAAGGCGAATCTGGATTCGTCCCAAAACAATACTTGTGCCTAGTCATCGTGATTCCAATTTCTTTGCTCAGCCCATATTCTTCGCGACATTTTATGAAGAGCAGTTCATGGAACGAAAACTAGGAGTCTTCGAGCATACATACCAGCGTTATGTAGACGATTTCTTATTGTTTGAGTTGATACTACTCTTCCTGTAGGAGCAGGAAACTCACTTATAAGCTGTGTTGCGTTATGAGCGCGGTCTCTACGTGTATCATCTCTTGGTGTTGTAGATGCTGTGCGTCCTTGTTCTCGTCTACTCTGAACATCTTCAGTTTCTAAAAACCGATTCCACAAAACACTTTAGCTAACTGCAAAAACATTAGCAACAGCTTGCTGTCTCCGTTCACCTTCTAATTGACCTATGGCTCGCCAAGCCTGTGCATGAGACAAACTGCGTTGCCTTTCCATTATTACCCGTAATTACAGATAAAAAAGTAGCTATGATACAGAAAATGGTAAAATCTAACTGTAGGTGAGATCGTTCGCATACGCGCTTTTATACCCTCAAGCAGTGACGGCTGCACCGAAGCGCTGTTCAAGTTGAAACCTGTTAATGCATTCTGTTTCTTGTTCAAAAGCGTTATAGTTGCAATATAAAAATATTTGCGTCTCATATGTTTATTTATCTTATTATTTTATTTCAAATATCCTCTAATTGTTTTGAGCAGTGTATTATGTTATATGTATGTATGTTGATTTATGTCTTAATGTGTTGGATAAATTACCAATTTCCTTTCCTTGTTTTTCCCTAATATTTTTTTAGTTTAACATTCTATTAACATATTGATGTGTTATTTATGTATAATTTGCTACTACTTTTATTGTAATGCATTTGTTGTTGCTTTTTACATGGGTTAGATAATAAAAATCTGTTACTGTTATTAACATTTTTAATTCACAAATGACTTGAAGATTGCAAAGATCTTACTACCAACGATTGATGTTCAGGCAATTATGCAATTATTTATTTCTCTATATCAGTAGACGCAAAGTAAATTCTAAAGATTATCATATTATGAGTTTGAAAGTATTATTTAACACATGTTGTTAGTCATTAGCAGAAGTGAATTCAACAAGTAAATAGAAAACGTGTTGACTAACAAAGAATTGATTTCTGAAAACTAAATGGTTTTATGGATTAATCTAATATTTTTTCCGCTACGCAAGCTAAAACTTGTCGTGTAAAAGGTATTTTTAACGTACTAAATATCATATTTGAAATTAGTTATAAAAACAATAAAAGAATGCGTTAGAATAAATGCATTACACGCATTCATAAACATACATTCAAGTAGGTATTTATGTGTGTTTATTTCGTAGAATTTTCTTTTCTAAATCCAATCGAAAACCAAACAAAAGACAGCTTACTATCGTATACTAAAAATGTCTTAATTATTGTTTTGTTATTAATCAATGAAAAATCTAAAATACATTGTATACAGTACAAATTTCTTTCATAGTTGTATTAAAACGATGATAATTAATTATAACTATATTTAATGACTGTCATCCATCATTCACGTGTTAATGTTCTTATTTGCTCCTTATTCTTCATCCTTGTCAGACTCTTACATATTATTTACATTAAGTGGAGCGTCGAGTATCCGCCGAAGCAAAAGCACATTTGTGCATGTGCACGCCTGAAAGAGAGGTAATTAAATTGTTTCTCGAATTGAAAAACAAAAAAAAAGGAGAAAAACTTTATTTATAGTTATTACACTGGCGGTGCACTTCTCTTTAAGACATATTAATACGTTATCGTTAAAATAACTCGATGCCTTGTGTGTCAGTTCTTTTTGTTTAGTGTAATTTTAGTTGAATTTGAACGATCATAATTTATCACACCATAAATTCTATGGCAATTAAGTCCTTTCATACGGAAATGTTATGTAAATTATGAGGAAAGAGACGCGGCGATTCTTCGTTCATTTTCTTTTTTAACGTTCTTGTGAAATCCTTCGGTTATTTTAAGACAATAAACACACTTCGAAACTCACACTGTAATATAACTTAAGTCATTTGTTTGAAATGTTTATTGCCTAGAAGGTTCATAATAAGTTTCTATGTGTTGTTATGCTTATTGTTGGTTTTCTAGCGTTAAAATGCTTCTTCTATCGACAGTGAACGTTAATTATTCAGAGAAATAGTGATTTATTACATGAAGAAACAGTACCTCCCTCTCCCGTTCATTGATCGAAAGAACAAGGTCGTATTGGTCTCGCCAGATGGATAACGAAGTTATCACGATGCGTATATGGACAGAACAGTTTTGAGAATTGGCAAATGGCATTAGGGGAACGTCAAGGAATAATTGAAATATTAATAACACTTTGTTTACGACGCTTTTTGAGTTTAAACTCTCTTCATGTAAACTGTCGTGTTATTAACGACTCATTTAGGGATGTCTTTCAAGATCGCTGTCGATGCATTTTTAATGGCTTCGGCGTCAGCACAATGCTGTCCTTTCATCGGCAAATATAGTTTGGATAATAGATAGAAATCACAGGGGGCCATATCCGATGAATACGATGAATGGTTGATGGTTAAAATGGCATTTGTAGTTAAAAAATCAATGATAAGCGTCAAGCGATGGGATAGTGCACTGCGATGTAACAAACGCCAGTTACCATTTTCACGATATTGAGGGCGCACACGACGAATACGCGCCAAAAGGTACTTCATAACACCAAGATAATACACAGCATTGACCATTTGACTAATCGATACTTTTTGTGCACTATGCCTTTCGAATTATAAAAACAAATCAACATCGTCTTCACTTCTGACTTCTCGAAACGGCTTTTTTTCGATCTTTCTTCACTTGGGTACTTCCACTTAGAGCTTTAACGCTTGGTCTCTGCATCATATTGAAAACACCAAGTCTCACTGCCAGTTACAATAGAATACCTGAAGTTTTTCTCCTTTTTTGTCTTTAAACAAGTCTGAACAATGTTGAATTCAGAGCAATTTGAGATCACTAGTTTGCTTGTGTGGTACAAACCTTGCACAAATCTTTCTCAGTCACAAATACTGTGTCAAATTGCGATGAATTGAATCTTTGGAAATATCTAATTCCATTCCCACGTATAGCGATGAGGATTTCGTTCTATTCCTGATAAATTCACGCGCAAGTTCGACGTTACCTTCAGTAACCACAGATTTTTTTGCACCAGGATGTTCGCCGTCATTTATGTCCGTACGACCGTCTTTAAATTGTTTATACCACTCATATACACTCGTACGTAACAAACATTTGTTTCATCAAATTAAACGTTTCAGTAAACGATTTACTGAGTTTAAAACAAAACTTGATATTTGCACACGTTGTTACTTTATGCGTAATTTCTCTGTTTCTAAAGATGCAAATGTCATGATATTTTGACATAATATTGGCGAAAGATCTACCTTACTGATGCATATCTTTTTCAATTGACGGCGCCACTAAGAACTACTATTTTAAAAGAGTTTTCTCTGCAACAGACTCCGTATACATTCGACAAGAAAGTCAAATTGTAAGTTAAAATTTATGAAGAGTATGTATTGGACATTAAATTTATTAATTAATTTTTATCAAACTCTTTCAAGGGTATTTTAATGTTGTCACCATACTAACTTTTAAAAACTTAAATCCGTTTAATAAGATCGACAAAAGAGACAGACACTTAGAGCCATCTAGTGTTCTCTTTGAAACGAAATTCCTATTGGTAACGATTCAATTCGGATCTAATTAATTGCATTAGAAGCTGAATCGGTGTAGAAGGATTGATAAAAGACATCAGTTAGATACAATATGTTGTTTTAAAAGCAACTCGTTGACTTGTTACAGAGCGCTGTCAAATGCATTAATGTGCCGATCGAAAATTACGTTTGAATGTGTATTGTAAGTAACTTTATAGGTATTGAAAATGTAATTGGTGCGGGTAATAATGAAATGATTACAAATATGTCATGATTATGTATTGGCGAGATAATTGGTTTCAAGTAAATTGTTAGTACACATAATCGATACTTAATTTATATTATGCTGTGGCGAGTACGTTACAAACAGATGGTTTAGAAAATGTTCTTTTATTTAATTAATTTTTTTTATTTATTGTAAATTTATTGCAGTTATTTAAATAAAAAACTACGAATCTTTTCAAACACCTTTGTACATAGTCTGTCGTAGAGAAAACCAAGCTTTTTTAAAATAGTAATTCCTAGTGGCGCCATCTATTTAAAAAAATATGCGTCGGTAAGGTAGATCTTTCACCACTGTTATATCAAAATATCATGACATTTGCATCATTAGAAGCAAAAAAATTGCGCATAAAGTAACAGTGTGTTTTTGACATTGGTCGAAAAATGAATTTTGAACAAAGAGTAAATATCAAATTTCGTTTTAAACTTGGTAAATCGTTTACTGAAATGTTTAATTTTATGAAATAAGTGTATGGTGATGCGAGCCACGTACGAGTGTATATGAGTGGTGTAAGCGATTCATAGACAATCGTATATAATGACGACGAACATCGTGTTGCAAAAAATCTGTGGTTACGGAAAGTAACATCGAACTTGTGCTTGAATTTATCAGAAATGATCCGGAATCCTCATTGCGATACGTGGAAATGGAATTAGATATTTTCAAAGGATCAATTCATCGCATTTAGGCAAAATATTTGGGACTGGGATAAATTTGTATGTACCACACAAGATAACTGAATACAAGATTGTACAGGCTTGATTAAAGACTCATAAAAGGACCAAAACTTGACGTATTCTATTGTAATTGACGATGAGAGGTGGTGTTTCCAATACGATCCAGAGACCTAGCGTCAAAGCTCTGAATGGAAGCATCCAAGCGAAGAAAATTCGAAAAAAAAACCGTTTGGAGAAGTCAAAAGTGAAGACAATGCTGATTTGTTTTTATGATTTGAAAAGCATAGTCCGCAAAAAATTTGTACTAACTATTCAAACAGTCAATTTTGTATATTATCTTGATGTTACGAAGCATCTTTTGGCGTGTATTAGTCGTGTGCGGCCTCGATATCGTGAAAATGGTAGCTGGCGTTTATTACATGATAATGCGCCATCTCATCGCTCGATGTTTATTACTGATTGTCTAACTACAAATGGCATTTTAACCATCAACCATTCATGGTTTTCACCGTATTTGGCCTCCTGTGATTTCTATCTATTCTCCAAACTACATTTGCCGATATAAGGACAGTGTTATGCCAACGTCGAAGCCATTAAAAAGGTGTTGAAAGTGATCTTGAAGGACATCCCTAAAGATGAACTTAAAAATTCCTTCGACATGTTTATTGATCGTGCAAAACGTTGTATTGGAGTGACTACATTGAACGAAATAAATGAATTTTACCAAAATAGTAAGCATATGTTTTTATTTTAAAAAAGTTGGGTTTTCTCTGCGACAAACTTCTTCGCTTCGTCTTGGTTTCAGTGTAAACTCGGTAATGTGCTAAAATAATTAAATAACTTACAGTTTAAACTTCCCAAAAATAAAGTACGTAGTGATACAAACTACTTTCTTTTGTTCGACTTGCTCAGTAATACTTTAAAAGCATCTACGATAATAATAATAATAATAATAATAATAATAATAATAATTTATTGATATATATGTACATATACACGTCATGGAACAATCATGGATAAATAAAAACACTATTAATGCGCTCACAATACGTTAAAGACCGCAAGACCTATACAAAACAATACACCAGAGTACCAATTAAAATATAAAGAAAATATAAAAATATAAAAAACACAAAAAGGCTATGTCAAAATTTATGCTTCAAGTAGTCATTTACCGAATAAAAAACGTTCTCCATCAGCACCTTTTTTATTAATATTTTTAGATTAATCCATGGTAGGTTCCTAAACCTATAAGGCAAAGCATTGTATACCTTCACGGCCACGTAATTCGAACCTAGCTGACTTTTCCCAATGCGATGATACGGTATCACCAAACCGCTCTGGTTTCGTGTTTCATATTTGTGAAAATCACCATTTTTGCAGAACCTATCCGGCGACTTGTGAACAAATTCCAGGCAAGCAAGTATGTACAAGGATGGGAGGGTCAGTATTTTGTGTTTTCTGAATAAGTTTACACAACTCGTAGTACTGGATACACCACTAAGGGCTCTGACTGCACTCTTTTGCATCCTGAAAACCGCCTCAACCGCGCCAGACGCTCCCCACATCAATAGGCCATACAAAACCCTGCCCTGAAAATTTGCACAGTACACAGTCCTAGCCGCCTCGGGTGTAGCCACTAGTCTCACTCTTCGTATTGAGTATATTGCTGATGCCAAATTGCGACACAAGTTATCAATGTAATACCTTACATACATACCTTAAAATCACAAAAAAATGAAGCGATGAAAAAGATATCAACGAATTTAATAATGAAATCATCTAAACATGCGATGTTTAAGAAAAATTGTACCTATAAGAAATGCACTCAAACCTAGAATGGCGACATAAAAGGTTTATGTTTCTACAATATAAATAAAAATGTTTACTACTAAGGAACATTACGTTCCACAAAAAAGGTTATATCAATTAATTACTCTCTATAATAGGAAATGAGCTAGATACTCATAAAAACCTGTACCATAAACCAACCACATACAACGTTATTAAATTCTGACTGAAAATATACGCAAACGTATAAATATTAATTGAAATAACACACACTAAAAGCACTTAAATTATTCAATTCGAAAACATTAATGCTCTACTATTGAGGTAATTATAATTACTGAAAAATTAAATTGATTCTATTCCGACAGATGGAGATAATTCAGGTAATCATACCTAAAACTATTATAATAATGATTACTCGATTGCAAAACAAAACCGGTGCACATATTAAACTAGTTTAATCACATTTACTGGTCGATTTTAAAATAGTGAGAGCGTAATTTAATTACGACGTAGAACCAGTTTCTAGGTATAGAACATAATGTTGGGTGTTTAGTAACAGCAAGCGCCATCTAACCGCAACCGGTAGAAGTAAGTAGCGTGAACGAGTTTGATGCAGTGGATTACGGATTTCAAGATACATTATAGCTACGTATTATAAACTGGGCACCAAATATAACATCCTCTGTTTTTATAATTTGTGCGTAATTGTCCATGACACTATGTTTTCCCCGCGTTTCACGATCTTTTAATGATATATTGTACAAAATTACGGTTATTTCACATACGTGATCCTAATAATAGTGTAATGGGATTCAACTCCGAGCAAACTAGCTTTTGTACATACTTCGAAATATTTTAATTCTATTATGTACTTTCATTGGTATTATTACAAAACGATACTCACAAAGTCAATGTATAAGTTTCTCTCTGTTTATAGCGTACGAGGAATAAAAGTAATATGAAGTTGTAAGAATGGAATATTTCCCCTATTGTCGATACTGTTGTATATGGCATTCAATTCCAGGGATGTTGTCGGAAGTAGACTATATTTGAAACTTACAAAAGCGTTCTGTGAGGTTTCTATATAACCAAAAAAGAGAGTTAATGAAAAAAGGGGCTAGATCATCTTATCACGTTAATGTTTGTATTTTGTGTACTTATATCAACAACTAAGTTGTCATTATTAGCAGAAATTGATCAGTGTTGCATCTGTGTCCTCGGCGAAACCCTCACAGAAGAACTCGCGAAATATTTTGGGCGAAGACCAAATACTAGTGTCTTTCACAAGAAACATATAAACCAATATTTCCTAGACTTAAAACTAACACTTGTACTAATACAACCCTTACCCTGACTGACCTATTTTACTGGCGGGATCTTCCAGAAGCTCATATAAAGCAGAATATGGTATAGGTCCTTCATCAGTGGTAAACATACCAGGTGTACAAGAAAGTCATTACCGGTTTTTTCGTAAAAAAAAACTACATAATTTTCAAGAAAACGAAAAAATTTATTTATTCAAAGTATCGGCCATTTGATTCTACACATGGATGCCATCTTAAAAAAACTGTTTGTTCTTTGAGCCAAACCTTTCATCATGTCATTTTCTAACTTCTTCGAAATTGGCTGCTCTACAAGCGCGTGCCCCATTGATGCGAAAAGGTGATAGTCGGGCGAGGCAAGGTCTGAAGAGTACGGCGGGTGCGATATTATGTCCCATGCAAGTGCTTTCAACACTTTCTTGACCGATTTTGCTGTATGAGACGATGCGTTATCGTGCTGTAAAATCACTTTACCGTGTCTTCGAGCCCATTCTGGATGTTTTCTACCAAAGCGTAGTTCAAATTAATAATTTGTTGTCGTTAGCCACCAGTATTAACTGTTTCACCAGGTTTCAATATTTCGGAATACACTATCCCACTCTAGTCCCACCATTATTCGATTCGTAATCGTGTTTTTCACCCGAGAAAAATTATACTGTAATTGACCTCTCGTTGGAAATCTCCATGCTGGAGCGTATTTTCTCCAAAAGTTTCGATATTCTTCATTGTCTAGAATATTTTGTGGAATGTTGCACACAGTTAACATACAAATAAAGTCATATAGAAATTAATAATATGGTAAACCACGTTTACGCATTTAACCGGTGTTGTTTGCTATTAACATGTCTTTTATACACAAAAATACTGTACGGTAAAATGTTGATATTTGCAAACAGTACATTTGCCAGTGTATTCTAATGTCGAAAATCTATTAACACTAGTCGAACACAACAATGAACGCCGTCGATTCGCCATCACCAATCTAATCCGGCATTCATACACATACCATACGTATATGAATGTCGACTTTGGGTATATCCGACCGCTTTCGAAATATATCATCGTCGCCAATGAGCGCACACTCGTTTCTGCACGCTTACTCATAAATAAGTACAATCAATTGGGATGTAGAATCAGTAAAACAGAGAAAGTATAAATTTCTCATTTATTATTATTATTATTTATTATTTATTATTAATTTATTAATATTTTAAACAACGCAAAAGTAAACTAAACTGTTAAAACATACTAAATTATAATATTTCGACACAGTTAGTAATCATTTACTTTCATTCATTCATTTTATAGTTCATTTTTGTCTTGTCATTTTATAAAAGCCAAATTAGAATGTTATTTTATTTATTTTTTTATTAACGTGGGTCACTTCATTATACACTAATTTTTAGTTCATTCATTTCTAAAAACATATATATTTTATTACAATATGTTTAGTATTATTTGATCACTTTTGGACAAACTTACGATGTTGGTTGCTTTCTATATTCAAACTTGAACAACGCATTTTTTCATAACCATAGAAACTAAAACAGGGAAGTAATAGTTGTCAGATACGAAACAATACGAAAATTAATTAAGAAATGCTGTAGTCCTGATATGTACTTACAAAATCGTAATTTTGGATATTGTTTGTCATATTTAATTTAAAATTACAAATATAAAATAAAGGACTGTATATATGACATGGATCACCGGTATGTACACTGCAGGCCATAAGTTTGGAATCAGTTCCAGTAAATTCATAAAAATTAAAATTTATCTATGTTACGTTCGTATTACTTTGATATAAGTACAAAGGATTATTCTTAAGTACATTATAAAGCTTTACATAAAAGATGTAGTTTTAAATGCATTAATAGTTGGAAAATAACCAGAGATTAAGGAAACTCTGCGTGCGGTATTATTTATTCGAGCAGGTAATATTTCTGCATAATGAACGATTACCTGGAATGGACAAATTTTATTGCAGACCCTTCCGCATAAACCTTTTGTAATTACATTTAGTTTTTATATTTATAAGTATTTATACATTTTGAAGTAATGAGAATATTTTAGTTGCTTCGTATCATTTAAAGTGTGTAGACACATAAAAGTGTGTAGAATCAGTAAACATCGTTTGATTATGGCGAAGAGAAAGCAGATATCGCTAGAAAAACGTGTAGAAATTATTAGTCATCATAATCGGGGAGATTCTATACGGGATATCGCGAAAAGAATGAAGATAGCGTACAAAGGTGTACAAAATACAATTAAAAGATACCAGTGTCCGACGTCCCAGACTCACATGTGGCAAGTTATACAAGATTCTTGGGCAAATATACCCAATGAAACCCTTACAAAATTAGTGTCTCGTTTACCGCGATTGTGTGCTGCCGTCATTAAAGCAAAAGGAGGGTATTTCGATGAAAAGTCCGTTTAGTTGATAATAAAAATAAGTGGATGTAAATAAATAAAATTTGCTTTTTTTCCTGCTTATTTTATAATAAAACGTTTTGGTATATTAATATTGTTTTATTTTTACAATGTTTGTTAAAGCCACTACAATATTTTCATTATATTCGGAAGTGATTCCTAAATTATGCAAGTGATTCCAAACTTATGGCCTGCAGTGTACATCTGTAAAAGTGAATATTTGTTTATCAATAAATGTTTGTACGCATAATCCCTTTTTTAGCTATATAGAAACATATGCACGCCTTTGTAAGTAAAATATTTCGTACTTCCGACAATATCCCCTGAAGCTGAATGTCATATACAGCGACACTGAAATTTTGCGAGCTCAAAATATGAAACAAAGATGGAATGAAACAAAAATAATTAAAGCGTGTCGAAGAATGTATAAAAGTTAGTCATCAGAGCTAGTCCCGTTAAACTATTATTACGATCACGTATGTGAAATTGCAGTAATTTTGTACAACATATCATTAAAAGGTCGTGAAAGGTGGGGAAAGCATAAAGTGTTATGGACAATTACGTACAAATTATAAAAACACAGGATGTTACATTTGGTACCCAGTGTAATGTATCTTGAAATCCGTAATCCGCTGCATCAAATTCGTTCACGCTACTTGGTACTACCGGTTGCGGTTAGATACTTTTAAAATTATCAGAAGTGCTGTAGTTCTAATACGTACTTGCTAAAATGCCAGTTTTCCGATATTCATTTGCTAAAATTAATTTAAATCAAGTCCAAAATAAAGAAATTAAAGAACTATAATCTACAACATGATCCATAAGTCCGAAAAATAAGCATGTCTGACTATAACCAAACTCTATCGTCGCCTTTGAATTATCCTCCTTTTATTTCATCGAAACTTTAAATTCTTTTCAGAAGTAATCACAATTGTGGTTATAATCGTTGACAATTATGCTGAATAATTACTTGCTGGAGCACGAATTGGTCTCTTTTCTTGGCATAATCTTGTAGTGTCATCAGCAGCGCTAAATAGTAATACAATATTTAGTAATAATGCGCTTGTAATAGTCGACCACTTTTCCCTATTTTAATTGGACCAACATTGGACCTTTCTCTTGGTTCATAATCTTGTAATGGTCTCATCAGTGCTGAATAGCAACGTTTAGTAATAATGCGCTTATAGTCGACCATTTTTTCCTATTTTAATAGTAATAATAGCAATGTCTTTTAGTGACCAACAGATACAAAATTCAATTGCAAGACATTCAACTAAGTTTAATACTATTAAATAAGTGAAGGTA